>JAXQQM020088066.1:0-327214 GCA_034641835.2 Pinus albicaulis | reverse complement strand
TCTTGGAGGGCCTGTCAATGGCAGGTTTCTAAAGCACTATTCCTCTTAAGTGTTATTGAATTTTCACTCCATTGTATATATTCCATTTTATTATGCTTTTCTGCTAATAAAGACAGGGTGATCATCAAACTTGAGCCTGAGTTGATGAAAAATTTCAGAGTTTTTTATTTCCAAAAAAAAAAAAAAATGGATGGCACTAGAACTATAGTTTCTTTGGTGTACCACAGGGGCACACCATCCCAAGTGGAGCCATTGCTATCACTCATAAAATTGTGAAACATTTCTTGACATGGTCATGTAGTTCATTCATCAAAAGGATAAGGTCTCCCTGAGACATTTCAAGTTGGTATAGGAATTTTTTTGTCTTTGTTACATTTTTAGCCTATCCTAAGTTTCATGGTCACCTCCATTTATGTCATTTCATGTCACATCAGTCCTCATATGATGTCATTTTTCATTCCCCATGCATTTAAAATAAAAAAGGGAACTTTTGTGAGTTTTTCAAGTTTTCATAGTGTTTTACACAACAAAACAACAGGTTTCGCTACGAAACTGCCTAATAGTTTCGTAGTGAATCTGTTAGAGGCTAAACTAACTTCACTACGAAAATATGTTTTCTAACCTGTCTTGTCAAATTCGCTATGAAGTTTCATTCTATGATTGGAGGAGTTAGGGTGGAGGTCATTCAAGTTTTTTATGATAAATTCAAAGGTACTTAGCCGTGTCTAAGGTCATCATTACCTTTTTGGGCATGTATGTGTCATGATTGAAGCATGAGCTCTCAGTTAAACCATAAAACCTTACCCAAATTAGCCTTTTGTCATATTGCGCTTTATATTTGCATGTAATTTGATCTCTAGAGAGTTGCTTCATCGAGCCAAGAAGGTTGCTGACATATTTGAACTTTGTAGGTGTCATCGAGCAAGCGAGGTTGTGAAGATATAAAATACCCATGGATGCAAGAAGGAAAACAAAAAAAGGTGGTCATTGCCACAGGTATGAGCCCATGGACATGAATTTACTCAATGAAGACCCAACTTCCATGGAGGTTTTCAGAAGAATTGGTTACTTTCCATTATGTCAGAGGTTGCAGGGCTTTCATCTATAGGTTTCCTAGGATTTTTCTATCGGCTTCATAGGAACAGCTTCAAAGGTTGGAATTTTGAACCTTATAGTGACACTACAGACCATATCATCAACAACAGGAATCCATAGAGGAGGGGAACAGTGGTTTAAAGGCATCAAATTCACAATGCAGGATTGCAAAGAGTGCAAGAACACAGTGAAATTGATCTGACAAATGTTATCCTTAGGAGTTTCATGAAGGAAAATTATTCAAAGCTGCTGATGATCATCCAGAAGTATTTTACCTGTGAAGGAAGGTTTCACATGGTCTACTCCTATCATATCAGGCTTCTTCTGCATTTTGTGGGTAAGAGGTCACTTGACTTACCTTTCTATTTATACAAAATTCTAGGGAAAATGTATGATAAGGTTCAAATCAAAACAAAATGCAATGAAACTTCTCTTTTTCATTATGATTTGATTAAGTTGTTGGTGTTAGAGGAATTGAAGAGATTAGATAGAGATTGGACTTCCTTCGTGTTCATGAGTAGTTATGAAATTGATTCTTCCACTCCTAAGAAAGCCTCAAAACCTAGAAACATTTCATCACCAACTGTGGCAGAGGAAGTTGAAGAGGGGAATATATCATCTCCTCCAGAACCAGTGAGCATGGAAGAAGAACCTTTGCAGAAGATTGGCACACCTAAAACAACACCTTCAAAAGAGAAGCAGACAGTCAGCAAACAAGGCAACAAGAGAGTCACTAGGAGCCAGACAATGGCTAAAGGAAACTTAGAGGATATCCTGCATGCAATTTACATTGAAGAATGTCCCATTGTGCAAGCTGAAGACATTGAAGATGGAGGAAGAAAGTTGAAGAAAGGTAAGACTGCTAAAAAACTAGAGTTTGCAAGTGATGATGCTGGTTTTGTTTTTCAACCTAGGAAGCCAATGACCAAACATGCAAGGAAGGTCATGGAAAGTAGCAAAGAGACTAAGAAAATTAATGAAACTTCCTAGCCACCAAGCATCATAGATTTGTCTTCACCTGCAAAAGAAGAATTGGTTATCAAACAAATAAAGGGTAAAGAGAAAATTATTGAAAAAACAGAAATTGAAACCCTCAAAGAGCAGTTGAATGAGGCAGGTAAAGAGATATTAGTTTTTAAGCAAGAGGCAAAGAAACACAGAGCTGAGAAGGTTTAGTTTGAACAAATGAGGAAAACCTGGGAAGATCAAGTCACAAGTGTTTCAAAAACCTTGGACAATACAGAAAAGTTGATAAAGTGGACTCGAACACTAAGAGGAGAAGTCAAACACATAAAAAATATAAAATTATATTTGCAATCCAAAAATAGGGCATTAAAAGACAAAGTGGAAGATCTTCAGGAGAAATTGGATTTGATTCATGTGGAATTGGAAAAGAAAGGACTGGAGATTACAATGGTAGAAGAGCCTATTAGTCAATTGATTGTAAATGAGGAGGAAACACCACAGGAGTAATAAGTTGAGATGGAATATGTTTTAGAAGGTTCATAACATGCAGAGAACCCAAATTTTTCAGCTGGAGAACAGTTTTTGAAGACCATCTTGAAAACAAAAATTTCTGTTTTTTACACAGTTTCGTAGCATACCTCAGGCTTGAGTCCATAAATACGCTACGAAAATTCCTGTAGGTGCTTTTTTGATTTAAAACTCAGTTTTGGCATTTTCTATGGAGGGATATCGATGGTTTGCAAGGTGTCATGACATAATGAAGGTTTTGGAACAACAAAGAAGTTAAAAAGATAGATGGAAAAGACATTTTTCACACACTACTAAAACTCGCTACGAAATTGCCTAAAACTGCCCTGTTTTAGTAGCGAGTAATTTTTGAAGAATTTTGAGCATCTTGACAGCACATCAGCCAACTGGAGACCTCCATCGTGTTAGTGTAATTTATCAGCAGATATTTATGACTCAAAGGGAGTTCCACACAACCATCTCATCATCCAAAACAATGTTAAAGATGAAGGTCATCCAGTCCTAAAAAGTAGGATTATGTTCCACAAATCTAGGGATGTTTTAAAGATGTAATGTGGTGGTGAACTAGGGTAATTTGTCCTTCGAGCATGTGACATTCATTATGTAACCATTATGTAACTATTTCACTAATAGGATAAATGAATGTAATAAATAGGAGATAGAGTCCTATTAGGAGTTTGTTTTCTTTACGGTTAGTTGTCATTTTTTTGTTTCAAGTTAGTGGCTTCATTTATGATAGGTGTCAGAGTAGAATTCAAAGATCTATCGAGCCAGGCAGATCATCCACATTGTAAATAATGTCTATTTATAGACAAAACATCGAAGAGCAAAGGGTTGGAGAATATTGCACCAAATTGTTGCTTGTATGTTTTATTCATTATTAGTAATACAAAGTGACATTCTACTTCCAGACCTGAGATTCTCATGAGGTTTTTGATGGGTTATTGATCTGTATCTTTATGTTTAATCCCTTGCAGTATATTTCATCTCTAATTACTCATAATTCATAATATTATGCTCTGACTTCCTTTAGTGGTGAAATGACTGTGTTTTCCTATGTTATGTCTATGAATTATCTCTGTTAAAACCCTCTATCTGCCTCAGCTTCCATGTGAAGAAAGACTGTCACTAAGACTACAATTTTTTGAATCCATAAGCCCAATGGTAGTAAGCCTTCATTTTTCAACCTACAATCATACAAAAACAAGTTACAATTCCATAAAGTTAGCCATCTAGTACTATAACCCCCTTTGAGAGAGCCCTCTTAAACTAAAGAGGCTAATATTCAGTTAGAAGTGGTTTGAAAGAGTTATATTGAGTTGATTGATGAGCAGCCAATCAAGATCAATTTGGTGATAACATGAATAAACCAAGATATTCTTCATGCCTAAACAATGACCTCAAATATCAATAATCAACTATCAGACATCAAACATTTCTTGATGATCATCGATTGTCTAATGACATTATGTAACCATACTCTCCAACTTTTCTTCATGGTCATCAACATTCTAATGACATTATGCAACCATATTCATAAGTGATCCACCAAGTTGGAACCAATTCCAACACAATTCCAACCCGATGCCAACAATATCCCCTTTTGGAATTAATGGAAACCACTTGCTACAACCAAATTTGTGACTAATGTCTCTTTCCCCCTTCGACATAAATGGAAAAGGGTAATCATATGTTTTGATTCCAGTGCATATCCAAGTATAAAGGCCATAGAATCTACTAACTCCTTTCCTTGATAATAATTGTTACTCCTGCACCCTTGTGACACCATTTCTAGGGGATAACAAAATCACTTTCTCCCCTAGATCATGTGGCACACTCACAAATCAATCATTAAAAACCATAAATATTGTAGCTAACTTTTGTGGATCTTGCAAAATAATGTGACATCAATTTTAAACAATTCCAAAAAATTATTGATCCAATATTTTGCTGGGTATGCTTGCCCTATGTTCATGCGGTATCCTTCCATGTTGATCTCCTGATTTTTTCCTTGCTTTTGAGAACAATTCTCGTGGACCTGAATGAACATCACTCTTCTACTGCAACTTCATCAAAAATTATTCTTCCTTGAGAGTCCATATTATGATCCCCCTGAGACTGTTCCAATCTTTATTTTCTCTTCATTCGATAATTATCCCTGTGTCTATACCAGGTACTAATGGACTGCAAATGGGCCCTACTTCCTTTACTTAGAATATGAAGAAGAAATTTCCTTCAATCTCTTATTTCTTATGTTACTTATTTTCAACACATATACCTTGCTAGAGTTTTGATTCCTTTTACTATTAAATTTTAGTGTCTTCTTCTATAATCCTACATACTATTGAATTGAATATGACTTAATGTCCTCTATCATCTATTTGGCCCATGCTCATGATGTTATGTTGTATCCCTTCAACAAAAAGACATAGGTTGTGTATATATTGTTGCTTTCAAGGCCAAATTTATATTTTCCTATCACTTTGGCTGATGAATTGTCTCCTAGAACAACATTTTCACCTATAGCTTTGTCTAGAGACATAAATATGATTTTATCACCAGTCATATGATTACAACATCTGCTATCTATGTACTAGGAGTTATCCCAATCCTGAGCATATAGAGAAAGAATGCATGTCTCTTTCTTCTCTTCCATGCTTTAGTATGATGAACTTTGTTAAATGGATTGTCCTTTTATTTCTCATTCAATTGCTTGTTCTGTGTAAATTCTTTCTATTGATTGGATTGTCCTAATTCACTCATGCAATATTATTCCATGTGTCCAAACTTATTGAATGGATAACATCATCTGTGACTAAAAGAGGGGGAAGAATAATCTTATATTCTAAAAACATTCCACATATGATCTTTTCCTCATGTTCCTTTCATTTCCATATGATCTAGAATCTATAGCCTTATTACCTAATAAGTTACATGAAAAACAATAACCATGAAATATACTTGCATAGCTGGGAACAAAGGATCTTCTTGTGGGTAGTGTTCTTCTTTCTTTAGAAACCTGATTGAAAAATATGCTTCCACAATTAGTTTCAATGTGTTCATATTTGTGGTGGATAAATAATTCAACACAATTCATCAAAGGAGAAAAGGCATTGTTGTTCCTCTTTTGGAAGATTGTATTTATGCTATACTCAACCCTGGGAGAAAAAGGTATTCTTCTAAAAATCACTCTTCTTGGCTGTTGATTCTGGTGCTTGCTTCCTTTATTGCTAATCTCCTTATTTTTTTTTGGTATTTTGTTGTTGCTCATTTATTTACCATGCTTTTTAGATGCTACTTTATTGTCTCTTAGACTACTTACACATGCTTGTGAGTTGGATTATCCCTTAGTTGTTTCATGAAATCCAAGCCCTGATTTGATGGACGGAGACCTTTGGTAGATGATAATATTATCCAAGATTTTGGAACTATCATGAATTTTCAGTTGTTTGGCCTTTTCTTCTAAATCAATTCTTAATGTGATAACCACTGTTTCTAATTTTTCATAGTGATCCTCTCTTTCTTTTATTTGATTGCTTATTACTTATTCTAGTCTTCTTGCATCTTCTAACTAGGGTTTCAACTTGATAATTGCATATTATTATTCATTAAATATCTGGAGTAAATTCTTATTTTTTTCATTCGTCTTTTCTAGACCAGTCCTTAGAGAGAGGATTTCAGCTTCAAGTCCCTCATGGTGACTTTCCATTTCGTTAAGCTATTCAATCACTACTTAATTGTCTCTATTAACTTCTTATAGAATGTTTTGTAGGAATATTAAAATTTTCTTTGATTTATCTGCATCCTAATCACTATTACCATATACCTTCAACTTCTCCTTGAGACTCTCAATCTTTTCTAAGGTAAGGACAAGTTTCCTTCTAAAATCAATTTCCCTTTCTAACCTTTATTCTTCTGAATTTGTAACACCAAATGACATGAAAGAAACCAATTCTTCTACATGTCCACACTCATATTCAAATAGAATACAATTTTATTCTTTAGATACATTGAAGATTTTGTCATTCCTATGCTCTTAATCATTGTTTTTAGAACATGAAAAAACAATATGGCCCATCTTTAGACATTTACGACAAAATACAAAATTTCCTGGTGATTGAAATTCTTCTACATCTACATTTCTTTCACTTTTATCCCCTTCATGGAAGACTTGCATCCTGTCCCATAAATACTTTGTATTTTTCATCTTGTCCCATACATCCTTTGCAGTTTCATTATGCTTAATATTCTTAAATTCTATCTTAGGTAAACTACAAAGAATTTTACTCATAGCCCGAGCATCCTTTTGTAATTCATGACTCGATGAGGGACTTTTTTTATATCCATTACACACTAAATTCCTGTTGGGATGCATAATTTAAATGCTGTTGTACCTATTTTCCCTATCTTTTCCTACCATTTTGACTTTAAAATCCATGCCCTTTCACTTCGTCACCCATTACTGACTAAAGTATGTTTCCTTTTGTATTTCATCCTTATTATCTATTTTTTCTTGTAATTTGACATAAAAATTAACTGCTTTAAGATATTTTGTTAATGGATTGGTGAATGTATGTTTCAAGTGGCGTGGCTTGTTGAGATGCTATTAGAGGAAAATATATCCCCAGTTTTTCCTCACTAAACATGGAATGAAGACTCTGTTGACTTTGCTCATATGACACCAAGCTTATTTTGTATTTATTATTTTCTTCTATGACTAACAACAAAGAATGATCTGGGAATATACTCATGGAAAACACACCTAAATTGCTTGAAACAATTAGTATTTCCAAATGATAAATCATTGTAATTTTGAAAAATTGTTACAACTATGTTTCGATTAAAACAATTTTTTATAAGAAATTTTTTGTATAATCTCGATTTGGATCACATGAGATTCGAGATATTCTCATGATGATATTATTTTTTTTAAATAAGCATGTAATATGAAATTATAAAAAGATGTACTCTTTTCTCATGAGCATGCATAGATAGAGAACATGGAAGGGAGTGCCAACACTGAATCTTGTATTGCAACTTTCATTAATGCAAATCTTTACCATTTATGGCCCCATATATCTTTCCTAATTGTCTTGCGTGTTTTGTAATTCACCAGCCCCTGTTATGGAGGAAGGGACCTCCTTCTTAGCAGGGATAATTAGTTACAATAGGTATCATAACTGTACAATTATTCTCTCTCGATTGTGATTTATGTGTGATTTATTATTACAGTTACATATCTTGTTCATGCATTGAATAGTCGCAGGAATTTAGCCTCTATCATTTGTGTAACAACATAGGTTTAATATTGTTCCTTCATTTGTATGATGGTTATTCAATTACTATTAAGGTTCTTAGGTTTGTTTATTTGATGGGTGTTGCAACACTTGTTGAGTGTTGAATGGTTTCCAGGAGTGTTGTCTATTTTTGAATAATAGTGATAGTGTGATAAAGTGTGATTTATTTTGCAATGTGTGTTGCTTTTCCTTTTGAAGTGTGAGAAAGGTTTGGAGTGCAACAACAAGTTTTTTGGAGTGCTCATATTGATACTTATAACGATTGGTTATGAGGTTTGGTTAGCGCTAATTTCAATTTTTTCTTGCATATATTTTTCACAGCAACCTTGAAAAAAAAAACCTATCCAAATTAACAATTTATGTGTGATTCATATTGGAAGTTATGAATCAAAAGGAAAATTTATCCACCCAAAATTTTATAGCCATTGTCGGGAAGGATATTAGAGGTGCATATGTGTGACTAGCTTATTTATGGCATGCATTGATTGAAATTAGGGTAGAAGTGTTTCTAACATTGAGGTTCCATGGCAGTAAGACAAGAGGTAAGGACCTATGCATTTCTTCGACATATTGAAGTGGGATCGTCCTTGAGAGGAGTAAGGGAACATATGATTGCATTGCAAGAATAGAGAATAAGAAAAATACGGTGATCATAAAGAAACTAACTATGTAGATATAAGACGATGTGGGAGTATGTAGAAGAACCGGGATTTGGGAAGAGTAACATATACAAAAAATATCATATCATAAGTTGAAGCAAAATCATCTTCTCAAGGAGAAACACCTAGGATCAAAGGATCATGTAAAACTACTCTACATTGGCCAACATCCCCTGGGCCATCTGCGTTAGCTGCCCATATTAAGGAGGAAATTTTTTATGAACCTTCGACCTCAAAGACAAGCCCAAGAGTTTCTAGTCCATCTGTATCAGTAGAGGAAGGATATCAAGGCTTGATAGAGGGAAAAGGTGGTATGTATTAACATGATTTAATATAAATTCCAAAAGAAGAATCAAGTCCAAAAGAACAACCACTTAATCAGTTCATCCCATATTTAGGCAGTGGTATGAAACAACCTATTGATCATTCTGTTACGGAGAGTGTTGTGAAATATTTAGGACCAAGTGGACAATATGAACAGTTTGAGAAACCTAAACATCTCAAAAGACCTAAGTATCCCCCATCACCAAAAGGAGAGAAATATCCTTCATTAAGGGAGTCATCTATAATAACTATATAAAAAGCTCAAGATTTTAGGAAAAACCAAATTGAAAGGAGCTCAATTACCACCTTTTATTTCTCCATTGGAAATATCCAAGGACAAGTCCCAATTAAGAATATCCCTTTATCTACACTTCCTAATTTTTAGGGTACAATTATCGAATATATGGATACATTTCTCTTTGAATTCAATTTACTCTATAGGAGTAAATATTATACCACTAATGAACAAAAAATACAATCATTCCCAGCTACACTAATATGGTTTACAGGACTTGGTGGGGCATCCATTACCTCCTGGGATAGGATGAAGAAGACCTTTTTAGAAAAGGTATCAGGAATAATATCATTCTAGAGATCAAATGGAAGAGATATTCAGGATAAATTCGACACCAGATGAAAATTTGGAAGAGTATGTTGAGCACCTTTAGTACAATCTATAGAGATCTCAACATAGAAGTTTGGACAAGGAAATAATTAAAATAATTTTGATGAGAGGATTGCGAGATGTTTTCCTTCATATGCTAAATATTATGGGGAAAGGAGATATATCCAAGGAACCTTATGATGAAATTTTTCAACTGTTTTGAAGGAATTTTGTAGGATCAACAAGAAACAAGACTATGAAACTTGATTCTTCTACCGGGATTTTAAAGTCAACCAATAATGGAGCAACGAGAGTAGAAATTGGAAACCTACTGGAGTAGTTCAAAAATGACATTATGAGCTCATTGTACTCTCAACTTGATGTGTTGCAAGTGAAGCATAAACAAATTGAAGTAGAACAAGCTTTGTTATGTTCCTCTCTCGGTGCACAAAGAAACATCCTCTAAGGAAATTCCCACTTAATAAATGTAATATATGTGAGCAGGATCATTCTACAGAACAATGCCCCTCATTTCCTGAATTAAAATCAATCTATAACATTACAAGGGAGGATACTAAAGCAACATATTTAATTGGAACCAAGAAGCCCTGACAGCATCGACCATCATGTATGGTGCAAGAACCCTTATCTTATTTTAATTCTCGGTATGGTATGTATAATACTCAAAAAAATCCCCAAAAAATGATATATCCAGTAGATCCATGGAAACCTCTTAATCCCACTTTAGTCTAATTCCTTACACCTTGGCCTTAGTGGTCTTCTCCTTCATTGCCTCAACCATGGAGAGGGACTATTCTTCCTAACCAAATGATTGTTCGAATACTAGTATAAATAAAACAATTACAACTTCCCTCCAATGTGCCTATGAGTGGTTTTACATTATGCCCCCAACTACTTGTACAACCTAGACCTAACCCAAATTATAAGGTAGTCCAACAAGTTGAAACACAAATTCTTCCTAGCTATTGTATCTCACCTATGGAATGCAATTAAATACGATTATGATGAGGAAGGATAGTAAACCCCACTATTTCCTCTGTCATTACAAAAAATGAGTAAGAAAATTCATCAAGAGAAGAAAACTTAATTCAAGTATCTTTAGAAAAACAACAAGATGTAACAACTGATGTGACTAATGTTGGAACAATTGACGATATTCATGAGGTTGTAATAATTGGTGCTACTATTACCACTATAAAAACCAATGATATCTCAAATATCACTATAACAACTGATGTTACCCTAGTTGTGATACCTATAACAACTACTAGTAATTAGACTTATTTACATCCCCCTTATCCTGAAAGATAAAATGAATTAAAAAATACGCCCTCAGTCTGAATATGATTTCTTAAAGGAGTTGAAAACCTTGCATGTATAGATTCCATTACTTCAAATGATCCTATATGTTTTGATTTATGCTAAAACAATTAAATAATTATGTGTAAAAAATGTAGGTAGGAAACCTCGGGACCCTCCTAATATACATATAATTGGAAAACTATCAGAGTTAATGTTAGGGGATAATACACCTACTGAATATGAATATCATGGGAGCCCAAAAATAGTTGTTCATATTGGAGGAATAACTATTCCAAATACCTTGATTAACTTAGGAGTATAAATTAACATAAAAACCAGGAAAATGATTGATCTACTTGGGATTACCAATTTGAGACCAACTCCCACTATTTTGAAATTGATAGATAGGTCTAAGATCTAACCTAAAGAAATATTGTAGAATTTTATTATCTCAATTGACTCTTGGAAGTATCCAATATATTTTGTAGTGTTACAACCTAATACACACCTAAGGGGACATCCTCTAATTTTAGGTAGGCCATGGCTAGCCATTATGGATGCCTTTATTTGATGTAGATCTGTGTGTGTCACCATCTCTGAGGGTAACACTACCAAGGATATTGTTCTTTACCCTTCAGCTAAATTGAGTTTGGAATATGAGAATCCTTTATGGTCTAAGTTTGAACAAGAGGAAGCTAATACAAATCCAGTGCTCAATGTAGGAAAAGCCTTACATTTTAAAATTGAGACTAAGGACAATACTATTAACATCTTCATTAATGACCCTTATGCTGTTATACCATCAACATATCAATTGTTAATTTTTGTGATAGAAAAATCCAATGAGTAAGAGACTCTAGATGATCCTATTATAGAAGAAATACCTATGACCCCTAGTCTTCAGGGTATTCCAATGGAGATAGACTTAGGGAAGACATTAAATATTAATCCTAATTGATCTCCTAGACAAAAAGAGAGATTAGTGTAGTTACCAAGAAAGAACAAAGAAGTATTTGTGTGCGATTAAAATGACATGAAGGGTATCCATCCTACTTTGTGCACTCATCACATCTACCTAAAGGAAGGATCTCAGCCTGTCTAGCAACCTCAACACAGAATGAATCCAAACTTGAAAATTGTTGTCAAGGAGGGAATTCAAAAGATCTTAAATGAAAACTTCATATGTCCGATTTTTGACAGTCAATGGGTATCTCCAATTGTTATTTTTGCTAAGAAAAATGGAAAGTGGAGAGTCTGTGTTGACTATAGGGAGCTTAACAAAGCCACCCAAAAGGACCATTTCCCATTATCCTTTATTTATCAAGTCGTAGATACTCTATCTCGTATTTTTTTTCTCTTTTCTAGATGGATTTAGTGGCTATAACTAGATTTATATCTCCCCTAACGATCAGGACAAGAATACCTTCACTTTCCCCTGGGGTACATTTTCCTATAGGGTCTTACCTTTTGGACTTTGTAACACACCTTCAACCTTCCGGTGAGTAGCGTTAGGAATATTTTATAATATGGTCAATGAATGTTTAGAGATATTTATGGATGAATTTACACCCCATGGGGATGATTTTGATGAAGACTTTTACAAACTTGAAAAGGTACTTGAGCATTGTATACTAACCCACCTCTGTATAACTACTGAAAAGTGTCACGTGATGACGACTGAAGGTATTATTTTAGGTCACTATATCTCTACTGTAGGTATATAGGCTGATCCAACAAAAAATGAGGTAATTTTGAGTATTTTCACTCCTAAGACACATAAGGAGGTACATATATTTGTTGGACAGGCATGTTGTTATAAATGATTTATAGAAAATTTCGTTAAGATTGCACTTCCATTTTTTGCACTATTAACAAAGGATAAATATTTTGTATGGAATAACAAGTGTAGTAATGATTTTTCCGAGTTGAAAAGATGTGTAACAAAAACTCCCATTTTATGAGGACCCAATTGGAGTCCGCTATTTCACATCTCCACTGATTCTTCTGATACAACCATTAGGGTTGTGTTGGGACAACATGAGGAAAATAAACCTTACGCCATCTACTATATCAACGAGAACTTGACCCCTGCAGAGGTAAATTATACTTGTTCATGCTATCAAAAAGAAATTTACCCATGAAGAAAAACAGTTTCTTTTACTTATTCATGCTATCAAAAAATTTAGGCATTACATTACTCGTTGCAAAAATTTTGTTCAAATTGACCACTCTTCTATCCAATTTTTAATGAATAAACCAATTACTAATGCCAGGGTTTCTAGGCGGTTGTTGTTAATCTAGGAATTTGATATTATGATTGTAGATAAACCTAGGAAGGATAATGTTGTTGCAGACTTTCTTTCTAGATTGAATAATTTTATTGATAATATGCCTGTTGAAGACTCTTTCCCATATGAGTATATCTTTGCAGTGTCCACTTATTCACCTTGGTCTGTAGACATTACCAATTACCTTACTGTAGGAAATCTTCCACATCACATTTCTCTTAGAGAGAAGAGAACAATTGTTCAAAAAAGTGCTCAGTATTTTTAGTTGGATGGCTACCTCTTCCACACTAGTTTTGATCAACAAATTAGAATATGTGTGAGGGAGGATGAGATTCATGATATCTTTAAGTTGCCTTGTCATGATGGGACTTGTGCAAGAAATTTTTTATATAGGAGAATAGGTCATAAGGTGCTTCAGATGGGCTATTTTTGGCCTATTGTGTTCCGAGATGCAAGGAAATATGTGCAGGGGTGTGGTAGTTATCATAGGATAGGGCAACCTAATCAATCAGATGAAATTCCATTACAACCTCAAATAGTGATGGAGCCATTCAAGAGATGGGATTTAGATTTTGTGGGAATAATTAATCCCACACCTTAGAAGAGTACCTATATTTTGGTATGCACAGACTACGTCACTAAGTGGGTGAAGCCAATAGAACTCACTAGGGATACTGAGTGTGTTGTTTAAAATATTTTATTTGAAGAAATTTTTGGTCGATACAAAGTGCCAAAGGATATAGCTATAGATGCGAGAGAAAAATTTACCTCTCAGATGATAAAGGACCTTTTCAAAAAGTATAGGTTTCATCATTGAGTCACTTCACCTTACCATCAATAAGAGAATGGGCAAGTGGAGATTACCAATAAGGTGTTTGAAGCTATTCTCATGAATATTGTGGCAGGACACCGAAGAGACTGGTTTGAGAGACTTTTAGAAGTGTTATGGGCTTATAAAAATACTTGGAGGAACACTATAGGATTCTCTCCCTATGAGATAGTATTTGGTAAGAGTCTTATATTTCCCATTGAATTTGAGATAAAGACACTCAGAACTACTTTATAGGTGAATTTAGACTTGACTACAACTCAGAAACATTGAATAGAACAGTTGAATGAGTTAGATGAGAAGTACTTGGTTGTTGTGCAACGAACATATATCTTTCAACAACAACATGCTATGTGACATGATAAATTTATTAGTAAGAAGGTGTTTCAAAAGGGTGATTGGGCTCTATTATATGACTCCAAAATTAAATATTTCAAAGGGAAGTTGTTCACCAGGTGGCTAGGTCCTTATGTGGTAGATACAATATTTGACAATGAGACTATCAAATTGACAAGAATTTATCAGTCTAAGTCATCTTTTCTTGCCGATGGACACCATATTCGGTTGTATCATAAGCCCACTTTTAAGGATTCATTTGTCAAAATTATCTCAAATGTAGATTCAGATCTTGAAGTTGTTGGGGCAAGGGAAATTTTTCCTGGACTACCAACCACTTATTTTTCTCATTATTTAAAAAAATAAAGAAAAATAAAAATAAAATAAAATGTCTAATGGTGAAAACCCCTATGGGGAATCATTGGATGAATGTGGTGGCTGAAAATAAGCTTGATAGTGACCAACACATCTTTTTCTTCTGTAATAACATCTTCTCTTATTTGTTTGCAAATGGTTTACTATTTAAATTTGATATTTCTACAGACTCAATATTCATCAATTATCATAAGATACTACACTTACCATAGACTTACAATCGAAATCTTATATGACATAGTTCTACAGATTTTTTCTGAGAAAACTCGACACATTTGTAAGCCACTTCTATAGCTTCACACAATTCTGCTGATAAAAATCATAGACATTTTTATTTGTTCACCATGACAAGATCATATATGTGTTCTTGCATTCTCATGGTTGACAACTATAAATCTGTGTTGATACACTGGATTTTGATGACAATTAAGTTCATGTCACTATATCATCATAATGGAAGAATTCACCAATGGGCATATGGAATGAATGAAAAATTACACAAGGTAAATCAAGTCATTATCACTTATACGATTTCCATGTTAACATAATGGTAATCTGACGACAGGTACACTTTTTTTCATTTACTTGCATTTCTAGATTTAAGGTTGACATGACCCTTTGTCACATACACTTAGGACAACTATTATCATTAAGTTGTGGAGGGGGGGGGGGGGGGGAAGGTGGATCATATCTATCACACAATACACCATATCACTATCCAAATTTAGTAACTACTGAATATACCTTGTATTGATAGCAACCAACTATCGTTATTCCTACCATTACCCTTAAAAATCCGATGTGATAAGTTGAAATAATTCCCAATACTTGTTAATTATGGCATAAAAATGTTGAGAGAAACATTCTTTATTCTAACGAAAATTTTCATGAACCAAGTGTCGAACTTGTAACAAACTTTTGAGCAGCCATGGGAGGAGCAACAATTCACCATGAACCTGACTCTATTTATGCTCTATTACACCACCTGAAGGCCTTGTAAGTATTTAAAAATGCAGGCTAGTTGGCCTATTTCTAGAAGTTGCAGGAATTTATTGAGAAAATTACTTTAGAATTTGCACAAGATTTGAATGAGTAGGGCTCAATAGTTAGAGGATTTAGGATTGTTTTTATAGAAGAAGTAGTCTCTAGGGTGACTAGTCTATCTCAATGGGAATGCATTGGCTCTTCTGGAAAATAATAATCCCAACAAATAAAAGCCAAATTATTGCAGAAAGGTGAGAAGGTAAGGCATAAGGGTAGAGGGGCTGATAGAACATATCTTCCTCATCCTTGGGATGATGTGGCCTATTTTATTCAGAAATTTATAACATGTGAAGGGCATTTTGGGATTGTATTTCACTATCATTTTTAGCTCTAGAAAAATTGCACAATGGATAGATAATCAATATGGCCTATTATTTTTTATAATCATTACAACATATGGAAGAAGATGTAGGTATGGCTAAGCATCTTGAAACCTTCCTAACTAACCATGGGCTAATCAAATTGATTATAATTGATTCGATGCAACAAAAAGGAAGCACATGGACCAAAATGCTAGCAAAACCATGACATTTACTAGCCCATGAGGAGGAAAAGAGTGAAGCTAAAGAACAAGAGGAAAAATATGAAAAAATTCTAGAAGAAAGTGTAATTACACCTCCTAGGTCTCATTGGAGGGGTTTTTGAATTAGGCATACTGTGAAGAGGGCTTGTACAAAAGTACCAATGGATGTATTCAATCGGTATTCTAAAATAATTAGGTATGGATTTCCTATTGAGGAAGAGGCACCTGGAGAAGAGGTACATGAGAAATATATTCCTCTACAAACAAAAGTAGGGAAGAGGTCGTTGAAGAAGACATTTGGGGGTAAAAACCCTAAGAAGAGAGCACACTTGACTGTTACACCATCAACTGCCTTGACACCTGAAGTCCCTGCTGCTACAACAGAATCAAAGGAACTAAAGGAACAATATAGTGAAGAAAGGAAAGAAGAACCCATGCAGGAGCAAGAAAAAATTCCTTCACCAGGTAAGATTGAAATTGACCCTCACTTAGAAAATTAATGAATTAAAAGAAGAAAAGGAAAAACTAAAGAAATGATTTTCCACACTTAAAGATATATTTCAGTGTAAGAAACAAACATAATTGGAAACCCTAGATGAGGTGGAATGAATGATGTCACTTGCTGACATAGTTTAAAAAATATGGTTTGTAGACAAATCATTAAGGAGGAAGGAAGTGAGGGGCCAACCACTATTTCAGTTGGTATAAAAGAGAAATAACATGCCAAGGAGTTATAGAACGCTAATCCAAAAGAACCTATTGAAAATTTTGTTGTTACGCAAGAACTAGCAGTTGAAGTAGAGTGGGTCAGGGAAAATTAGTTTGTTAATCCACAAGAACTTATTGATGATGCTACTACTCCACAAGAACCAATAGTTGAAACAAAGTAAAATAAAATAAACCAAACTTCTTCCCCATAAGAACATATCAATGACGTTGTTGACACACAAGAACCAACAATTGAGATAGTGTAGCAGAGGGAGAAGGAATATGAATAAATATTGCAGGGAAATGCTAAGTCTGCTACTATAATAACAACAAATATATCTCAACTATAATTTGAAGATCTCTTGAAATCAACATTTTTTCTTAAGGAATTATAAAAAACAACACCCATATGTGCTATTCCTATAAAAAATGCTTTCCTACCCAAGAAACATTAGTGTATCCATGCATTCATACATATTTGGAAGTATATCCCATACCAATATTGATCATCCCATGTGAATATCTCAAAAATATGCTTGGCGACAACCCATTGGGTATGAAGCGGCTCAATCATGAATTGAATCAGGATGTTCTCTTCAAAACATATGTCTAGATGGGTGTTACAAGGAACATTAATGCCTCAATCAATTGTCGGTTGCCAAGTCAGGTTCAAAAATATCTCTACATAAATTCTTTAAATTCAATTCCATCAAGGTGTCCAAGGATTTGTATTTCCAGTTTCCAAAATCTCTCCAATAACTTCATAATATATTTTTATTTTCCAAACTTTAGAAAGTAATTCATCATGCAAACATTCTTCATCTCAAACTTCAGAGTCCAACTCCCTCTTAATTTTATCATCAGAGGCTCATTACCTGTCAATAATATATCGTCAGGATATAAAACCAAAATAAAAGGCATACCTTGGACCACTTTTGAAGTTTTAATCAACACATCTTCTAGGCTTCACTAGTTAACTATCAATGTGAACATGCCAGGCTCGGGAAGCTTTCTATAAACATAATACTAACCAAACCAATATGCTCAGATTCAAAAAAATTAATACTATGCAATAAAATCTACTAAGTTTGTTTATCAAGCCTTAAATTCCAAACAAAAATCAATATTAAATCCATAAAAGTTTCTACCAATATCATTAATAAACTCTTCGGACCAGGTACCAGGAAGAGCTCACACCAAAATACCAGGTTACAACCTTGTCTATTTTTCATGTTAGTAATTGTCATCAAGCAATATCAAACTTCATCGGGCCATCCACATAATCATGATATGAAATATTTATATCATTATACATTAAGGACAAGTCGTATAAGTTTCATACAATCATTGTGAGAATTTTTCAATAAAAATCACTGCATACTGAACCACAACTGTTTACACTTCAACCAATGTGCCAATTCCAATGATCTCAATATAGAATTAATAATGAATACCAATATTAATCACTGAGATTCACTATGCCCATACTGTCTTACCACATCAAGGAAAATCATCATTTCAAAATATGATCAAAATGTAACTTGTTATTATTGTGAATCCAATCAATCCATAGGCCAAAACATATAATGTCAAAATTTCAATACTTCTCATTTATACTAAGTCAAGCCAATAAGCCAAATATTTTTCAAACCTTTACAACATTTATGAAATACTATCATATACTAGCTTCAATGATAGAATCAAGGCAAATCACATACTGATATGCATATTATAGACCCCCGCAAACAAAATATTAGTTAAGTCATTCACTTTCTCTGTAATAAGTCAAACATTGTGTAAATATCAATGTTCCTTAAAACTCCTCGCTCATAGAACTCTTTATCCTTCACTTCATATATGTAGGTTTGTCATATTCATGGAACGCTTCTGATTTTTATGCATCGGTTTTATTTTTTGAATCCTACAAGCTCAACCGCACCCATAGGCCTTCTTATGTGTGGCTAGGAGTCCTATAACCACACCCTTAATCCTTTCTCCCAATGGTTGGTGTTTGGACTAGGAGAAAACTTATTTGTTCAAATCATAACTTTCCAAAACCTCTTCAACAACATCATATGGTTATTCATGTCCAAAATCTTTCCTTCAATAGTGAAGTGTATTCTATTCATTTTCTGCAAATAATAATAGGTTTTGGGATCTTATGGAAAATTTATCTCTTTGAATGGGAATCCACTTGAATACAAATTAATATTAACCTGTCTATCATAATACTATTATGCATCAACAAAACAGTTAGATCATAGAGTCAAACTATATCAGTTTCTAAGACATATATTCATCATAGTCATAACAAATCATCATCAATTGCTTCATTGTCACATATGGACATGTCATCAAATATTCATCAAAGGTTAGTGTCATATAATTAGGTAAATTGACAAATATATCATCATAATTCAAGGATAATAATCACAACATCACTTATTTATCATATTACTCAACAATCAAGGCAGGGCATCCAATTTCACCACATTGCCAATTGTACTAAGCTTATTAACACCTACCAAGGTCAACAAGAATATCTTGAATATCAATCTTATTGTTACACTTTTATCATCAATGTTACCATGATTATCACAAGAATTATCAATAGTATGGAATTGCCATATATCAAAATCAATGTATCTAGCCTTCTTTATGAGATGAGGAAATCCATCATGTCTAAAATGTAAGATGTTATGCCAAATATCAAGAGTACCTATATATCACATGTGCCAGAAATCAAACCTACTTTCATATGCATGTGTGAGTAATTTATGAAGGTAATATTATTGACATGCCTTAGGGCTTAAATTTCCATCCAATCTTGCAACTAAATCAATATACTATACATACCTTGTAGTATTCATATACCTGTGCAACTTGTAACACTTATTTGTCATTGACAGTTGTAATACTTGTAATTTAAAAATGATCCTTCATAAACTTTCAAAAAATTTCCTCAAGTAATTCTTTCCTTTTCCAACACCAACTCTTCTCTTCCTACACTAGCTTTGTTTTCCTGCACCTTAGATGATCCTCAATAAGGATCTACTTATCACATCTCTGTTGGGTTTGTGTTATATTATTTCCACGACTAATCATGCAGGGGGGAGGTAACATGGGGGGCGATAGCCCTCCCTGTACGTTGCGCTAGGTGCAACATACACGGGGGTCATGGGCAGCGCCCCAGAAAAAATTTTGGTCCTTATTTTCTGGTGGGCGGACCCACCCATGGTTTTGTGCATGGGTTTGCACATAGTTCTTGGGCATGATGGTTTTCGGCCCCTGGTATTTTGTAGATCCGGTCAAGGGAACTACGGTTATGTTCTAATCCAGGGTTAATGGATTGGGGTTTATGTATGCTTCAGCATGTATATATATGTGTTGTAACACTAAAAGGAATATAATGAAAAATCAAGTTGGTTGTCCCAATTTTGGATCCAAGGGAAAATCTCTATGTATATTTGGATTATGTTTTATGTTCTCTCTATTGTTTATTTTCTATTTTTAAGATTCATTTGCAGATAATTTATGTACAGGGTTAAAAAATACATGTGGTATCAGAGTAGTTTCGGCTTCAAGGGGATGTCTTTGCTGCTGACGGGTTTTTTGTTCGGACCTGAGGTAGACCCTGTTCAGTGGGAGATCTGTGGGATCGATTCTTGCAGTGAAAGAAGATGACGAGCGGCGGGAAGATAGGGATCGAGAAATTTAATGGTCAGAGTTTTGAGTTGTGGAAGCTCAAGATGGAGGATCTACTGGTGGATAAAGATCAGTGGATCACGGTAGATCCAGGTACTAAACCAATGGAAATGTTAGATGAAGACTGGAAGAAGCTAGATCGGAAGGCAAAGAGCACAATATGGTTGTGTGTCTCAGATTCAGTATTGTTGAATGTATTTTTGGAAGCTACGGCGAAGACCTTGTGGGGAAAACTAGGGACTTTGTACCAATCTAAGTCTCTGGTGAATAAATTGTTTCGACGAAAAAAGTTGTATAACCTGAGGATGAAGGATGGAGAATCGATGAAAGAGCATCTAAATGCCTTCAATACTATGGTAAGTTAGTTGTCATCTATTGATATTAAAATATTAGATGAAGATAATTGCATCAGTTTGTTGTGTTCTCTACCAGACTCGTGGGACTGTCTGGTTATTGCAATAGGTAGCAATACAACTACCTTTAATTTTGATGATATTGTCTCAGCCTTGCTGTCAGAGGAAATGATACGGAGAAATATGGAGGGTCAGAATGGAGATGCCTTATCTATACGAGGAAGGCCCTAGAATAGAAACAAGAATAAGGTTTTGAGTGGGAGATCTAAATCTCCTGGAAAGTTTGTAAAGGTGTGCTGGAAATGTAGAAAGGAAGGGCACTACAAAAAGGACTGCAGATAGAAAGCTCCTGAGAAAGGAAATGGATCTGATGATGCTCCTTCTATAGAGGCAAAAAACACCTCGGATGAAGGTGGGGATGTGTATTTGGCTTCTTCTTCAAATACACATGTAGATCATGAGTCATGGTTGATTGACTCGGGTGCATCCTTTCACTTCACTCCTCATAGGGAGTGGTTCTACGAGTATGATAAATATGATGGCGGTGATGTCTTCTTAGCTGATGATAGGAAGGCCAGAATCGTCGAACGTGGAAAAGTAAAGTTGAAGCTACAAGGTGGAAGGATTAGAACACTTCTTATTGTTCTGCACATTCCTGCATTGGCCAAAAATCTTATTTCTGTAAGCAAGATGGATGATGCAGGTGTAAAAACAGTGTTCAAGAAAGATACCTATAAGATGGTTCGGGGAGCACTAGTATTAATGCGGGTAGTTCGGATTGGAACTTTGTACAAGCTTCAGGGTAGCACTGTTATTGATGGGTGCAATAATTCTGTAGTTCCCGAAAGTGAAGCGGAAAGTCTAGCAGTCTCTAGAGAAAAGACCATGTTATGGCATCAAAGGCTTGTACATATTGGAGAGAAGGGCCTTCGGATATTGCATGGAAATGGTATGGTAGAAGGTATGTCTAATATCTCTCTGGATTTCGATTTCTGTGAACATTGTGTATATGGGGAGCAGTATCGGGTGAGTTTTCCTTTTGGTTCTAAGAGGGCGAACAAGATATTAGAGCTTGTGCACAGTGATGTGTTTGGACCTGTGTTGGTTCCATCACTGGGTAAGTCTGTGTACTATGTTTCATTCATAGATGAGAGGTATTTTTCATGTTATCTAGGGGGCTCATATATCTTCCTCCCTTGTTGTCATTTGAGTGTCACATATCTACTACATGATTTTAATCTGATGTGGCCTAACCATCGTATCATGTCTATGTCATTTGGATATGTGACTGATTAGTAAAAAGGTTTATAGGCTAGAACCATGCCACATGGATTACTGGGGAGAGGACCAAGTGGTATCTGATCCCAGTCCACCTCAGATCCCTATTTTTCACTCATAGAAGTATTTTTCATTACATCATGTACTCTCACCATATGTATTTTTACCAATCCACCCTTTTAATGCAGTCTAGACATATGGATTTTTACCCATTTATCATCCCCAAGACCCCACCATTTGTCTTGATCCCAGGACTTTTCATCTGCATGGATATCCAAGATACTTTCTTCTAACATTCGAAGCATATTGTAGATCATATCCTACATCTGAGCCCTTAACTAGAAGTGCACCTCACCTTGCTCAAATTGGAAGAGATGTTAGGAGTAGGAAAATGAGGTGCATTCGAAGGTGTTAGGGCTATGTTAATATGGTCCTAGGTAAGAATATTGAGATTTCTCGCATTGTGGAATATGCAGGTAAAATCGTAGTTATTCGATTTAGTGGTAAATTGGTGTGGGATTCGAATTTAGGTTGTTGGATTTCAGAGTTTTGGAAGCCCATGATAGGTTATGTGCCCTCTTATCACATCTTGATTAGGGGTTGGATGGATTTTGTCTTTCGCAATTAAGCAGATAGTTCAAGTACTCTGGGCTTGGATTGGAGTTGGGGTCATTCATGATTGACACTGCATAGTTGGATTTGAGATTTTGACCCAACATTAGAGCTGGTTGATGTGATGAAGGTTTTGGAAATACTTATATTGTTTCCTCTATCCTTTTATAATTTTTATATTTTAAGGGAAGTTGGAAATAAATTTGATTCCTTTGTTAGCCTGAAAAATGAATGGAAATCTAAGAAATATTGTAGGTGGGCATGGAGATAAATTTAAATGAGCTTAAAGGGAGGTCTTGTGGTTTAATAAGAGCTAAATTTGGTGGGGTTCATATGGAATCAAAAAGTGAATTATTGGAAGCTTCCTTTACGATGCTTTTGATGCCATGAGATTTTTCATATTCAGGCATAGTGTGAAATGATTGGTCTCATTCCTCCTATTCATGGAAAGATTATAGGTTTGAAGGTTTTCATTTCTCTTGTCTTTTCGTTTCTCTTGTCTATCAAGTTGCATCAAAGGGGACACCTCCTTCAGCTCTAAAGTTTCCCACCTCCCTTCTGCCTCTCTCCTTATTAGGTGTCTCAAAGGAATGTTTAGTCTCATTTGGAAAGGTTTCTAATCCCATTTTTTCCCCTTATTTGTTCTCATTTTCCTCTTCTTCTCTTCCTTTAGGGTCCTTAAATTTATCTTCCTCTAGGGTTATTTTCTTGGTGACCCCCCCCCTTAAGTTGCCACCCCTTATTTTCTCTTCTTCTCCCTATCCATAGGTTCCTAAGGTAGTTTTCCCCTCATCCCATAGTTTGGTCCCCTTTTCTTATTCTATGGGCCCTGCTTGAGCTCTTAAAGAAAAGTGTTGGGTATGTGTTATATTTTTTCCACGACTAGTCACACGTGAGGGGGTCACAGGGGGGGAAGCAGCGCCCCGAAATTGGCCCTTATTTTCCAGTGGGCGGACTCACCCATGGTTTTGTGCATGGGTTTGCACATGGTTTTGGGGCATGATGGTTTTCAGCCCCTGGTATTTTGTAGATCCAGTCAAGGGAACTACGATTATTTTCTAATACAGGGTTAATGGATTGGGGTTTATGTATGCTTTGGCATGCATATATATGTGTTGTAAGACTAAAAGGAATATAATGAAAATTCAAGCTGGTCATCCCGATTTGGGATCCAGGGGAAAATCTCTGTGTATATCTGCTTTATGTTTTTATGTTCTTTCTATTGCTTATTTTATGTTTTTAAGGTTCGTTTGCAGATAATTTATGTACAGGGTTAAAACCTACATTTGGTATCAGAGCAGTTTCGGCTTCAAGGGGATGCCTTTGCTGCTGAGGGGTTTTTTGCTCGGGCCTAAGGTAGACCCTGTTCAGTGGGAGATCTGCGGGATTGATTCTTGTGGTGAAAGAATATGGCAAGCGGTGGGAAGATAGAGGTCAAGAAATTTAATGGTCAGAGTTTTGAGTTGTGGAAGCTCAAGATGGAGGATCTACTGGTGGATAAGGATAAGTGGGTCGTGGTAGATCTAGGTACTAAACCAATGGCAATGTCAGATGAAGACTGGAAGAATCTAGATCGGAAAGCAAAGAGCACAATACGGTTGTGTGTCTCAGATTCAGTATTGTTGAATGTATCTGGGGAAGCTACGGTGAAGACCTTGTGGGAAAATCTAGGGAATTTGTACCAATCTAAGTCTCTGGTGAATAAATTGTTCCTACGGAAAAAGTTGTATAACCTGAGGATGAAGGATGGAGACTCGGTGACAGAGCATCTGAATGCCTTCAATACTGTGTTAAGTCAATTTTCATTTGTTGATATTAAAATCTCAGATGAAGATAAGTGCATCAGTTTGTTGTGTTCTCTACCAAATTCGTGGGACGGTCTGGTTATTGCAATAGGTAGCAATACAACTACCTTGATTTGATGGAATTGTCTTAGCCTTACTGTCAGAGGAAATGAGACGGAGAAATATGGAGGGCCAGAATGGAGATGCCTTATCTATACGAGGAAGGTCCCAGAACAGAAACAAGAATAAGGTTTTGAGTGGGAGATCTAAATCTCCTGGAAATTTTGTAAAGATGTGTTGGAAATGCGGAAAGGAAGGGCACTACAAAAAGGACTGCAGATCTAAAGCTCCTAAGAAAGGAAAGGGATCTGATGATGCTCCTTCTACAGAGGCAAAAACCACCTCGGATGAAGGTGGGGACGTGTATTTGGCTTCTTCTTCAAATACACATGTAGATCATGAGTCATGGTTGATTGACTCGGGTGCATCCTTTCACTTCACTCCCCATAGGGAGTGGTTTTGCGAGTATGAGAAATATGATGGCGGTGATGTCTTCTTAGGTGATGATACGAAGGCCAGAATCGTCAAACGTGGAAAATTCAAGCTGAAGCTGCAAGGTGGAAGGATTAGAACACTTCCTAGTGTTCTACACATTCCTGCATTAGCTAGAAATCTAATTTCTTTAAGCAAGATGGATGATGCATGTCTAAAAACAATGTTCAAGAAAGATACCTGTAAGATGGTTCGAGGAGCACTGGTATTAATGCAGGGATTTAGGATTGGAACTTTGTGCAAGCTTCAGGGCAGCATTGTTATTGATGGGTGCAAAAGTTCTGTGGTTCCAGAAAGTGGAGCGAAAATCCTAGCAGTCTCTGGAGAAAAGACCATGCTATGGCATCAAAGGCTTGGACATATTGGAGAGAAGGGCCTTCGGATACTGCATGGAAATGGTATGGTAGAAGGTATGTCTAATATCTCTCTGGATTTCGATTTCTATGAACATTGTGTATATGAGGAGAAGAATCGGGTGAGTTTTCCTTCTGGTGCTAAGAGGGCGAACAAGATATTAGAGCTTGTGCACAGTGATGTGTTTGGACCTGTGTCGGTTCCATCACTGGGTAATTTTGTGTACTATGTTTCATTCATAGATGACTTCTCAAGGAATACATGGATATATTTCTTGAGGAAGAAATCTAAAGTCTTTGACAGATTTAAAGAATTTAAGGCTGCGAGTGAAGAAAACCGAGATGAAGAAGATAAAGGTGTTGAGGACGATAATGGTGGAGAGTTTTCGAAGAAATTTGAAGAGTTACGTCATCCTCAGGATAACGTGGAGAGACTAATCCATGCCTGTAGGCAGGCTGGTTGAAGAATGAATAGAATGCTGATGGAAAAGGCAAGAAACATTCTCAGTGGTACCGGGTTAGGACAAGAATTCTGGGCAGAGGAAATGGAGACTGCATGTTACTTGGTTAACATATCACCTTCATTAAATGGAGGATAAGACTCCACATGAGGTATCGACTGGTAAGAAACCCTCTCTTTCACATCTGAGGGTATTTGGATGTGATGCATATGTACATGTTCCAAAGGAGAAAAGGATCAAGTTGGATAATAAATCTGAAAGGTGCATCTTTATTGGGTATAAGGATGGTTTAAAGTGTTACAAGCTTTGGAACTCGGAAACAAGGAAGGTTGTGTACAACCGAGATGTGGTGTTTAGAGAGGTGAAAGATGTTGTTAAACATGAAGTCCTACCAAAGGAACCTAAAAAGATAGAGTTTGAGCTAAAGGAGTATGAATCAGACTCTACAACAGAAGAAGACTCAGAAGAGGAAGAGCCACAAACTCCAGCAGTGAGAAGATTAGTTTGGGAAAGAAGACAACCAGAAATATGCTTTCTGTTCAAATTTTTCTTTAACCATAACTGTTGATGATCCCAGAACCATCAGGAAGGCCATAGATTCAGAGGATGGAAAACTATGGAAGGAGGCCATGGTTGATGAAATGGAATCCTTGCATAAAAATGAAACATGGGATCTGGTGGAGTTGCCGGCTGGAAGGAAGCCCATCGGGAACAAATGGGTGTTTAAGAAGAAGATGAATGTAGAAGGCAAGGTGGAGAAGTACAAAGCTAGGTTGGTAGCAAAAGGTTATTCCCAGGTGCCCGGAATTGATTTTGGTGATATTTTTTCTCCTGTTGCCAAAGTTACTTCTATTAGATTACTTTTATATGCTGTTGCTGCATTTGATTTTGAGGTAGAACAGATGGATGTGAAGACAAAATTTCTTCACGGGGATCTGGAAGAGGAGATCTACATGAAACAACTTGAAGGCTGTATGGTGAAGGGGAAGAAATAGATGGTATGTAGGTTAAATAAGTCTCTATATGGGTTAAAACAGTCAACAAGGATGTGGTATCAGAAATTCGATACCTATATACGAGGACTTGGCTTCACCAAAAGCAAGGAGGATCACTATGTTTATTTTAAATTAATTGGTGACCGTGTTATTTATTTGGTCTTGTTTGTGGATGATATGTTGTTGATTGGAAATGACAAAGAAATTATCTAAGATTTTAAGACCCAATTGTTCTCCAAATTCGACATGAAGGATCTTGGTGCTGCAAACTATATTTTGGGCATGGAAATTAAGAGAGATTGGGAAAAGAGGAAGATCTAGTTAAACCAGAGGAAGTATGTCGAGACTATATTGTAGAGGTTCAATATTTAGGATATTAAACCATTGAATGTTCTGATTCCTGTACGTACAAAGTTGTCTGTTGAATAGTGTCCCAAGACACAAGAAGAAGAGGAGAATAAGTCCCGTATTCCATATGCAAGTCCAGTGGGTAGCCTGATGTATGCAATGGTATGTACTAGACCAGAAATTGCACATGCAGTGGGAGTATTGAGAATTTTTATGTAAAACCCAGGGAAGGAGCATTAGACAACAGTGAAGTGAGTTTTCAAATATTTGCATGGCACTAGTGATTATGGCTTGTGCTACCAGGGAAGACCAGGATTGGAAAGAGTGTTGGACATTCGTCGTTTTGTTGATGCAGATTGGGCTGGAGATCTGGACCAAAGAAGATCTACAAGTGGGTATGTGTTTATCCTATTTGGATGTGCAATCAGTTGGATGAGTAAAAGACAGTCTGTAGTGGCTCTTTCAACTACAGAGGCAGAATACATGGCAGCCACTCATGCAAGCAAGGAAGCAGTTTGGTTGCATATATTGTGTTCAAGTATGGGGTTGGTGTAGCAAGCTATAAGGATAGACTGTGATAGAGAAATTGAAATTTTATTGGCTAAGAACCCTGCTTATCATTCAAAGACAAAGCACATTGATGTTCAATATCACTGTGAGATATATGGTTGAGGCTAAAAGGGTGTTGCTGGTAAAGGTGGACACTTTGAAGAATGTTGCAGATGCATTGACGAAGTAAGTGAGCACTCAGAAGTTCTCTTGGTGTAGAGAAATAATGGGTGTTGCAAATTTGGGCTAATGACTCATCTCTCCTGTGGCCCCCTACGGAAAGAAAACAACAAGTGGGAGAATGTTGGGTATGTGTTATATTCTTCCCATGACTAGTCATGCATGGGGGGGTGATAGCTCCCTTGTACGTTGTGTCAGGCGTAGTAGGGGGTCACAGGAGGGGTGGAAGTGCCCCGGGAAATTTTTTTTGGTCCTTATTTTCCGGTGGGCGAACCGGCCAATGGTTTTGTGCATGGGTTTGCACATGGTTTTGGGGCATGATGGTTTTCGGCCCCTGGTATTTTGTAGATCCAGTCAAGGGAACTACGATTATGTTCTAATCCAGGGTTAATGGATTGGGGTTTATGTATGCTTCAGCATGTATATATATGTGTTGTAACACTAAAAGGAATATAATGAAAAATCAAGTTGGTCGTCCTGATTTGGGATCTAGGGAAAATCTCTGTGTATATCTGTTTTATGTTTTATGCTCTCACTATTATTCAATTTTTGTTTTTAATATTCCTTTGCAGATAATTTCTGTACAGGGTTAAAACCTACAATCTCATCTAGAGGTTATAAGTACTCAGATATTCATGCAAGAAGTATGAAAAATAATAAAAACAATGAGTCTAATATCACAAAGAAATAACATAAGTTTAAAAGGTACTTATATTTAATGAGAGGTGATCAACTCCCTCTTGAACTAGCCTTCAAGCATTAGTATTGTCCATATCCATGAAACAATATCGCCTTCAATATTGAATTCATCATCAACCAAGCCTAATTGAGGTTAGACCAACTAGGGTTACATCAAACCTGTCACGACATCTTCTCATTGATCATGCTAGGGTTTCAAAACAAAAAAACTCAAGCCTTTATTTTATCCCAAGGTTTCTTCCAAACCCTAACCTCATGACGTCCATCAACCCCTGTTAACCAAATTTCCTAGGGTCTCCTTAAAACCATACCATTCTTTAATATCTCCTCCATATTCTCTTGATTCCATCAAAGGTGTCTTCTTAGGGATCATTTCAATGACTTTTTGTAATATTCCCAAATGGGAAAAGCAGGAATATAGTGCAAAATGCTGGAACAATAGTGTAAATCATCATATAAAATCAAGAGGCCAATATGGAGACCTTTCATATGTTATAACAGCAACAAAATATACATAAATAATGGGCCATAAGATGTACAATAAGAAATAACAAGCCTCCAGTGGACAAAAACCCTCAAAAAGAGGTGTTGCTACTATATATAAAGATTGGAAGGCTGATACAACATTGTTTTAAAGGCACTGCTATAGAAAATGGTTATAAAACATATCTAAGGCTGATATGTGCCTCAAAATATAGATCTACTATAAATCTGAGCACTATACAACCTCCTTTGAAGAACCCCTTAAGGGTTTTCAGCAAAACACCATATACAATATGGGGATCTAGGTCCTAGGGATGAAGATCTACTGCAAAATATAGATATGGAAAGTGTGGCTGATATGATATAAACAATATAATAGCCTCCTCCAATAGATCCTCTAAATGAAAGGCAAATCCCTTTCACTAGAAAACCAGCTCTCCAAACGGTGTGCCAAACCACCCTGCAACTCCTCCTATAGAAATAACGCAAATCTGGAAATAAAATGCATTGTAGGGATAAATAAATGGTTGGCCTAATGCCAAGATATGAAGATATGCACAAGGGCCTTCCATACTATCCTCCCAATGGAAAATAAGCCTTATCCAATGAAAAACATATCAGAAATCACCCAGATCTAGTCTCCACTACTGCAACCTGCAAACCTACTCAACCCTCAATAGGATCTGTGCTATAAATGAAAGATGAAGCTTGGCCTTAAGCCTAATAGTGGACAATTTAGTACAAGTATCCTCCAAGAGCTTCTCAATGGAAGAGGTGAGATTCCCAATCAGGAACACCTAGTGCTAAACAACACTCAATCTCAGCTAAACAACAAGAGAAAGATATATGTCTAAACAGACCATATATTCAGAAATATCATATACATCAACATAATGAAATATGGCTGCCATCCTCTTCCTTAAATAAGATATGAGCTTGAAAACCCTAATTCCCATCCAATAATAGCACTACTTCCATGAAAATCATCTCCATATAAAACTACATTGTCTCTGATTGATGACCACTCCTCCATGACAGTGCTGTTGATTTGGTCAAAGTTGACCTAGTCAAGGTGTTCCAGCCCCTTTTCACACCTAAGGGTGCTCAATTAAGCTACCAAGATCTATCTCTTTCACATTGGAATTGATTTATTCATTATTAAGGATAATTATGGACCTCCATTGTCATCTTATTCATAAAACAAAGCAGTGAAACAAAAATTAATATTCCAACTAGCTCATGGCTAATTGGGAATATTACACTTTTCTTCAACTCAACTTTGATTCCATGTTAATTTTTCTTAGGGCTATATTGTTCTTTGATTTATATAATTGTATTTCATTATTTGCAAATTTAATTCACCCCACAATATCATAACAATATAATCATCAATTCAACAGAACATAAAGGAATAATAGAAGAAAATAATTCACAAATAGAGACACCAGGATTAGTCATCGGGCTTGGACAAAACCCCACAAAGGGGAAAACCCTTTGAAAATTATTCTTCTTATTAGATTTCCATAAAATTTTCGACAAAGAGAGAGTAGAATGATCCATTTCTTCAACTACAAAAATATCGATAAAAATCAACTAAACAACATCCAAGAGATGAACCCAACAATGATAATAATCAAAACATTAATTCAGAAACCTGCGGTCAATTGTCAAGATTTGCGGTCAACTATTGAAAATTGCTGTCAACTAATAAAATTAAACCCTAGTTTCCAACCACATGGAGGGAGTGTACGTGTGTGCGGTTGAAACCCTCCAACCGCACGGATAATCCTGCATGCCTACAATTACAACTAAAAATTCCCTGTGGTAACCCTGCGGCTGCAAATCAAAACCATATATCACATGTGTGAGCTTCAAACCTTGCAATTTCGAACCTGTATGAACCAATATCCATGAACCACTTCAGACTTGTGCAAGCCAAACCAAAGAAAGAAGAATGATTGATGATATCCAAATGAGGGTCACTTGACTTGTATTTATAAGCTTCCAAAGGTGTCTTGATTTTTCTTAGGGCAAACCTGTCCTTTTGTGCAGATGTGGGTTTCCACATTAAAATATATTTTTACTTAACCAAATTAAAGTCTTCCAAGGGTTAGTAGGTGTTTTCCTTAACGAGGAATATTTTCCAAAGGATGGAATTTTCCCCCGATATGCTAAATTAACATAGGAGGAGGGTTTTGACCTTCAGATCAAACCATTTCATCATGTGGGGTCGAATTTTACACTTTAAGTTGACTTGATCACTAATGAAAAGTCCAAGTCTACCGTATTTTCTAAAAAAACCAAAATATTTACTTATTTCCTTCCTTAACACTTCGCACTTTTTAGGATGATACCTAGTGAAAACCTCTTGATATGTAAAAGAATTGATTCATAAATCTCTTGCAAAAAAACTCAAAGCACTCAGCAACTTGAATTAGCCCACTAAATTTAAATCACTAATATATAAATATAGTAAATGTAATATAATATTTTAAACATAATCCAAATCTAATTATAATTATAATTACATCGCATTTTGTAATGAAAAATATTAATCTAATTCATTTTAAACATAATTTATTAATATGTCGTAATATTTGATTATATCATTTATAATAAATGTAATAACTATATTTTTCTAAACATTATCAAACTAAAAAGTGGTAGTCTACTATTCTATTACATATCTCACTTCAAGACAAAAAAAACAAAAAATCAACAACAATTAAATGAAAACTTACATGGTTTCAATTAATACAAACAATATACAATGGGCATAATGATATGTAATACATCATAAATAGAATTTGAATGATATATAATGAATAGATAGATTCTCATATTGTATAATAATTCAAATATATTAGACATATTCAATTTACTTATGTTTTTTTTTGTTTTTTGTTTTGTTTTTTTCGAAAACCTTATAGTTGAGGAAAATTTGAAGGGGTAGTTCCTATGGAACCTTAGTAAACCTACCATCTATACATCCAAATTTATCAATCCCCTCGGCTCTACATTGAGACTTATCATGTTTAATCATATCAATGCTTATTACACCTTTGTCACTGGGAAAAAAGTAATAGGAGGATTGCCTACTAATCCATGACCTTTAGTAGAAGTAATAGGAGGACAACTTCCTAATTCAAGAACCTACATAAAATTTCCATTTTGTGATTTCTTTCGGCACCCACCAATGCTACAAGTTCCACTCTTTCAATTTTCAAATGCTTTGTTGTTATCACATTCATAAAGGTCATTTTTATTACATGCCCTTTATTAATCACCACTTTTTCTTGATGGTGGAGATTCTCAAGAATATCACAAGTCCATAACCTCTCAATCACTACAATTGCAAACAAACGATATTAATAGTAGTTGAATAAAATTATGCCTCTCTTCAATGTTTCATGAATTGGAATGATTACGTTATTCTTTAGAATATGTATATCTATACCATAGAACCATACATGACATGCCAACATACTACAAAAAATACACCTACTAGCCAAATTAATCGAGTTATGATATTTAATTAGATGTTGCAAATGCATGGGATAAATCCATATAATATCTCACAAAACCTAAGCAACTCAAAGATATACTGATCATTTTGATTTGTAAACAATCATGACTTCCATTTTAACCTAAGATATATTTATTTATGGTTTTAATAAAAAATATACACTGAATTAGTTCATTAGTTGCTTCCCTTATATGCTTCATGTTCCCAAATAATTCAAGCAATATTTTGACGATAATTCCTGTATTTTAATTTGGTGCAAATTTCTTCCTATGAGCTTGCTTTCCCTCTTATTTTCCACACAAAATTTTTCCAATAATGAACAACATCTAATTCGTAGAGTCTTATTCTCACTCAAAGAAATATTTAGGTTCTTAGAGAAGGCTTTGATTATTTACATTTGTACCATCCAATTGGTTAAATAAGATCTCATTAGACAAGGCTGATAGGTATATTATGTTTGATATCATGGTAGGTTTTTGGGAAGATATCCCTCATCAACTTAGTGAGTTTCCACCCATTTCTAGCATGGTCATCATATCTTTGATTAATTATTCCAACAAGTATGGGCAAGGTCATAACGATTCCTTCTTCTTCACAACTCCTTTTACACCATTAAGATCATCTTAGAGATAAATATGCTTGACTAAGATTTGAAGTTAAATTGGAAGGTAGTGCATTGGTTTTATTACTAAAATATTTTTGTGACAATGATATAAATTAAAGTATTTTACAACTCAAGGTGAGAAATAACCACCACGTGTTATGTCATCAAATCTGGCTAGAGGACTAATCTTTTAGGATGCTCATATTTCACTTGAGATTCACCAAATAAAACGATTGCATAAGACCCATTTTTTAGATATTGTAAGACATCACATCAGCTTGTGGCCTACCTCCCCATGAGCTCACGATCTTTAATCTCATACTGAATTTCTAACCACTACCTTAATCTTATTCCTCCACTACCTTAATCTTACTTCGACACCACCATCCAAATCATTAGTACCACAGTCACGAAATAAGATCTACCAGGTGATGGTATCACTTGCAAAATTTTCTTGTTTCACCACATCATATGTTCATACTACAATGGTTACATCAAGGTGGAGCCAAAAAATATAAGTAACACCCTAATGTAGTGAAATTGAATACAACAATCCATGATTTTTTTTGGAAAAAAATCTAAAATTCTATTAATATGTAGCAAAAAACATTACATGGTTAGATGCATACATTATTCAGATGGATAATAGCCTAAGAGAGGTAGATTCCCTCAAATCATCACAATAAAAAAACATAGGAGTCTCTTTCACTTTCCATGTCCTGGCTACTTGTCTATACAATAATATCTTGACTATATATCATCCAAAAAGGAAATTTCTATTTACTCCCGTACAAGGTTCATATCAAAATAAATGTTTAAAAACATCATTGCAAAAGCATCAAAATTAGATGGAATTTTGGTTATTTCCAAGGGTTAAGAATATATTCTTGTTGTTGTCCCAAATCTTTTTTTCTGACCTTCCACGTGTCTCGGACCACATCTAGTCCAACTTCAGAGAGGGAGCTTGCATCTATGCTCCTATGATTGTAAACATGATCAAAGGAGATCTCAAAGGAGTCTATCCAATGAAATAATTTACAAAACATAGTAAAATAAAATAATATTTTAGCTGAGTTGTTTCCAACATCCACTTTATTACTATTTGGAAATCCCCATATATATGTAGTTTGAAAATCCCCTAGTATCTTACCAATTTCAAAATGAGTTTTAGATAAAAGAGTTCTGAAAAGTTGTTTGAGGCTAGTCCAATGTTTTTTTATATATTTAATGAGGTATTATGGCATAGATTTAAAATTTCACTGGCCCCTCCCTTGAGTTAGATTGTTAAAAAAATCCCATGGGAAATCAATTTGTATGGTGACTTCTTGTGGTTGAGGATGATACTTTCCTTTTGAATTATGTTTTAATTATTTGGCTATAGTTAAATTGTTAATGGTTGATCTTATTGGAATTGGATTCCTATATTTAAAAAGTTCATGATTTATTTTTATCTAGATTCCATAAGCAACCATGAGAGGAAGGGATTTATGCTTTGGGTTTTGTGTAACTTGAAATTGTATTTTAAAATTTTCCTCAACATAATTAGTGTCCCAGAGGAATTTTTAGCTTTCCATTTGACTTATTTCTTTCCATACTTCCTTATTGAAATATCATTGAATTGAAAGATGATTGATTAATTCTAATTCAACCTTGCACAAGGGATACTAGCCTGAGCAATAGAAGGATCATTTCATCAAATTGTCCCAATTAGGGGCCTTGTTTTTTAGGAGTAACCACACAAATAATTTATACTTGGGAGGGAAATTTAATTTCCAATCCCCCACCGCCACTAGGGGAGTTCTGAAGAATAATTTGATGCAACAAGGGTTTGGTACCCTATTTTTGGAGCATAGAATGCACTTAGACTCGAGGTTCATATAAGGCTATATTCATAATTATTGATGGTAACATATGAGAATTTTAATCCTTGGATGTATATTGACTAGGATTCAACATTATCACCTTCAAGATGTAACTTATTTGCAGATATCCATTCGTGTTGTCCAAATATGGTTGTGGTAATTACCAACTGATTTAAGGTTTGCCAACCCTCTTGATTAAGAGTGTGGATAAGTGGATCTAAGAGCTTATTCTAGTGATGAATGTCTATCTAGGGGTATGTACCTATATTTATTTGTGTGCCCTTCCCTACCTTCCAACAAAGGAAGTTGTCGATTAATGGAAAAAATTTGATGAATTCCTTCCACATTATGGAACCATTTTTTGCAGGTTATCTAATCCAATATAGAAAGGAAATGTGTTTGATATAATTTTTTTGGGTGATATATTAAGAAAGACACCCCCCCCCCCTCTCCCCCCCACATAGATAATCTTCCACACCCCTTTAGTAGCTAGGGCTTTAGAGAACTAGTGAGGTTCCTTAAGCCCCACCAACCTTGGTTTTTTGGAATGGCTATATACTTCCATGTTGTGAGAGAAAAGTTATTTTTGGCTTCTCTGATTTCCTAAAGAAAATTCTTGATTATCTGTTTCATATTTTGGATAACTCCTAGAGGGATCCAGGTTAACAAAGCCTAGAACACTGGGATCGATTCCAGAAAAAATTTGCACAAAACCAATCCCCCTACCCTAGAAAGCCATTTGTTGGACCCGATACAATGTATTTTTTCCACCTATGCCAAGAGCCATCTCTAGCCCGATTTTAGATAGTTAATAGGTTTTAGTGTGAATCCAAGATATTTTAATCTTGATTCTAACATATTGACATTTTTGAAGAAATTTTTTTCCACAAAGGATTTCACCCTTCCTGGTAACCTCCATCCAAAGATGGATGGATTTTCATTGCTTATTATCATTCTTATAGAATCTAAGAATAATGTCAACAAATATTTTAATAACTGGATATGGGATATGTTTCCTTAACATAAAATAGGAATGATGTTTATAAATAATAGATGTGAGAGGATGCATCCTTGAGAGATAGAAATTTTTTTGAATCCCCCTCTTGATTTTGCATCCATGATTAATTTTATGAGGGCTTCTACAACAAGGAAAAACAAACTGGGGGAGAGAGGGTAACCCTATATGAGCCCTATTTCTGCATGGAAGAAAGGAGACACCACTCATTTAATTAAAATTTAAAAGGATTCTATATCGATGCAGTTCATAACCAAGTTACAAATGAGTCACAAAATCCTAGACGAATTAATAGGAGCCTTACATAGAGCCAACTAACCCAATAAAAAGATTTTGAAATATCCACTTTATAAATAATTTCTCTTTTCTTCTTAGGTATGTATAGAATGAAGGACTTCTTGGGAAATTATGATGGCATCATGGATCTAAAAAATTTGTAAACACACAAATTGTTTCGGACAAATTTGATCTAGCATGATGTCCTCGAGGTAGAGAGTAATGAGTTTTGAAATGATTTCGTAGACAGAGTTACAAAAACATATCAAATGAAATATATCAAAGGAAGTAGGAGAGTCTAATTTAGGGATAAGGGAAATAAATGTGGAATTGAAGGGGGGGAAGGATTTGACCCAAAGTCCTAGGGTATTCCACTACAGAGAGCAGTTCATCTGCTATAAAATCATAACATTCTAGGTAAAAATCTATAGGAAGTATGTCTAGCATAAGACTTTTTCCCTTCTAGAAACTGTGTAAAACCTTTGAGAGCTCCTCTTTTGTTACCTCAACCATTAGAGAGTTGTTCTCTTCTTGATTTATGAATCTCTGGAAGTTATTGGTCACATTTAATACCTATCGAATGGTGGCTCTATGAGGAAGGGAATAAATTTGTTTAAATTATTTGTACCCTTCTTCTGATATATCTTTGAAGAAGGTTATTGAGGATACATCTATATTTTTAATCTCCTAAGTAATATTAATGTATTTTTATTGGTTTGTAACACCATGAAAGTACTTGGTGTTGTTATGCCCCGCTTGAAGCCAAATGGAAATTTCTTTCTCTTATCCTCTAGGACCTTTATCTCTTCCTTTTGGTCCATCGAGGTATTATATGTAAATTTTTTGTAGCATCGGAAGTGCTCTAAGACCCAAAATTTGTGGAGAGGCTTAGGCACATGTGTTCCAAAGAACCCATAAATCATTTGTGAAAATTCCACTCAAAATGTATTTTATTAAAATAATTAATTATTTTATTGTGACCCTAAGTTTAAACTAAGGAAAATTAAATAATTAAAGGGTATTAATAAAACATATTCCTTTTGGATGAGTATGATCTCAAGGTGTTCATAGAATGTGGTTGTTGTGCCTACAGATTCATATCAGAATAAAAATTACAAGTCCGATATGGAAAAGGCCAAGAAAATTATCCTTGATGGTGTGAAGGATCATATAGTCTCTCATATAGCTGGAAAGAACACACCTATGGAGATATGGGAGGCCTTGTCCATGTTATACGAAGGTACTTTCAAGCAGTGGAAGATGTACATGGAGCAAAAGCTCCGGATGATCCAGATGAAGAAAGGGGAGCACATTTTTCCATTCCTAACGAGACTTTAGGAAATTCATGATCAGTTAGCGAAAATGGGATCTACCCCATCTGCTAGTCTTATGGTGAGACTGGCCCTTAACGCGGTCACTAAGGAGTGCAAGTTTTTTTCCAAAGTATCTTGGGCAGGGTGACACTACCGAGTTGGGAGGCGATGTGGGAAACTCTTTAGGAGGAGGAGCTGAGAAGAGATTTGGTCACGTGTAAACTTGACGGTAGCAGTGGGAGTGGATCAAAGAATCCCGAGGAGGAGGAGAATGAAACCCTCACATTGAAGGGGTAGCAAGGGCAATCGAGACACAAGAAGGACATCTCCAAGGTGAAGTGTTTCATATGTGGCGCAATTGGCCGCTTTGCATCACAGTGTCCTCTGAAGAAAAAGGAGAAGGATGAGAAGCACGATCCAAAGGTTGCAGCCACAAAGATCAAGGAGGATGAGTATGTCATGAGTGTCCACGCATCTCCAAGAGGGAGATGGGGTGACATGGAACTATAGTTCACCTTGAACTTTAGTTGGTCAGGATCCTTGAGGAACCCACCTCATGGATCATCACCTTTCTACGGGAGCCCATGATCAATAGCAACAGGATCGAGGAGTTTTCAATGGGAGCCAAGGAGTGATGGAGTGATAAATGTAGTGGTTATCAATGCCAGAATCTGACCAACACATAGAAGAGAGGCAGAAGTACGTAGAGTCACAGTGCAGTAGCTTCAACAATGCAGTGGCTTTAAAGGGAAATGTGGGACTAGCAGCAGTCAGATATTCAGCACCGAGGTGCATCCACTGAACACTTGTTCAGTTTTTGGATGGTTTCAGTTGCTTCTCTCAGCAACTGAGTTGCAGTAAATATGTAGTGTTAGCAGTGGTAGTGCTAGCAGCATAGTAGATGAAACACTTGAGAGGGAGCAGTAGTACGAATGTAGCATTGGAAGTGGAAGTGTCAAGGGTAGTTGTACATTTACAAGAGCATCACAGTGGTTGGTGGAAAACTTTTCAGACATCAATAGTGCAAAGGATGCTTCAGGTTCAGAGCAATGTGTAACGGGAATTTTGTTAGAGCACTTTCCTTGCTAAGAGGGATTGTTGATTTTTGGTAGCATCAGAATCGTTCCAAGTCTCAAAATTTGTGGAGAGGCTTAGGCACATTTATTCCAAAGAACGTTTGTGAAAATTCCACTCAGAATGTGTTTTATTAAAATAATTAATTATTTTAATGTGACCCTAAGTTTAAAATTAGGAAAATTAAATAATTAAAGGGTATTAATACAAAAAGTGTGAATCTTCTAGAGAACATGGATCAAGTCAAGTTATAATATTAACTGGTTATTGGAGATCTAATCTTGGTCGTTGAAGTCTCAACGAGAAGGCTATAAAGGAAGGCTTGAGGTTCATTTGGAAATACATACCGAATTAATCTAAGTGATCGATTTTATGAAGTGAGCAGTGCTCAGAGGACATTTCGATCTATGTTATTCCAGCACAGTGAGGGGCAAGGATAGCTTCTAGAGATATATTTTATCAGCCACAAAATCATCAGCAGAGAGAGGAAGAGATTGATCCAGAAACTCTCATGCAGAACCAGATAGAGGAAGCGCAAAGGGTGAGAAAGAGTCTGAGATTTTGTAGAAGAATCAATTTCAGAAGTCAAGAACCAGGGTGTGACACCAGGATGCTAAGAGAAATGACTCGAGGCTATAGATCTATCTCCTAGATGGGTGGCGTATTTCCTAGAGAGGTTGAAACAAGGACTGCATAGGGACTGCGCAGGGCCTACCAGGGGAACTTCATCTAGTGACCGAATCAGCCGAGATTTTTTGAGTGATTGAGTGAGGTAAAAATAGCAATATTTCTAAAAAAAAATCTGTCTTTGTAGCTGAATTAAATTTGTGGTATTCAAAATTTTCTACTGCTTAATAAAATAAAACCCTCAGAATCGTTGCACCGATTTTCCCGCATTGGATTTTTCTGGGGACTTTCGTCCAAAAATAACGGTGTCTTGTGTGTATATTTTTCTTTGATCAGTTTCCTTGTTTTAGAATCATAAGTAATTAAGTGTAGGTTGATTCAGTAATTTTATTCAATATTTCATGAAGAAATTTGAAATAATTCTGTAATGTAATTTACAAATAGGAGAAGTAAATTCAACTGGTTGCATTAGGATCCTGGAGATCATTTAGATCTAGGAATTTTCACATGGTATCAGAGAAAATTTTAAAATATAGCACTAAAGCAAAGGTCTAATTGTTGCAACAACAACATATTGAATATGTAGAGGGATTGCGCAGTTCTAGCCAGAAGGGCAGAATTTTTGAGGTGGTATCTCTCTGAGTGAGTTGACAGAGAGGTAAGACTTTTGGATCAAGATCTTGCCAAGGAAAAGGGATTAGTGCAGAGCCTTCACATAGATCCAAAGGGACATGGTTTTTCTAGAAGGATTTGTTGGGCACAGAAGCGTCAGATGAAGAAGAAGAAGAGCACATAGTTAGGGAATTCTTCCTCAATGATTTCCTTGTTGAGGAATTCATTTTTCCTCATTTTATGGGCAACAGAGGAGCGACATATTTACCAACTCCATCAGTGAGTGTGTAAGCCAGCATAGAAGATACATAGTATGGAGAAAGAGGGAGCAGTTCTACATTTTTTGGATGATATGGAAGCTCACAGAATTAGAGATCATGATTTGTTGGAGGGATCCTCCAACTATATGATCTGGAAGGAAAGAATCAGATTCCTTCTGGATGAGTATGATCTCAAGGCATTCATAGACAACGTGGTTGTTGTGCCTATAGATCTAGATTAGAATAAAAAGTACAAGTATGACATGGAAAAGGCCAAGAAACTTATCCTTGATGGTGTGAAGGATCATATAGTCTCTCATATAGCTGGCAAGAACACAACCATGGAGATATGGGAGGCCTTGTCCATGCTATACAAAGGAACTTTCGAGTAGTGAAATATGTACTTAGAGCAGAAGCTTCAGATGATCCAGATGCAGAATGGGGAGCACATTGTTCCATTCCTAACGAGACTTCAAGAAATCTGTGACCAGTTGGCGGTCATGGGATCTACCCCATCCGCTACAACTATGGTGAGACTGGCCCTTAATGTGATCACTGAGGAGTGGCAAGTTTTTGTCCAAAGTATCTTGGGCAGGGTGATAATACCGAGTTGGGAGGCAATGTGGGCATCTCTTTAGGAGGAAGAGCTGAGAAGAGATCTGGTCAAGTTTAAACTTGACGGTAGCAGCAAGAGCGGATCGAAGAATCTGGAGGAGAAGGAGAATGCAGCCCTCGCATAGAAGGGGCAAAAAAGGCAACCAGGATGCAAGAAGGATGTCTCCAAGGTGAAGTGTTTCATATGTGACTAAATGGGCCAGTATGCATCACAATCTCCTTTGAAGAAAAAGGACAAGGATGAGAACCACAATCCAATGGTTGTAGCCACGAAGATCAAGGAGGATGAGTATGCCATGAGTGCCCACACATCTCCAGGAGGGAGATGGGGTGTCGTAGTTCACCTTGAATTTCAGTTGGGCAAGATCCTTGAGTAACCCACCTCATGGATCATCACCTTGCTATAGAAGCCCATGATAAGTGGTAGCGGGATGGAGGAGTTTTTAGTGGGATCCAAGGAGTGATGGAGAGACAAATTTAGTGGTTAGTAGTGCCATAATCTGAGTAGTGTAGAGCATATAGGCATTAGTGCATGGAGGCACAGTACAATAGCTTAAACAATGCAGTGGATTCAATGGATAGTGTGGGACTAGGAGCAATCAGATCTTTAGCATCGAGGTGCATCCACTGAATGCTTGTTCAGTTTTTGGGTGGTTTCAGTTGCTTCTCTCAGCAACTGAGTTGCAATACATATGTAGTGTTAGCAGTGGCAGTGCTAGCAACATATTAGATGTAGCACTTGAGAGGGAGATGTATTACGGATGTAGCATTGGTAGTGGTAGTGTTATGGGAAAAAATACATTTATAGAAAAATCTGACAGTGGTTGGTGGACAAATTGTCAGACATCAGTAGTGCAGAGAATGCTTTAGGGTTAGAGCAATGTGCAATATGCATGTTGCTAGAGAACTTTCCTCGCGAAGAGTGAGTGTTTATTTTTGGTAGCATCATAAGTGCTCCAAGTCTCAAAATTGTTGGAGAATCTTTTGCACATGTATTCCAAAGAACCCATAAAGCGTTTGTGGAAATTCCACACATAATGCGTTTTATTAAAATAATTGATTATTTTAATGTGACCCTAAATTTAAACTTAGGAAAATTAAATAATTAAAGGGTATTAATAAAATAAAGAGTGAATCTTCTAGAGAAAATGGATCAAGTCAAGTTATATTCTTAGCTGTTGATTGGAGATCTAATCTTGGTCGATGAAGTCTCAACGAGAAGGCTATAAAGGAAGGCTTGAGGGTCATTTGGAAAGACACACTGAATGAATCTAAGTGATTGATTTTATGATGTGAGAAGTGCTCAGAGGAGAATTCGATCTAAATGATTACAGCGCAATGAGGGGCAGGGATAAATTTTGGAGAGATATTTTCATAGTCGGAGAATCATTAGTAGAGAGTGATCCAACAGCTCTCATGCAGAGGCTGACGTAGGGCCATGTAGAGGCAACGCAGAGGGTGAGAAAGAGTCTGAGATTTTGCAGAAGAATCAATTTTAGAATCCGGGAACCAAGGTGTGACACTGGGAGGCTGAGAGCAGTGATTCTGGGTTGCAGATCGATCACGTAGATGGGTGACGTAGTTTCTAGATAGGCTAACGTAGGTACTGCGCAGAGGCAGCGTAGGGCCGGTCAATGGCACTTCATCCAGTGACCGGATCAGTCGAGAGTTTTTCAGTGATTGAGTCAGGTAAAACTCACAATATTTCTTCCAATATTTCTCTCTCTGTAACTGAATTACCTCAGTGGTATTCAGATATGTATTCATAATTTGCTACTACTTAATAAAATCAAACTCTCAGATCTATTGCACCAGTTTTCCCACATTGGGTTTTTCCGGGGACTTTCGTCCAAAAATAATGGTGTCCTATGTGTATATTTTTCTTTTCTCAGTTTCCTTGTTTAGAATCATAAGTAATTAAGTGTAGGTTGCTTCAGTAATTTGGTTCAATATTTCATGAAGAAATCTGAAATAATTCTGTAATGTAATTTACAAAAAAGAGAAGTAAATTTAGCTGGGTGAAGTAGGATTCTGAAGTTCATTTAGATCTAGTAATTTTCATATTATGTAGGATATTTTACTCATAGTATAGTTTCAATTGGGTTTCTATATTTTCTAGAGATTTAGTGTCAACTTCCTTCTTTTTCCCTTCCCCAAATAACAATCAATGCTTTTGACCTATTTAAATTTTGGTGGAATTGTATGGGAGGGGATTCAGGCATAAAGGAGGAGATGGGAATCCAAATGGATTTCAAGGCTTCAAGAAGTGAAGGGTCCTTAAACCAATATGGATTTACTTTAAAGGGCTTAGGTGGCTTGAAGGGGAAAGGGTATAAACTCAAAAGTATAGGATTATGGCCAAAGGCCCCCAAACTAGAGATATTTGACCAAATCTAAAGGAAAATTTGAGGAGGACCTTCGAAATGAGAAGAAAATCCAATATTTTAGCAATTTGATCAGGTCCTATCCTATTATTTGACTAAGTGGGTGGAATATTAAGAAGAAGAAAATCACATAAGCCCAACACCCCTCTTAGTTTTGTGAATAAATTCATGAGGGGACCAATCCTAGTAGAGGGTCACCAGATCTTAGCTGTTGCTAATGAGAAATTCAGGTACCCACCCAAAATTACCCTTCCTAAGGACAAAAGGGGGAGCATAGGAAGATTTGACTAGAAAACCTAACAGTGTGAAAACGGGCACATTAATGCAAAGAAATGCCTTTTCCATCTCCCTAGTTAAAATTTCAATAACGAGTTCTAATTTAAAGGACCAAGTCGATGTCAATCGAACACATCTTGTGTCCCATCCTGAGACAATTCCCATTTATCTGCCAATTGCATATAGAGAAAGAAAATCCAATAAGGGGAGAATTTATTTAAGAGAATAAATGGCCTTTTCTCTTTCCATCATATATTCCTATAGGATTAACAGGATGTGGGGGGAATGAAGGTACATCAACCATTTGATAGATAATTTTTTTATGGGGTTGGTTACTCCCTTGCAATTCAATGAGAATAACTTCATTTGGGGGAAACAACATGGGGAAGTTCTCTATGACCTCGACTAATGCATTTTTTCTTTCCATATTTGATTTCAGAATGAACAATTTTTTTTGTAATGGATAAGGAGGATTTTCTGCCTCAGCAAGAGAATTTATAATTCATGTCTGGAGAAGAGCCCAGAACTCCCCTTGGCTTAGGTAGAAGGAAATTAGAAGAGCATAAATTATACTTGGGTGAGTGAGCCGGAGGATCAAGTAAGGGAGGTGAACAAGTGGGTGAAAGAAGAGAAACACATATAATAGGGATAAAAGAGGGGATGAAGGAAAGAGTCAAGGAGAGGAATATGATAGAGAGGAGACTGAGAGATCTAGATTTTAGAGCTTAGTTAGGGAGGTGTTATTTCGATAGGGAGAATATGTATGAAAAGTATTGAAAGGATTCAAAAATAGATCAAAATAAGATGATAAAGGGGCTTCTGAAACCAGTGCCATAAATTTGGAGGGTTCACCCTCCTTTGAAGATATAAAGTGGATTTTAGGTATTGTGCCAACATTGGGAGAGGGGATGAAGGATCTTGATGGGGTCTCCAACAAGTTCAAATATTTTTCAAGCTAGGGTTTGCATGATGACCTTTATTATAGAGGATAAAATTGACCATATTTTGGAGGCAAGGGAGGAGGAGAAACCACATACAATTAATCCTTCTTGATCCATCTCTTTCAATAGTTTCCTATTGAGGAGTCCTTACTGAAATGACCATGCATACAACATCGATCACACTTGTAAGGAACCCCCTCATAGTATAGAATTTACAGGTGCTTCAAATCCCTTGATGTAATAGATATTGAGGATATAAGTCCTTTGGTGAGGTTCAATCTAACTAAATTTTAGCCATGCCCTTATAATCTATTTCTAGAAGGAATAATCTTCTTCATAAAATAAACCTAGAGTGTTCCAAATTTCCTTGAAGACATCCTCAAACTAGAAATCAGGGGAAGTGTTGGAAGCTGAACCCAAGTAGGCATTGCTTCCTATTTCTCTGATTTCATGTCAAATTATATTGTCTAGGGTTCTATGTATAATGTCTGAGAGATCCAAAACCATCCACCGTTAAGGAGTCTGTGTGCATCCGCTTCCACCTTTTCCAACCACCTTATCAACCCCTTGGCTAATATTAAATAGTTTGGTGCATATCCAAGAAACGATTGAAAAATATAATCTATCCACCTCTAAAGTATGACCATGAACATTTTTTTACTAAAACATCAACCTAGAACTAATGTCTTCTCCATACAATGAATCACATTTAGTCGCATACCTAAGTACAAGAGAAACCTCTTTAGCCGTTCTTTTAATTCACTTCCTCTTGTGCCATGGTGGGTCATCGGTAGGTGGAGGTGAGAACCTAAATGGAAAATAGGGTTTTGATCCCCTCCTCTAAGAATGTCCGAAGTGAGTAAATGTTGTAGCCCCTACAATAACCCCGACAAAATTTCCCTTGCACATTTAAAAAAAAATTCCCCCCCTTTCTTTTCATTGTTTTCTTGGTCATTTTTATTGCAATATTTTTTAAATAACCTACCCACCACTGAATGTTATCTCAAAATGAATCTTTGTCATGGCTTATTTAAGAAATAAGTACATATCCATAGCAAACTTTTCATGGTAAATATTTTATTGAACATCACCATCATATTCCTCTGGAAGTATGCTTTTTTAGGATCTTGTTCATATTATTTGACAATTTTAGTCATTGATGATGGACAAGTTTAAATTTGGAACTCTAGGACTCAACAAGATGAGGTTATTCTTCACAAGAGCCACAAACATCCTTTAGGTCATGCAGTCAAATTTGGAATAATTCATGCCATGTGGATGCCTCATAAATTCAAATATATCTACCTTTTGGAAACATTACAACTGCATTCTGGACCTGGTTGAATTATGGATGATTGCAGTTCTTATATAGAATCTACGACTGTAGACAAAAGTATCTTCCCTAGACTGGGTGGCCTAACCTAGAAAAACATAAATAAAAAGAAGCTAATGTTTCCCTTGAAGTAAATAGATAATGGGATGAATCCTACCTATAATCCGACGTATGATTCACTCCTTTCTTGGCTTGAATGCTCCAATCCTAGCTCCCATTTCCAAAATTATAACCTGCACAATCAGACAACCCAAGCCAACAATCTGCAAAATATATGTAGAATCATCCAAATAATGCATTAAATGGGTCATCATGGCATCGAAATACATGAAATAATAATTAAATATATAGGAAAACAAATAACCCTTTGCATTAATAGAAATAAAGTGAGTTACAACCAAATATAGGAGTTGATCTTGTAGAAGAGATCCTCCAAGTTGAATTGTTCCTTATTTTCCACAAACTGCACCTCTAATCACCCTAATTCATGGAATAATAACTCTTCACAATAACAACATGAGGGTAGAATCTATCTCCAAAACCCAACCTCTAGCTTTTGGATGGCCACAAATATATAGAATAGGATGGTAAGTTGGGAGTCCTTATTCATTTACCAGTCTAGGATTTAGATCCACTCTTGATGGGAGGATGGGATCAAAGGATAAGGGATGGAAAATCCAAGGAGGTATGCGATAGGATTTGAGAGTTTAATCTGAGGTAAATAGTTATAACAAATCCTGGAAGCTTATAAAAGAAGAGGCTTCAAGATTCCCTCTCTTTTTCCAAAATTTCTAGAATCAACACATCCCAACATGGAGCAACCTACTGGTGATCAACCCTATCCAGCATGGAGAAACCTATTGGCAAACATTGTCCAGTAAGAGGCCAGGGACCATTGGTCCTTAAAATTATTGAAACAAGGTGTTTTCAAGCAAAAACTTTGGGATATGAGAGTGTCATGCATAGGGATTTGTGTTATGATGATGTCAAGGGGTAAAAGGATATTTATTGATTTAGTTTACAAGAAAAATAAATAGAGTGAAAAAATGGGCTATAACATATTTTCATTTAAAGAAAAAAATCAGGAATGTTGAATGATCACTAAATTGCTTGACCTTGTGACAATTCAGGATCAAGAAAAAGAAGAGAGATCATATTTTGTTACAGTAAATTTACATCATGATAGCTTTTCTAAGGGAGGCATACCCATGCTCAACATATAAGCTAACATTACATGTACAATGATCAAAATAAATGTCCACTGATGAAAAATGGTGGACCCATGACTGGATGAATGTCTATATGATCATAGATATCATACATCGTGATATTGTATTAATCCTGAAATCACATCCCGAATGGATGAAACTAGATCTGGGGTCTTCTATATCGTTTACACGACCGTCCAAATGTATGAGTCTAACCATGTGAATCAATGAGCTATAGTTGAACATGGTAGACACCATATGATTACCGACCAACGATGTAATTCATTAACGGACAGGATAGAAACCACTGATGATGTTAATGGATCTCAAGGTACTGCAATACAATCCGTGTGGTGTGAATGAATGAGTTGAATTCAAACATCACACATAAAATTTATTCGAAGGCCATTGATGTAAACTTGTCATCGAGAGTGAGGAAAATTTCCATTGATGTATACCAGCACCAAGGTACTGAAGGGTTTTTTCTAATTCAACTTCCTGGATAATAAGTTGATGTCAACAGGAAGTGACCCATCGCAAGAGGGCCTTGATGTATCCCCCATCAATGTAATGAAATGGGTATCATGTTTTCAGAAAGAATGATGGTGATACATAACTGGATTAGGAACAACAAACATGTAATGAAGTCTTAAGAGTATTGTAGTAGATATTAACTAAATGAATTATCTTGAACATAGCGAAGACACTGAATGGAATTGGAAACATTGACCCTAAACCGAAAATGGAGGCTTTGAAAATTGTATGATGAACCAAATACAAGCATATTACCCAAGAAAACATCCATGGAGATGAGGTGGAAGAGTGTCGTGTTCAAGAGTGACTTGTTTTCATTAGCAAATGGAATACCCTATTTTCCAAATTTCCACAACCATATTGGTGAGTACCTCTTTATTTTTTAACAATCTTGAGGAGGATAACATATGCTTGATCTATAAGTTCACCCTTCGGATGAATCCACTTGAGTATTTTTAATGAACCCTGAGAATAAGTGGTTCGACCTTGTCATGTTCGACAATTCCATCCTTGGTTGATATTTTAATGAGTCCAGCGAAGGTAAAACAAGACATATTTTTCATTTTTAGAGAGTTTTAAAAAGAGGCAAAAAAAGAAAATTCCAGATGTTCCTTTTCCGACAGATAGTCCCTCGAGTCCGAAAAGGTAGAAAACAATACTCAAGAGAACCTATTAGCCATGTTCTACTAAGGTATTCCTTTTTCATAAATAGGTTATCTGAATAGTAGACGTATTTTCATTTACTTTAACGAGTTTCAAAAGACAAGTGCTCCAATATTTTAATATTTTTGGAGTCTGAAAAGAGTTGAAATAGAACTCCACTTGGAGGAACGAGTGGTATTAAGGGTAGAAACTAGTTCCAGTCTTGATGGAACTTCTCAAAACATACAAAGTTCAAGAGGTTGGCTAATAAGACCACTCATCACAACAGTTCCTTAGGAAAGGGTAAAAAAACCAAGTGAAAGTGTATGATTGGCAAAACAGATGGTGACGATGGAATGAGAAAACCAAGGATCATCTCACAAAAATAGGCTAATAAAAAAATCCAAATCACGAGAGATCAGATGAGAATGGTTTCATTTTTACACAAGCTTGGAACATGGGAAACTATGCTTGAAAATAAGTTTGTGTTCCCCCAGCATCATGACTGAATTTGAGGTACATGCCCCCCAATATTCATTTCATTCACCTAAGTAAACTATCGGTTGCTAACATGTGGATGGAATGAAGTTTCATTTACAAGATCAATATGGCATCGAAATACATGAAATCATAACGCCATTTATAGGAAAACATAGAACTCTTTGCATTAATATAAATGGAGTGAGTTACAACCAAATATAGGAGTTGATCTTGTAGAAGAGCTCCTCCAAGTTGACTTGTTCCTTCTTTCCCAAAAAGTGCACCTCTAATCACCTTAATGAATGGAATAATAACCCTTCACAACAACAACATGAGGGTAGAATCTATATCTGAAATCCAACCTCTAGCTTGTGGATGGCCACAAATATATAGAAGAGGATGGTAAGTTGGGAGTTTTTATCCATTTACCAATATAGGCTTTAGATCCACTCATGATGGGAGGATGGGATCAAAGGATAAGGGATGGAAAATCTAAGGAGTGATAAGATAGGTTTTGAGAGTTTTATTTGAGGTAAATAGTTGTAACAAATCCTGGAAGCTTCTATAATAATAGGCTTTTGGATTTTCTCTCTCTTTTCCCGAATTTCTAGAATCAATGCACCCCAACATGGAGCAACCTGCTAGTGATCAACCCTATCTAGCATGGAGAAGCCTGCTGGTGATCAAACCTTCTAACATGGATAAACCTATTGGTGAACGTTTTCCAGTAGGAGGCCAGGGAGCGTTGGTCCTTAAAATGACTGAAAAAGGGGTTTTCAGGAATAAACTCTGGAATATGAGAGTGTCATGCATAGGGATTTGTGCTATGATTATGTGAAGGGGTAAAAGGATGTTGATTGATCTAGTTTATAGGCCTACTGACCAGATGTGACAAAATGGACTATAACGACAACCAAAATATTTCTCAAAGTTGTTGCAAAGGTTTTTGAACATTAACATGGAACATAATGGAATGGATGAGGATGGAAATATTTGAAATATAAATGGAAATGACATATATGGAAATGTTGTCTATTTTGAAAAATAATGTGCAATGGCACCAATTTCCAGTAATGGAAAGTAGTCTATTCAACGGAGCAATGCAATAAGGGAACACACAATCAATGATAAATGAGGAAGAAGAGTTAAAGGAAGTTGAAAATGGGGTTGGGAAAACATCCTTTGAAGGTGGGAACAACCAAATATATGTTTCCCCTTAATATGAAATATTGGATCCTACTTCTTACCTGAGTGCATTTGCTTTTGAGAATTGAAGTATACTTCTCTACGAAGAAAACGATCCCTTTTTGTTACAAATAGAAATCAAAGATATAGAGGATTCATTGGATATTTTCAAGTAGATAATGTAAGCTTGAACATGAAAGTATTTTGAATGAAATATTATCATCATACAATTATGATGCCTTCTCAATAGAATATTAAGGAGAGGATACATTGGTGTTTCAAATGTAAAATGACCACAAATGGTTTGTAGCATTTATAAATGAATTTCAAAAGAAGTTATTGAAACCATGGTTAGAAAAAAATTGTTATAAAATGTGATAAGGATAATTATAATGCTCCTATAACATGTAAGCATGGGGCATGCTATTTAGAGGCCACCACATCTATCCCACAAGGAAAATACTATGTACCTAAAAGCCACACATGTTGTGAAAGCTATGAAATTTTCAGTAGAAGGAGAATCAAGAAAACAAGGCCAGGCCATTACTGAGATTATTGAAGTCAAATAGAGAACAAGAGCCAAGGAAAAGCTTCTGAAACATGAATGAGAATTTAAACACAAATATCAGTTAAAGAGGCATAATTCATGTTGGAAATTTGTCTCGATTTCAACGGAATGTTGTCTTGTGAACCCCTATTATTTTTCTGCGTTTCCAAAAATCAGTATACTACCTCTGCTCAATCGAATTTTTATCAATGTCCTATCACCATAGGCATTGGGTTTCCTTTCATTACTAGGCCTAAACTCATGATAGAAAAGGATATTGAAAGATTTTAAAAACCATCTTGCCTTCGAGTGTTGATACAAGCATTAAGATGCAAGCATCACGACTATTTTAATAATTTTACAATTCCTGTTGCTGCTGGAGCTGGTGATAGTAATATTTGTTGGGGTAATATTTTAGTGGAAAATGAAACTAGACATAGGTATGTTCACATTTGTTTGAAGTATCTATTATGTGTTCTATTGAATCCTAATTATGTGCATTCTCATTCATATCCCATTAGGTTTATGGAGGTTAAGAGATTAAATTTTTTTGGTTCAAATTTCCATAAACTGGGACTGATATATAGTTCTCTATAGGCTAAACATTTAAATCCTAAAGATAGGATAAAATTGAAATTTAATAAATTTTGGAAACCAATACATTAGTTGTTGATCTTGGGAATGAGTCTACGAACATACGTCAGAAGAAGGTGTGATAGTTTTGAAGACAAAATTACATCAAATAATCCACAAACTACTGAGGGAATTGTTATTGGTAAATATATGAATACATAGACATCATTGAGCCTCAACCAACTAATATTGTTCACATTCACAAGTATGTTTGAGTCCCATAGTATGCACAATTTTTAACAGAAGTACTTAAGAAAGAAAATTATTGCAAAAGACCCTACAAATTAATTTAGTACAGGTTGAAACAAAGATAGAATAAAACAAGAAGTTGAGAAATGATGTCAAATGTTGATTTTCAAAGCATTTGCAAAAGGTGCCTCCAACAAATTTTCATGCAAACGAAAATTACTTGAACTTTCATGGCTCAGACTCATCTTGTTATGGAAACAACATAGTTGAAGGGAGTTTACTTGCATAGCAAGGGAGAAGGTAGCATATATGATGAACTCATCCATCCTATTTCTTTTGTCAAATAAATATTATTTTGTCATAATTATGAAAATGGAGAAATACAAAAAAATCATGTAAAGTTCAATTAGAATATTAAAAGTCACTAGGAGGTGAATAGGTCATGAGCTAGTTCAATAGTCATGGGAAGGTGAAAATCCACTTACCCATTTGTATAAATATATCCTCATGCATATAGAAAGGGGATTTTAGAATTTAAGTGGTTGTTAGCACTTAGGTATCTATGAGTACTCTTGCTCTTAGTATTTTGGAGATTTAGTTGTAGTGAAGCTAGTAGAATTATTTTGGGGATGATATGAGAAACCCACCTTCCACTACTGGATATTGATGGACTCTTGATGCATGTACCACATATTTAAGCATTATCAATGAGAATATCTCTACTCTTGGAAGGATCCTTTTTCACTTTCATTATGGTTGTAATGGCTATCTGATACTTCTATTATGCGTGCATTGCATTTATTATTTGTTGATGAATTAATTCGTGGCTTATGACTCACATGCTTTCTTATGAATCTATTCTTTTTCATTCTACACATTACACTAGTTATTAGTTGTGAACTACTTTCCAATTAGTTTCTAGTGTTGTTTTACTCTTAATGTCTTGGATGGTTTTAGCTAAGTAAATCCTATGTACTTGGTCTTATTGTTGTGTTATTATAATTTTGTATCTTTTTCTTCAAGTTGATCATCTGTGAGTTAATTCATATTCACCGTCCATGTATTTCACACTTTCCCTCACATTAACATATCTTCAAACAAAACCCAAGGTAAAATTATGGTGGCAATCCGACCCACATATTGGATGGGATTGATACCTCAAACAGTGTGAGATATAATTGGCACTTCACACCAAGGAGATCTACTAACTATTGGTGGTGCATTTTTTCTCGTCAACAATAGGTTACACAAGAAAATGGAAATGGGATAATAGCCCAACAAGAAAAGAGAAGGTTTGGAAAAGATGAGTTACAATACAGCTTCCAAGAGTTTGAGTTAGTAGCATCGAGCAGGGATCGAGGTGAAGAGGGTGCAATTTACCAATAGGATGAGTCTAGAAAAGGAGGAGGGGTTGGCTTGCCACTGTTCAGGGAGAGTTACGCATTTGGAGGAAAGTCAACCGTCATTGTTGGAGGTGGGGTGGTAGTTGAGGATTGTAAATCCTACCAATCCCTCAGTCCTTCACATGCTGAGGCTGTTAGCAACTTCCAGCCTTCCATGCTAGGCTTGTTGAAATGCATTCATCTATCCTGAGGCATTTAAGATTGCACCATTGGATGAAATGATGCCACATCATCCAAGGACACAAACTAGAATGCTTTAGCATGGTTGAAAACTCCTAAAGATGCTTAGATCTCACCATTACTAAACTATTGTGTACATGTCCAATTGAATATACTATATGGTAGCTCTATGTTATCATCTTTTTTTACATGATTTTTTATAGTTCATAGGAAATAATTTAATTAAATAAATAATCCTACAATTTTATGATGGTTTTTCTTGCGAAATAAAATGCAAATATATATATATATTTCTTTGGAAAGTCGAATGTCTAGAAATATTCACCATTTTCACTTTCAAAATTCACATTTTTCTTCTCCAAAATGGGTTATACAAATTATTGATTTTTTCCTCAATGTGGTAACACAATCGACCTCATAAATTTGATAGTTCTGTGGAAACAAAGTTTTTTCCGATAGAAGAAATTTTCCATGTTAATAAAACACATTTTAGTGGATAAACTAGTGTTCATTGATTGTTATATTTTTATTGAATATATTGTCAAAAAAAATATTATATAACATTTTCTTATGCATAACACATTTTTTTAGGGAATGAAGCCACTCAAATATTTTAGAATCTATGCACCATATGTAACCGACCATTTGTACATATATTTGATGCATTAACCATACTACCACATCTAGCCTTTAAATAGAGAGTTATCAAAGTTAAATTGTACCTCAAATGGTACCACACATTTGAAATGGCTACTTGTTGAAGGTTTCTTGACTGCCATTAAGAGTCATCAAAGGATATAGATGAAATAATCCATCGTCTCCTTCCTCTATTATTTCTCAAGAAACATATTGATGGGATCTCATGCTCTTTCATCTCTCTTTTCTTCTACCATGGGGGGTTGCTAAGGTAGATAAGAGTGATCATATACAAGTGAAACTAGCTCAAGGTTCTACTCTTAATACATTGACCTCACTAGGGATATGAATTGAGAAAAAACAAGGAGAAAATTGATCCAACACCATTTTTGGGTTGTATAAGGAATGGAATGCATGAAAGGAAGGAGAGGAAATGGAGCACACACACATATAAAGATAGTATAGAACATACTAATACAATTAAAACCAAAATATATATTAATGAATAAAATAGTAGAATGTTGTCGAACAAAAACTAGATAGAATGGTGATAGCTTATCTCTTAAGAGAGATGTTGGTTAATGCTCATTTGAAAAAAGCTATCACAAGAAGCCAAAGAAAGGGAATTTAACATAACACAAGAACCCCCAAAGGTTCAAAAACCTAAAATTAGTAGTAAAAAAGCTAAAATTTTGTGGGCCTTGAGGTGGTCAATTGATACATCAAATTCCCAAGGGTGCAAATTTTACATATAATCTCCATTTAGGGTAGATAGTGGCATATTGGAAATATATACCTAAGAACTATAATTTCGTTAATTGCCTTGATATGTCAAAGTTAAATATAGGCTCCTAAATTTCTCATAAAACATTCTTTAGGGCCTCAAAATAGGCCCAAAATTTTAAGACCTAAAAAATCATAACAAAACTTCTAAGATGGAGAACCATGTTGATTTAATGGAAGAGTTGGATTATCAATGCTATCCATGTGGTTAAATCATCCCACCTTAGGATTAAAATCAAGTTATCATAGTAAACATGGGAAATTTTGTTGAATCTGGAGCTTGGTGAGCCACTTTCCCTGCTAAAGAAGTTGTAGTGTTTTGATAATGAGATAAATTTATATGTTCTACAAGCAGGCACCTTTTATTTTGGTGTCAGTGATATGATCCACTATAAATTTCTCAATGCAGTCAAGATTTAATTTTATAGGGTCCAAGTGCTCAACCACATCTAGCATGTCCAATAGAGGTGGGAAATATAGTTAAAGTATGTCCACATTAAATATTGGGTGCAAGCCAAGGAAATGAAGAAGACTTAATTTGAAAGCATTTTCACCCATAACCTTTGTGATTGTGTAAGACCCATAATGGATTGATCTAAGATTCTTGAGGGGGGAGAAAAGGAACTATTTTTGAAAATGAAACTACAGCTTAACACCAACATGAAACTTGTGTGGAACTTGATGCTTGTCATGTCATTGTTGTACTTAGGATTGGAATTATACAAGATATCATGAACCTATTGTTGGAGGTCTTGGATTTGTTCAACAAATTTGACTATTATATTTACCTCAATCTAAGAGTGGGAGGACTTTGTTGGTGAATATGCACAATAGAGCCACATCATAAAGAGGATATGGCTAGAAACCCAAGCACATAAGAAAATGGATATGACCAATAGTTATGGAGATATCTATTATAGATATTTTTAACATATGGAAGGATCTCATCCCATGTATATTTATTCTTAGAGTTATACAAGTGAAGAATATGCACAATCATCATGTTGATCACTTATGTTTGTCCATATATTAGGGGGTGAAAGGTAGTCAATTTGGTCAACTTTATTTCCATCAGTGACCATAGTTGGATTAGAAGTTACTAAGGAACCTCTTATACATGTCTAAAATAATGGTCCTTGGTTTTCTAAAATGAACCCAAACATGCTCAAATAATAATTTAGTTATGGCCTAGGTTTTGATACTATGTTTTTCATGATGCTAAAATTACCATCTTAGAGAATTGATCAACAAATAAAAATTCGCAATCATGACCATGTTTGGTGGAGGGAAAACATAACATGAATTCCATGGAGGCTAATTCTTGTGGCTTGTCTAGGATAGGTCAAGGAGTATACAACCCTTCTTTCCTTATGGACAATTTAATGATGGTAAATCTAGTTCATTCTCTAATGTATTGGTTGACGTCCTATTGAAGCTTTGGATAATATAAATGCTTCTAAAATACTACTCGTATATTCTCTACATAGAAGTGCCCTGCCACTCAGCTATAATGTGCCTCCTAAATAGCTATTAACACTCACTTGAAGGAATATAGATATGTCCTAAATATAATAAGAGTGCATGCTAGAGGTGTAATTCTAGAACTTTCTTACCTTTGCATTGATACCATAGTTGGAGGCACTATATCAATCTCAAGAAATTTTTTCAAGTCTAGCACCGTGAGGATTGGTGCAGAGAAGAGGTGGTGTTTCATATTCTATAATGCTTTCTACTATGACCTAGATCAAGCAAACTTGGACTTAGTTCCACCCTTGGTCACTTTAATTAATTGCCAAGTAGTCTCAATGAACCCAAGACAAACCTACGGTGGAAGTTGGAAAGGTCCAAGAAGCTACAAATCTCTACTCAAGTTAACAGGGCTAGCCAATCATGAATGACCTAAATGTTAGTTGGGTCCACATGCACCTCATATTCGCCCATAATGTATCCTAAATATTGAATTAATTGCATTCCAAATGATGATATATTTATATTGGTGTATAACTTGTGTTTCCATAGGGTGCTTAGGACCCATTGGATGTGCTGCAAATGTTCTACCCAGGTCCAATTAAAGATAAGGTTGTCATCCAACAAAATATTTTCTGAATGGATACAATATATAATCCATCATCATCATGAATTTCATTGGAGAATTAGTCAATAAAAGATGCATGACTAAACACTCAAAGAGGCCTTATTTATAATTGAAGGTTTTCTTCCATACATCAGTTTGTTATATTGGAATATAGTGGTAGCCTAACTTCAAATCATTCTTGCTGGAAAACTTGGCACCCTTCAATCAATCAATTTTTTATTTTTATTTTGGGGGATAAGGTATGGATTCTTGATATTGATTTTTTTATGGCTTTATAATCAGTATAGATTCATTGTGTCCCATTGTTCTCATATATCAACACATTGGGCTCCCACAAGGTGAGGATCTTGTTCAATTTTGGCCCTTTTGGATAAGATCATGAATTTGATGCTTTGTTTTTTCAATCTACATAAGGGTACATTTATATATTATACCATTGGATAAGGAAGCACCAAGTATAAACTCAATGGAATGTATGACTTGGTGGTGTAGAGGATTCCATGTAGATGAAGCAAATATATCTTTGTACTCCCCTAGAATCATGTCCAACTTCTTCTGTTTTGTAGAATGAACCTATGTTAGAGTTATGGTGGTCATAATGAAATTCCACCAACCTTCTAAAAAACCATGAAGAGAAAACAATTTGTAGTCTAAGAGATTACCTTTTGGTATTTTTTTCCCAAGGTATATGAAATTGAAATAGCCAAAATACCAATGCTACCCTATAGAGATGACCTTCTGAAGTAACATTGGCATTACAGGTTTGGGAGACACAAACAACATTTTGTTTCCAAATATAGGGTTACCCTAAAATTACATCACAAATTTCAAGTGGGCCAAAATAATAGAGTACCTAATAAGTTGAAGGGATTGATGTCATAGGACAAAAGACATGGATAGTTGATGCAAATGTCTCAACCTTGGCTCAATTTACAACTGGTGTATAGTTGGGGTTATGGCATTGTCATTTTCTTCCCCTATCAATGGAGTTGGTTTATTTCAAGTTCTTATATCTCCCACTATCAATAATGAAATGTAATCAACCCCCCTTCAACCACATCTATGAATGGAAAAGGAACACCCCCTCCTCAAGCTCCTCCTCCTCTTCTAGTTGGATCTTTGCGACTATGATGGTAGCAATGGGTTATGCATTAATTATATTCTTTCCCTTATCTTTCTCAGAATCATAATTTGAGCTAGGGTAAAAATATTTTTCTTTTTTTTTTAAATATTTGTCAGCAAGGACTATTTTTAGTGGCAATTGTTAGTGTTGTTTGAAAGGATTTTGTTAAACTTACACCACACTCTAGTTTTTTTCCTCAATATCCCCATTTACTTTCTTTACATGTGGCTTGGACTGGTTTTCTTGAGGTCAAATATCCTTGATTTTACTTGTGTTATGCAAGTTAGGGCTACTTTTACCATGCTTCTATCATGGCATATTTGTAGACACAAACTCTCACTTATACTTTTGCTTGATGTTTTTCTCAATTTTGGCAGCATATCGATAAGAAATTCCTAGTCCAAGATATCGTCTCTACGAGACACTCTTTCTGAAAATGCAACCACAACTTATGAACAAATTAAAACTTGTGTGGAACCCAATGTTAGTCATGTTGCTACTTGTACTTGGAATTGGTCTTTTGTGAGATATCATGAACCTATTGTTGGAGCTGTTGGATCTGTTCAGAAATTTTTGTTGGTTTTTCTACCTTAGTTTGAGCATGGGGGAATTTTGTGGTGAAGACATAATGGGAAGGGTTACATCAATGGGGGATAATGGATGGAATGAAAATGGTTGTGTCTAATAGAGCCATGGATATATCTATTATTTCTTTGTTGAACACATGGAATGATCACATCCCATGTATGTGGATTCTTGGAGTTTTACATACACACTTTGCACTAGTACATATGGCATACTTTCCGATGTCATTCCAACAACAATTCAATGATTACTCATTAGCTTTTTAATTATCATGAATATATTTCTTCACATCCATGAAGCTAGTATCCCTTATTTATTTTTGTAATGAATAGAACTACCACATGTCATCCATGGAGTGATTTAATCACACTAAAATTTTGATAAGTCTTATTATTGAAAATCTGTGGAAAAAAAATATATGCCATTTGTGCAATGGAATAAAATTGTTGTGTCATTTTTGGAGTAATTTAATTGCAGAAAACTTTTGAGGACTCGTTCCATCAGAATTTTGCTGAAAATAACTTTATGTTGTTACTTCGACACAAAGAACTTCCACATGGAATTGTTGGGTAGGTATGATCCAAAACTATTAAATTGAAGTAGTCATTCATAATTGCAATGAAAATTAAATTATTTTCTTGTTTGGAGAGCAACGATATTATAGGTATCCTTCATGGGAATAGTATCGAAGAGGTGGGAATGCACGATGTAGATCATTCATCACTGGAATAAAATTTACAATGAAAGGAAAAAATGATTCTATACACTAAAAGCATTGGACATAGGTTCATTGACTGGTTTTGAGGCACACACATTTGTGATAAATTTCATGTTGTGTTTCATCGTAAGTGCTTGATTACTTTGAGGAGTCAATCAAGCCCACATACTGGTGAATATTACCAAAATTATATATATATAAGTTTTGGATATGATAATATATAGATCTAAAGGGAAAATATATGACCTAAAGTTAAAATAAATTAATTATTATAAATATATATCATAACTACTATGTTAATACATATGTACTATTATATTTATCCTAGATAGATAGGGGGAAATTGCATGTTTCAAATAAAAGTAGAAGCTTAATTACTAAATCAAATAGATTAAAATACTTCATAGAATTCAACAAATAATAAAGCACAAATACAATATATTAGAGTATTCATAATAAATATTTACTAAGAATTAATGCATGTGTTCTTGTATCTCATTAGTTTCTGTTGTAAAATTTATTGAAACAAGAAAGAAATTTTATGAATTCAAAGTGGAAAATTAAATTGAATACTTACAAGAATATAATTAGACAATCATAAGTTCACATAATCAACCTCTACAATAAAAATCTACCCTTAAAACCCTATTATTCACTATTAAAAGTACAACTATTTGAGGTTGACAAAATTTTAAATTGCTAAATGTGACTAGCAAATGCAGACAATGTGAAGATTAAATTTTTATGCCTTCAACTAAAAAATTAATCAAACAATATTTAATAGTGAAGTGAAATTCAATATTTTACTTTCACTATTCATTGATTCCCATAGAATAGTAAACATTGAGAAGGTTTTCAAGGCATATCCATGGATCACAATAAGAATAAAAAAAATCATTTGCAAATGGATTCTATGAATATTTTAGAGGAAGACTGAATTCCAATTTTATCATAGTGGACAGCTGTGGATATAATTATTGTTAGGAGGATGCCTATATAAAACTTGTCAAAAATTAATTTGTTGAAGCATCACAAATATGGTGTTCATTTCTCAATGCAAGGCATGCATTTCCTTAGGAAAGGCTTGGATTTGCTTAAGCAGGGCATTCATTTGTTGAGGTAGGGCTTCCATTTGTTGAGGCAACATTTCTTGGATAGGTTGTACATTTTGTGAGCCAAAACAAGCTGAAAAATGGGTGGTCAAACCATGTCACATTTATGAGTATCTTATTTTTATGTAGATGTGTTGCTCAATTTTACTTGATCACTACCCTAAGGGTGATAGTCTCCCACCTCTCCCTTGACTCAAACTATTTAGAGCTTATAAGAACCAAAAACACACCGATAAGTTTTGAGCTCAGGAGATAGAAAGGCGTTATTTTATCATATTTTTCTACCACTCATGGATAATAAGAGTCAACCTATATTCTTAGAGACACCTTTAAATTCTAAGTGTATTTAATTGATCTAGATCACAAGGTGCACAAGACCAATAACATTCTTTGCTTTTACAAACTCTTAAGATAACTTAGTAACACAATCTTTCTATTTCTAATAAGAATAAAAAAAATTCATTGCAAAATGGATTCTATGAATGTTTCAAAAGAAAATTGGGGTCCACTTCAATCATAGTGGACAATTGTGGACATAATCATCGCTAGAGGGATGTCTAGATAAAATTTGTCAAAAGGTAATTTGTTGAAGCATCACAAGCATGGTGTTCATTTCCTAAGGAAATACATGCATTTAATAAGGAAAGACATGCATTTCCTATGGAAACACATGCATATACTGAGGAAAAGTGTGCATTTTCTCAGGTTAAGCATGCATTTTCCGAGGTCATGCATGCATTGGCTAAGGAAAGGCATGAATTTTTTGTGGTAAGGAATGCATTTGCTGAGGCATGGTGTGCATTTTTAGAATCTTATGATAACTTAGTCTTTCTCTTTCAAATTTTCCAATATCACTATAAGGTAAAAGGCATACTCAATCAGACTTAGAAAAAAATCTCATATTTCTCCCTTCCTGAATGACCAAGAGGATCAACCATGCATGGGCATTTTATAAAAATTTGAATGGTTTGTAAAATGCATATTTTAGGCATAAATACAAAATTAATCATTTATAATCCTACGAGTGGAGCTATACCATACATGGATGTGGTAAGGAAGGAATCAAAATATTTGAACAAATGGATATTCCACCTCAAAACCAAGCAACGCCGTATGTATTGGTGTTCCCTCTACATATTTCCACACAAGCCTAGCAGATGAGGGTCGAAATTTTTTCATCATATGAGTGAAATTTATAACATTTCACCTATATTGGAATCCTACTACTACATGGTTGAACTCCTTGGCTAGCCATATGCCTAGATGATGCAGAGTAAGAAGTAGAGAGGAGGAGTTGTGTCATAAGAGAAAATGGAATGGGGGCTAAAGAAAATGTTGTTAAATTTATAGGCACCATTGGGAGTTAAATAAAATGTTATTAAATGAATGAAGTGCTTATATCTACGTTTTGATTCAATCTATTATTGGTCATCACATTGGTTAATATGGATTTATTTCACCCATAAGGGTAACTAGTGTTCTTATTTACAACAAAATTTATAACGTCATGTTACCTATTAATGTTGTTCCATTTAATGTCAATAGTATATCAATGGTACCACATCAACCATGTGAGTTTTTAATAAGGGTATGAATTCAACATTGGAGATGCTCTTCTGACCAATTTTTACAGACAATAATGACGGGATAATTCTCTCACATTTGGCTTGTTACCGAAAAAAATTTCCAAGACAAAATTAGGTAATATATAAATAAAGACGAGGCACATCCATATATTTTTCCTAATTAGTTTGAATTTGTGGAGAAATATGTGTGAGTGTTGGAGATTTCCCATATAGCACTTGCAAGTTGAGTTTGTTAACATTAACAAACTCAAGGAAAAATGTTAGTTGCATTATTTTTTGCAGGACTTGAACACTGCCACAACAAAGGTGTATTGTGTTATGATATTGAGGGTTCAAATATGTTTTAGGAAAATGAAGGCATCTTATAAAATTGTTGATTTGGGATTAGAAGCAACTTATGACTAGGTGACCCTCAGAACTTTTGGGCTACAAGGTATAATGAATTAACCTTTGAATTGTTGATTTCCTCTTGATAAATTATTGGCATGAAAACCAATAATTCCTAGACATATAGAGGTAGAGGAATTTCCCTACCTCGTAAGGCCAATAGGGACTGCATGTTGTAATTTTTGTCCCTATTTGTGGGGAACTCTCACCTTGGAAGGTACTAAAATTGAGTTATGGATGTGCATTTGGTAATAATTCTAGCGATATACATTATGGTGGAATAACATACAAAGAATTCAACAATAGAGTATCTCTATGGTGCATTGTCTAGGTGACTTGTGGTAAATGTTCATCATACAAAAGTATGATTATAACTAGAAGTAGTGTGGAAACATGCCCTTTCGATCCTTTACCATGGTGAAAGTGAAAAATACACGAAATTACATAGATAAGGTGCATGAATTTATCAGTAGAGTTAAGGAATAGTTACATGGCCATAAACTAATCTGCATCATCCTAACAATCATGAAATGTTGAGAAAACATTAGGCCTATGTCTAACATCGTAAGTAAATATTATGATAGTTTGGACGTTTTCCTAAAATAGAGTTTTAAATTGTTTTGGGTATGCCGAAATCCTATGGAAAGTATATAGGAGTGTTTTATATAACATACATACAAACACCTAATGTTGTAATAATATTTAAAAGACAAAAATGACCTATATATTCAAAGGGAAATAGTATCAAGGTTTGGAGAACACAAGTTTATATTTTTTTGTTTCTCCTTGAAATAACTACCATTAGTTATCTTCCATAGATTTACTCCTATAAACCCATATGAACCTAAATGCATTGAGAGGATAAGGCACTGATCCTTCATTTTGCATCACTTTTTAACTTTTGTAAATCACTCAAACTATTTTTCTAGGTTTCCATTCTCCCGAGAAATCTTGTAGTTATGATGTTTAGGGACATTCCATTAGAACTCTAACCTTAATTTATCTAAGAAATGTAGCAATCCCATATTCCACCTAAAACCATGATTTATAAGAATCTTTGGAGAGATTTTGAATTTGTATGGCCAAGATATTAGATCTCTAGTATCTATAGGGAGAATTCCACTTGATTTAGAGAAGAATTGGCCAAGAGTGAGAAGAGGGTTTGTGAGATGATAGTGGCTCCCTCTTACTATGGGACTATCACTTAATATTTTGGAATTTATCCCTATAAGTGTGATATATTTTTGTAAGATGGCTATAAGGGGAAACATGTTTTAGGTATGTTCAAATAATCATGTTAACTAAAGCTAGCCAGGGATCCAAACACCAAATTTGGATGGATTAGTGAATGAGTGATCTCCCATAATTTTCAAGACACATAAACATAGTTAATTGATGTTAAAAACATAGTTTTGTTCTAATATTGAAGATACATATTTTCTCATCAATAACACTACTAGGAAATGGCATCAACAATATCAACACAAATCTTCAGAATCTGTGCACACACACAAACTGAAATGGAAAAATCAATACTACCAATCCATGTACATAATATTGATGAGTTAGGAGCTTGTACAACCACATCATACATATCCTAGTTGTCAACTGCATTTCCATTTCAAAGTTTCACACAAAGAAATACAGAATGAAAGGTTTTCGACTAAATAATAATTAAATAAATATATAGACATATCAACATGTATGAGACTCTATAAGGGCTAAGTTGGAATACTTAAATAATATTCTATTTATTTCAATAATAGTCTATTATTCATTGAATAGGGCCAACCATGTGAAGGTGGAACCTCATTTTTCCCATCTCCCCCTCACATCACTCTTAATTCTCCATACCCAATCTACCTACTGGAAAATAATTGAATGTGACATAGTACGATTCATGCATAGAAAATAATAAAAGAAAAATTAAAGTTAACTATAAAAAATAATCTATGTGCATATATGTGTTTTGTACATATAAAACATCAGGTTGATGCATAAGAAGGTAGAAAAAAAAATAAGTAGCAATAATTAATTTGTATTAATAAATTTTATCATCAAAATTTGTTTCAAATTACATGTGTCTCATATTAAATACAACCATCTCCTTTTCGGTTTCTCAATCCACTTCATCAATTGTTGGGCCCTCTCTTAATACTAATTGAATATGAATGCTTTGACACATTTTACATCTAGTTGTGTACTCTTCTGGCATGGTGCACTAGGTTGCTGGAAAGGGGCATCAACTATAATAATATAAAGGCTAAAATTAATATGGTTAGTTATTATTCATAGAAGTAGTTCATTGATACAAATATCATTACAATGTTTTTTACCAAGTTGACTAGTTGAGACCATTGGTTTGAATACCATCTGTTCCTCCTCTTGGAGACCATCCTCATCTACATGCTCTACCATTGAAATAAAAAATGTTATAAGAACACTATTTACAAGTAAATATTAATAATTGTAATCCATACTTTTGATTTTATAGCCATAACACCATGGTGGTCGAGTTGCACACACCACCATCATTGGGCTCCATCGTCAATGAGATATTATTCACTATTGAGCCTCATTAATGTTGTTTCTCTCTTGTTTAAAACAGTAAGACATAGTAATTTATAGGAAAAATCAAATCGTGAATTGAATTACAAGTAATCGACAATTAAATTCCATTGATTTTATGTACCATGTTGTTCAAATAGAAAAAAATTGTTTTCCCCATTCTTTATCGACATTCTACCATGACTTGGAATATGAACTTAAAACTAAGTCATATTTCTTATTTATTGGTTACAATTTTGAAATGATACCCTTGCATTGCATAAGATAAAAAATTTGGATCATTAGATACAATTAAATAAAAGCTGGATGATGATAGGAATGATATGGTGTTATTATTTGTTACTTACAATTCATGCTTTTAGTTTCACATACCCAACCTAGTCAAGTTTTTGTTGCTTTTTTTTCTAGTATTTCCTTGGTTTCTATTGACATATATGGGAAGGCTACGAAAAGTTTTAAACTGGTAAGATATCCTAATTTTATGTATAATTAAATAAAAATAAATATATCGTACACCTTCTTGGACTAGGTGGTATATTTCCTTCTTTGCATCATCGAGTAGATTCTTCCACTCACTCTTCCAAATAATTGGAGGATGATCATACCTAAGGTTTTCTCACAAATGAACCCTATATTGATCCCTAACATATTTCAATTATGTATTGATCAATGAGGTGACTTTTCTTTTGTTGAAGGAATTACCAAATAGCTTAACCAAGTGATCAACAAGATCCTTTTTTAAATTGGAGGTTTGAGAATTCCACCATGTGTGTATGGTGGGCCCAAAAATATTTAATTCCTTTTCATTCATAGACCCTTTTTTTGTTTCCTACGAAACAACATGTCATTAATTTAAAATAATTGAAGAGACGTGTGTTTCAAGAAGATAATAGAAAATGATTAAGACATTAATAAATACTTTTTGTATGTTGGTTAGAACCATGTTATAATCCATAAAAAGGGTACCTGGGATTCTTCCCTTGTAGGTAACATGTTTTGATCCAAGAAAAAAAATTGTAGAATCACTAATTGGTTCATATCCATAATCATGCACACAAATTTTGATGCACTAAAAGGGTGTGTAATGGGCCCTAGAAGGTGTAGTTTTCAAAGTCTTGAGACTGTTAGACATAGGTGGATGAGAAAATAGCCTTGTGTGTATGAGGATGGTAGGATGTGGTGGTGTTGGTGCATTGTTGCTATTAACATTGACCTCATGAGTAGGATGATGCAAAAATCCCAAAAAATCATATGGAAATAAAACTTTTTTTTCTTAGATCATATATACTAGCAAACCAAAATTCATAACTGGCTATATGCGATAAATAATATTTTTAAAATATGGAACTTACCCCAAAATTCTGCACCTTTTTCTGTTCTCTTTTTTTTTCTCATGCCTAGCTAATACAGTAAGTTCCTAGTATGTATTTCTCAAATCCTTTTAAATTGTCTTTATTAAGTTGATGGATTCAAACAATTCATCATCATTGTGCACATTGTTAACATCAAGTGTGGACAACTGCATATATCAATAAAAAAATAAGTAAATTTAATTAGAAAAATAGTAATAAAATTCACATTAAATGTATATTGTTAGTCATTTACTTGCTCTGAGGCTAGTGCCTTCCCATGATTAGCCTACCATAATATATGAATCGTGGCATATTAAAATATCACCTTATAATATATGAAGCATGAGATATTAAAATTAATATTAAAGATAAAAAATAATTCATTAAATGAAGGTTCGATGAAGTTATGATATCAAAATCCATCTTATTCAATGGATCAACATCCATTTTCAATCATCTCCCTATAAATGGATACCTTTCCTATGAGCATAAATTGTCTAAATACATTTCAACATTATGTTTTCAAGAAGTTATCATGGAAATCATAACATGATTCCATTTTTTACTCTAGGGCATATTTTACAATGTGCCCATTTATTCATGTAGAAAACACATAATTCAAATTTTGAGCATGCATTTTCTCCTTAAGGCATACAAATATCATCTCAAGAAACACATCATTCAATAGCATACATATCTATAATCTCATCCTTGGTAACCTGTCATGGGTTATAGGAGTTGGACCTTTATATTTACATGTTTTAAACCTTCTCTAACACTATAATACAATGGTACATGTTTCATACCATACTATAACATAGTTTTGTATGTGTTCTCTCTTGTCTTGGTGCATAGAATTCACCCTTTTTGGATTTTAAATGCAATCCTAATGGTTTTAAACCAAAATCTAGGCATAATGTTTTAAACCATAATCAAGCTTGTTATTGAAAAAATAGATGAATTTTTCCATAAGGCTACCAATTACATCCAACACCTCCTTGTTCCGTAGATGAACCAAAAAATTTGGAAGTATAACCTAGCTGGGGTTGTGGACATTTAGATTTTCCTCCATGTTTTTAAAGAAAACAATGAAAACCCCCTTCAAACATAAACTTACTACAAGAAATTTTCCCCATTTATAAGGTCGTGATGATAAAATGACCCTATTTATATTTGACTAATCCATGTCATCAAAAACAACAATGGAAATTCCTCTCACTCAATTTTTTTCTTGGCCTCATAATTTGAAATGGTATCTTTGTCTCTTGGTTATAAAGAGTGGAAGAAACAAGCGAATAAGAAAATTTCATGGCAACTAAACAATAGAGATTGGATGCAAAAATAAACCTTAGAAACATACCAATGAAATTGTGGGGTCAATCCCTCCTTGAACATGGATGTGGAGTTGTTGTATCCTTTGATGGGTATACTCCTTTGCACACTCTCCATACTGATAGATTGGATAAATCCAATGAAAATTTCAGTGGGTTTCTCCTCTACATACTTTTCTTACTGGCACTCATAGTTGGGGTCGATCCAATGCAAATTTAAATATATTGATCCTCTGCACATTGACCTTAATATAAGATTGGATTGATTAATGTAGAGTTCACTAAGTGTGTGAGTGTGTTTATTTGGTTGGGTGGTGTGGCGCCAAAGAGTTTTGTATGTTTAATTTTTTTTTATAAGTGTTATTTATTTGTTTTTTTTATTTTTTGTAATATATTTTATATTTTGATTTTCATACAATATGTGTTATATAGTTATACATAAACCCCAAACCCCCTAATCCCTTAACCAATTAAACACATGCTCAATATGGGTTATGAGGTTATAGGTTGGTGGGTTAAGAGAAATCAAGATCATTGAATTCTAACTAAATAATGAACATACAACATGGTATAAAACTTCACAACACATAAATAACCCATATACAAAATACTTTAAAGATAATAAATTATAGAAAATATATAATCACATAACTCCTACATTTTAACAATTCGATATCATCAATTTCTTCTTTATCCAACTCCACATTTGTATCATCCATCTCAAAATCAATGTAAACATCATCATCAATGCCATTTTCAATAATTTCAACATTGATATCATCATTGAGAAAATTGTCATCTACATCTATCTCAACTTCTTCTACTTCTTCGTCCAACATATCTAACTACTTCAGCTCTGCATCATATTCTTCTTCAATGCCATCATCTTCTGCTACATTATATTTTAAATCCTTCCTCTTGGATCATATCTAACAATGCATGAAAAACCCACTTAACCTGGAACCTCTAAGTAAAATACTTGCTCACATTGGATCAGAAGAACATAAGGATTTGTACCTAATTTTATCATCCTTGTATTAACCATGGTACATCCATTAGCATGCTTAATAATAGTTATTTTAGGATCACATTGTTTCATTCATAACATGTACCATTTGACCTCGAACATGACTAATTCAAAGGATTTAAATTCACACTCAAATATATCTTCCAAATAACCATAATATCTATTTTAAGATACCTATGAATTCTTGCTTCTTGAGGAAACATCAGTGACATAAATTATTTTATTTATCCTATAATCAATGGTTTTCTTCTTGTCATCCAACTTTTTATGTGAAATGTATGGCCATTGCACCACATGTTCTTGTTGTTTTTCAAATGCAAAATTCCCAACATGTAAAAATACATTTTTAATCAATAAAAATATTTATACTTAGTAAATATTTTAAGAAAAAGTAGACCGCATACAATAATATAGTGCAAAATAACTAAAAAATGTGGGTGAATATGCTTTCTTGTTTATTGTTGAAATTTACTTTCACCCTAAGTCAGGTTTATTCCCTAGCTAGGAACACAAACACACTAGAGATTCCCAAAAATAAAGCGCTTTGCACAACGAAATATATCAACAATGAAATCAACAATAGTACAGAAGCTACATGTCCCAAAACTTGATGTTATCATTCATCAATCAGAAAATCATAGGGCTCATGTACCGTAGATCATGGCCTTTCATAAACTATGATACAATGCTATAATGCAATAAAATACAAGTTTTTTCTTTAACAGTTACAACTAGGGTTGAGGCTTAATTCTTCAGGCCCTCCTCTACCCAAAAAAACAAAGACAAAAATAACTCAACATAATTGTTGTTTGCAATACTTAGCAATCAACCCTTTCAGTCCTCTTTTTCCATGATCCTCACTGACCTTTTCTGTTAGGTCCCTATTTTACTAGTGTAGTCCCTTATTTTTGTTATTCTATCCCCCCTATTGTTATTGTTGTACCCCTGTAACCCCCATATTGTTATTATTGTTCCCTTACATTATTATTGTTAGGTCGACTAGGATTATATTGTGACCCATGGACTCCTATATATAGAAAGGAGGCTTTTTCATTTGTATCATCCAATAATTGTTCATTTATGTAATGTAAAGGAGGTTTCCCCCTCAAAGTGGCTTATTTCTAAGGCATTTATCTCTCTTTTCTTCTATTTTTGGAGTTATTTGATAACATTTGGTATCAGAGCTTTGGATTTTATGGTTTCGCTGCTTCAAATAGGTCATCGTGGAATTTTCGTTATAACTTTTTTTCTACAAGGGTTCAGACCCTAAAACAAAAAAACCCATTTCGAAGAAATCGTAAGGAACTTCATGTAAAATTTTCAGATCTTGGTTCGCAATATTCTCGAAGATATGATCTATGGAAGATAGGGTTTTTGTAGGCTCCTGAATTTCATCTGAAAGAGGTGACCTTGGGAAAGTCGCCATAACTCTCTCTCTGTGCATCAGATTGGAATTCTATAAAAAGTGGCTGAAATCACACAGACTTTAGTTTCTGGTGTATTAATTTTAGAGCTGACTGAGGAAATAGTGACATGTGGCACGTCGTACAAGTTCACTCTACTAAACCAGTCCATAATTGGGTAATTGTGGGAGATTGGATATAACTTTGCCTTGAAGAATCCAAATCAGGTCAAACCTGTGGCATTAGAAATAAGATTCATAGGGCTACTACAGGACCAAATTTCATATATTGAAGATCTAAAATCACAGAGATAATTCAATTTCAATATCAAGCTCCTTAAAAGCAAGAAAAAGGTGTGTATTTGTTGTTCAAATTGAAAAATTCTTGTTTGAAAAACTAGTTTGAACTGATTCCAAGGGAATATTGAAGCATAGATATCAGTATTGGGTTCTAAAATTCCCCCTAAAAATAAATCAACACCCATTAAGCCCTCAGAATACTTTACTATGAATCATGAAGAGGAAGAAGTGCAACATGATATATCAAAATTACAAGAGAAAGGGCACCAAATTTTTCTCTCGCAAAGAGCATCAAAAAATGAAATGGAAGTTTTGAAGAAAGGCGTGGAAGCTAAGATGGATTGTTTGAAGAAAGGCATGGAAGCTAAGATGGATGACATCGACGAAAAAATGAAAGACAACATGGAAGACATGAAGAATGATATAAAAGAAGACATGGAAGGTTTGAAGGAAGGTTTGACAAAGTTGATACAATAAATGATTCCTAATGGTGAAAATATAGTAGAGGAAACTCATGACGAGAACAAAATAAATGTTAATCGTGATTTTATAAAATCTAATGCTGGATTGAAGACCCACCATATTCCAAATATGGATATGAAGAAGTTTGATGGCAATGATCCCATAACATGGATATTACAGATGGAGCAATATTTTGATCTCCATAATGTGAAAAACACACAAAAGGTACGCATTGCAACTCTACATTTATAACAAAATACATTTGTATGGTATCGATGGCTTTGCTCCCGTAACAAAAATTGTCACTTGGTCAATTTTTAAGGAGGAAATGATAGCACATTATGAGGATAAAAATAGCAACACCTTCTTTAGCCAATTGATAAATCTCAAACAAAAGGTTTCAATGGTGGAGCACATTGAGGACTTCCAAAAAATTAATATAAGGGTAGTTGATATTCCAGAGGAACACAGAATTGATGTCTTCATAGGGACTTTAGAGGATAACATCCAACATGAGGTTTGCCTTTGGGATCCTGATTCATTGGAGAAGGCATTCAGGTTGGAAACAAAATTTGAATATAAAATTATGGCGACAAGGAAACCTACCACTCACATCTATAAATATGGAAGTGTTGATACTCCTAGACTTCAAGAACCTACAAGGTTCACACCACAACCATTGAAAGAAAAAAAAATCAAAAGGGCTTTGCTACATTTGTGATAGAAAATACACTAAAGTTCATAAGTGCGCTGAGAAGAAATTATTTTACAAATATTGTGAAGAGGAGGAAGAAGATGAACAAGAAACTTCAAAAGAAGAGGATATACACCAGGAACCAACCCTAGAAAAATAAGAAATGAGTTCAACCATATCCTGTAATGCATTGGCAAGAATTACCCCTCCTCAAACTCTCAAGATAGAAGGACATATCAAGAATAAAAAGGTAATAGTGTTGATTGACTCGGGTAGTACCCATAATTTTATTCATTGTAAGGTAGCCAAGGAATTGAATTGCTTCCTATACCCATCACCAGAATGTCAAGTGATGGTTGCAAATGGAGGAACTATAAATTGCTCTGGAAAATGCCATAATATCAAGCTAACCATGGGGGAATATGTATTGAATATTCCAATGCTTTCCATTCCAATGGGAGGTGCTGATGTTGTACTAGTAGTACAATGGTTACAATATTTGGGGACGGTAACTTTTAATTTTCAATAAATTTTCTTGAAATTTTTTTCGAAAGGAAAGAAAGTTGAATTACGGGGTATCGCAGGGAATCCGGGAAAGATAATAAGCTCTAATGTCATGACACATCTTCTTAAGAAATAACAACAAGGCGTAATTGCACAATTATGCTCACTAGAAGTTCCAACATCAAAATAATATATTTCTCCATATCTCCAAAAAGTCTTGGACAATCATTCCAAGGTGTTTGAAACTCCCAAAGGACTCCCACCTATTTTTTATCATGATCATGCTATTCATTTAATTATAGGAATTTTTTGTCCAAACATTAGGCCTTATAGATATCCTTATGTCCAAAAGAGTGAAATTGAACATATGATTGCAGAAATGTTAGAGGCTAGTATAATTCAACCTAGTCAAAGTTCTTTCTTTGCTCCAATACTATTGGTGCACGAGAAGGATGGATCATGGCGCATGTGTCTGTATTATAGGGAGCTCAATAAGCTCACTATTAAAGATAAATTTACCATTATTGTGATTGATGAATTATTGGATGAATTACAGGGAGCAATTTATTTTACCAAGTTGGATCTTCATTCAGGATATCATCTAATTAGAATGTAGACTGGAGATATTGCGAAAACAACATTTCGAACTCATGAGGGTCATTATGAATTTTTGGTCATGCCTTTTTCCTTATCAATGCACCTTATACATTTCAAGGGTTAATGAATTCCATTTTCAAACCCTTCATTAGAATATTTGTGTTAGTACGTTTTGATGATATACTAATCTACAATAGGTCTTGGAAGGATCATGTTGAAAATTTTGAGAGGGTGCTAAAACTATTGGAGGAGAAATAATTATATTCAAAAACCTCCAAATGTTTCTTTGGAGTATAAGAGGTGGAATATCTGGGTCATATTGTATCTCATGAGGGTGTTAAGGTAGACCCTAACAAAATTAAAGCCATTAAGTAATGGAAATTCCCCACAACCATAAAGCAGTTGCAAGGATTTCTTAGGTTAACAAGGTATTATCGCAAGTTTGTCAATAATTATGGGAGAATAGCAGCACCTCTAACAACATTATTGAAGAAAGATGAATTTTCATGGACTCTTGAAGAAACTAATGCCTTTGAACATCTTAAAGAGGCAATGTGCCTAGCACCAGTCTTAGCTATGCTAGACTTCATAAAAACCTTTATTATGGAATGTGATGCCTTAGGAAATGGAGTTGGTGTTGTTTTAATTAAAGAAGGAAGACCCATTACTTTTGAAAGTCATCCAATCAAAGGAAAGTATTTACAGAAATTTATTTATGAGAAGGAAATGTTGGCAATACTACATGCACTAAATAATTGGCAACCTTAACTACTAGGAAGACACTTCAAGGTAAAAATTGATCATGATAGTCTTAAATAATTTTTGGAACAAAGACTATCATCAAAAGAGCAGAAAAATGGGTCACAAAGATGTTGGGTTATGACTTTGAAATCATCAACAAAAAATGGAAGTTAAATGTTGTTTCAGATGCACTCTCAAGAAAGGATGAAGAGGTGGAAGCATTTCCTCGTGTCATTTCTATTATCCAACCAAATTGGATAACCGAAGCAAGGGATGAATGGAAAAAGGATGAAGAAGTGTGGACACTCATTCAAAATTTGCAGCAAGATCCTAGTACATATGATACATTTAGTTGGAAAAATTATTCCTTATGGTACAAAGATCGCTTATATCTTTGTAAGAATTCCAAACTAAAACAAAATATTCTTTTGGAATTGCACACTTCTCCCTTGGGAGGACACTCAAGATTTTTAAAAACTTACCACAGGGTGAAGAAATATTTTTTTTGGGATGGCCTTAAATCTTATATTCAAAATTTTTTGGTAGAATGTTTGGTTTTCCAGCAAAATAAAGTTGAGACAATTAAGACCTTGGGTTGTCTACAACCTATATTCATTCCAAGTCAACATTGGGAGGAGATTTCAGTGGATTTTATCATAGGTTTACCTAAGTCCGAAGGAAAGAGTGTCATCATGGTGGTAGTTGGTAGACTTACCAAGTATGAACACTTTTGTGCATTATCTCGTCCATTTAAAGCAAGTACAGCTGCTACTGCATTTATGGAAACAATTCAAAAGCTACATGGAAACCCAAAGATTATTGTAAGCGACAGAGATCCCATTTTTACTTTAAATTTTTGGACGCAATTATTTTCTTGTTTGGGTACTCAACTAGCTCATAGGCCATCTTATCATCCTCAATCTGATGGGCAAACTGAGATAGTGAACAAATGTTTGGAAGGTTATCTTCGTTGTTTTGTATCTGATAAACAAGCACAATGGGTTAAGTGGTTACCTCTGGCTGAATGGTGGTATAACACTTCCTTCCATACTGTAGAAAAAATGACCCAATTTATGGCACTTTATGGATATCATTCACCGTCCCACACATCATCTTTAAGAAAAAATCCCAAGGTTCGAGCAGTGGAATATCACATCGAGCATCAACAAAAATTTCTCCAACTCTTAAAGGATAACCTAAATTTGGCACAAAATCGAATGAAACAACAAGCATATCAACATCGCGGCGAGAGAACTTTGGATGTAGGAGATTAGGTATTTTTACGGCTACAACCATACAAACAAATGTCCCTCAAGCAAGCTAAGAAGGATAATAAATTATCACCAAAGTACTATGGTCCATACAAGGTGTTGCAAAATATTGGTACTATGGCATACAAATTGAAGCTTCCTGCTTCTTCTCGAGTGCATCCAGTTTTCCATGTTTCATGCTTAAAGAACGTTATAGGTGACAAACTTCCAGTTCAAACAATATTGCCAAAACTTTATGAGGAATGAAAAATCATATTGGAACTTGAAGCAGTCATGGAAACAAGAACTCGACACTCATGAAATCGGTCAATTTCAGAGTATCTCATCAAGTGGAAGAACTTACCCACTGAATTTTCTACGTGGGAGGATGATAATTTTATACAGAAGCATCCAGAGCTACTCAAGTGTTGAGGACAACACTTTTTTGAAGGAGAGGGGCATGTTAGGTCCCTATATTACTAGTGTATTCCCTTATTGTTGTTAGTGTGTCCCCCTTATTGTTATTGTTATACCCCTGTAACCCCCATATTGTTAATATTGTGCCCTTACATTATTATTGTTAGGTCGGCTAGGATTATATTGTGACCCATGGAGTCCTATATATAGAAAGGAGGTTTTTTCATTTGTATCATCCAGGAATTGTTCATTTATGTAATGTAAAGGAGGTTTCCCCCTTGAAGTGGCTTATTTCTAAGGCGTTGATCTCTATTTTCTTTTGTTTTTGAAGCTGGTTCATAAAATTTTCCACATAATACTACCCAAACAATTCTCTTTAGGGTCACATTCCACCTCTTCCCACCTGGTAGCTCCATTTATAGCTCCTTAAGCCTAGGCTTATCCATTTAGCCCTCAGAATTCTTGTTTTTCTAGTGTAATAAAACTAATCTAACCTCCTTATAGCCTAGGGCCTCCTTATTGATCTTTGTCCAAGCCTTTCTAGGCCTTGGATGCCCTCTTGTAGTCCTCAACCTACTCTTGACATCCCTCATTCTGACTTCCTTACCCTACAACTTTGCTCCTAGGTGATGCAGGGGCATTAGACACTAGCCAGCAATGTAGGAGGTTTTGTCCACATGTTGTGGCTAGAAGGGTTCGAAATCATTTGAATTGTAATAGCTAGGTGTCAATACCTCAGCTGCCTGTTGCATTTAGATCAGTTAGGATTAGTAGAAGTCGAATAGTTAGGTTCAGTCCATCTGTCATGTTTCTGTTATTCGAATAAACTGTAATTAGGCTCTTGATTTACCAATAACGGACCTCACAGAGGAACCGAAGAGACATATGTTGATGTATAAATGTATTCCCCAGATGCATTGAAGGGAGGATATTTCTACAATAAATTCTATGTGTTAAGCAATTGCTTCCGGTTGAATAAACTTCAGTCCCCGTTGATTATCAAACTGTCTTGAATTGATATTTGTGAGGAAATTTGTTTAATTGTGAGGCGATTAAACTCTGTGCGTGTATAATTATTGAATTGAACTGTTGTACAGTCTCTGCATCCCTCTGTCTACTGTTTCTCTCGAATTGTTCAAACAAGCTCTGTGAATTAAATCCCACCCGCAGACGAGGTCTGTGTAAAATCGTGGTCGTCGAACTCTGTTCCAAAATAGAGGAAGCCCCGCTTAATAAAGAGATAAACTTGTTTTGCTATTAATTGGAAATCCTGCCCCGAGGTTAGGCCCTGATTTAGTGAATCAAAGTATAGCGTAACCCGAATCAAATTTGGTCAATCACTGTTCCAAAACCGAGAGTGGGTTGGCGAAACCAAACCACGCATATCGCACCGATTTTGTGGAGCAAGCGGTATTTTCCATTTGGGAGAAATTCCATAGAGTGGTTGACACGTGGCATAAGGCGGGACCCCCAAAACTGCCTTTTCGCGTCCCATCACACATTAAAGTTCGACGGAGGAGGCAGTGCGATATCGACGAACGCCATCGATCTGGAGGAGGGCTCATCGAACAGTGATCGCGTTTGGAAGTAGCACGAAGGATAATCTAAGGTATGGAGGCTACATTTTATTAACCATTCAATTATATGTGTGGGCCCAGGCCTAAAGTACATTAAGTGTTTCGTCGGGGATGTAATCGGGTGATTCACATAAACCCCGAAGCATTTAACCTTTACCATATAATTAAATCTCGAAGTTGGTGCTGATTCTATATTGGAGATATTTCGGAGTTATAAGGGTTAATATCTTTAAATTTTTCCAAATTTTGCTGAATATATTTATTTGTCAATTTCTTCGAAATTGATAAATAAAATTACAAGAAATAGAGGGAGACTATGTGGCACCTACTGAGTTAAGACAAGGGAACGCTGACAGAGCTACAATTGTAGATGAGCTCTCCTTAGGGGGCCGACTTTCAGTTTTTTTGCTGTCAATTGTGGTATCAGAGCATGTTTTTGAGTTGTTTTTGCAGAGAATTAACATGGCAATCCGAGTTGGTAGAGGTGCTGGCAGAAGGAGAGGCGGACCTGTTGCCAAAGCAAACATGTTGGGGATTTTGCAGAGGTTCGAGGCAAGAATGGATGCCATGGATTGAAGACAGCCCAAAGATCCTGAAGACATCAGTGAACCTGAAATAGAAGAAGCTGGAGAAATGGCTGAGATTCCTCCTAACATGAGACTCCTCAGAACTGTTCTAGGGTCAGCGGTTAAGCCCAATATTGAAGTGTCGAGTTTTGTAAGAGGACTGAATCTAGAGGAGTTGGTGGAATGGATTAATGAAATGAACAAGTTCTTTGACTATGAAGAAATGAGCGAGGATAAGAAGGTCAAGTTTGCAGCAACAAAGCTGAAGGGACATGCTGCACTTTGGTGGGATGGAGTGCAGGCAGAAAGGAGGAGAGTTGGCAAGCAGCCTATCAAAAGCTGGACCAAAACGATGGCTAAATTAAAAGGTAAATTCTTGCCTAGTGATTATCAGCTAACATTGTTTAGGCAAATGCAGAACCTAAGACAGAGGTTGCTGACAGTAAAGGAATACACAGAAGAATTCTACAGAGTGAGCATAAGAGCTGGACAATTTTAAGACACACCAGAGAAGACTGCCAGATATGTGAATGGTCTCAAGCTGGAGATCCAAGATGAGATTGGTATTTTGTCTCCTAAGACAGTTGAAGAGGCCTATCAGATGGCCTTGAAAGCAAAGGAGAAACTCCTGAGGAAGCAGTCTGCCAAAAAGAGAGGTACTTTCCGTGGAAAGGGAAGTCAAGGTGGTAGAGGAAAGCCTACTACACCCAGGGATGGAGCTAACAGTAACTCACCTCAGAATGCATCTACAGAGGGTGATGCAAGAGGTAGAAGGGGTTCTTATAGAGGAAGAGGAGGCAGAGGAAGAGGAAGAGAATTGAGGTGCTATAGATGTCAGCAAGTGGAACACAAGCACTATGAGTGCCCAGAGAATGTGGGTGTTGGTCCAAGAAATGTTGTTGTTGCCTGGGTTGGAGAAGAAGCAGCAATTGAAGAAGAAATCCTACCAGAGAGGGGAGAGTCCTTGGTGGTTAATAAGGTCCTGTTGAAGCAAACCAAAGAGGTCACTGAGCCTGCACAAATGAAGACTTTTTTTAGGAGCATATGCAAAGTCCAAGGGAAATGCTGCCAGCTAGTCATTGATAGTGGCAACACAGACAATTTGGTTTCCACTGAGGTGATAGAGAAGTTGAAGCTGAAGACAAGGGAGCATCCAACTCCCTACAGGGTGTCCTGGCTGCATAAAGGGCACCAGTTGATTGTAAAAGAACAGTATGAAATAGAGCTTCAAATGGGAAAATACAAAGACAAAGTCTTGTTTGATGTGATGCCCATGGATGTGTGTCACATACTGCTAGGTAGACCTTGGCAGTTTGACAGAGCAGCGGTGCATGATGGAAAGAAGAACACTTACAAGTTCTTCAAGGATGGGATACATCATACATTGATACCCATGGAAGAAGGAGATCCATCAAGAAGAGTGGTTGATCCAAAGACCTTGTTGCTGAGCAAGAAGGAATATCTACAGCAGATAGAAGAAGAAGAGGTAAGTTTTTCTTTATTTTGCAAACCTAAGGTAGTTCTTACTTCTACAAATATTTCTGATTTGCCAATAGAAATCCAAGAGATGTTAGAAAATTATTGTGACATTATTGTGAATGATTTACCTAATGAGCTGCCACCTGTGAGAAAGATCAGCCATCAGATAGATTTTATCCCTGGTTCAAATCTGCCAAATAATGCAGCCTACGGAATGACTCCCACAGAAAATGAGGAAATCAGGAGACAAGTACAGGAATTGATGGATAAAGGAATGATCAGAGAAATTTTTAGTCCATGTGCAGTACCAGCAGTATTGAGCCCAAAGAAATATGGAGGCTGGAGGATGTGTACTGATTCCAAATCAATTAATAATATAACAATCAAGTACAGATTCCCTTTGCCCAGAGTGGAGGATTTAATGGATTGTTTGAGTGGTGCTAAATATTTTTCAAAGATAGATTTAAAAAGTGGATATCATCAGATTAGAATAAGAGAGGGTGATGAGTGGAAAACTACCTTTAAAACAAATGAAGGACTGTATGAATGGATGGTAATGCCTTTTGGGTTTTCAAATGCACCTAGAACTTTTATGAGACTTATGAATGAAGTATTGAAAGAATTCATTGGTAAATTTGTGATAGTGTATCTACATGATATATTAGTTTTCAGCAAAACCAAAGAAGAACATTTAAGGCATCTTAATTATGTCTTGAAGCTGCACCAAGAGAAACTGCTAATAAACTTAAAGAAATGTTCATTCATGAAGGAAGATTTGGTGTATTTGGGCCTTTTTGTTTCTGCAGAAGGATTGAAGATGGACCCAGAAAAGGTTAAGGCAATTGTGGAGTGGCCTTCACCCATAAATGTTTTTGAGGTAAGAAGTTTCCATGGACTTGCTAGTTTTTACAGGAAATTTATAAGAAACTTTAGTAATATTAATGCACCCATTATTGAGACAATAAAGAAGATCAAAAAACCATTTAAATGGATTGCTGAAGCAGAAAGAAGCTTCAAAATTTTGAAGCAAAAGATAACTGAAAAGCCTGTGTTGATCCTGCCTGATTTTACTAAACCATTTCAAGTGAAGTGTGATGTCAGTGGAGAGGCCATTGGAGCTGTGCTGAGTCAGGATGATAGGCCTGTAGCCTACTTTAGTGAAAAGCTAAATGACACTAGAAGGAAGTATTCCTCTTATGAGAAGGAATTCTATGCAGTTGTTCAGGCATTGAAAAAGTGGAGGCATTATTTGATGTCCAAGGAATTTGTATTATATTCTGATAATCATGCTTTACAGTATATTGTACAGCAGCCCAAGTTGAATCATAAGCATGCCAAATGGGTTGAGTATCTCCAAGGTTTTAACTTTGTTTTGAAACATATAAGTGGCCAAGCAAATAAGGTAGTTGATGCTTTGAGTAGGAGGCACATGCTTGTTCAAGAAACCAATTTTGAAGTTGTAGGATTTGATTTTCTCAAAGAATTGTATAGAACATATTCAGATTTTAAGGAAGCATTTGAGGCATGTTGTAACCCTGTTCTAACATATAGAATCCAGTGGCTAGATTATTTCTTGCAGGAGGACTTACTATTCAGAAGAAACCAACTATGTGTACCAAAATGTTCCATGAGAGAAAATTTGATCAAGGAGAAGCACAGTGGTGGACTTGTTGGACACTTTGGTACTAACAAAACTTATGAGCAGCTAAGTCACTTCTATTATTGGCCCAAGATGAGAGCAGAAGTGGAAAATGTTTTGAAAAATTGCAAAATCTTTCAATATGCCAAAGGAAGGAGCCAGAACGCAGGATTGTACACTCCCTTTCCTATTCCAGACAGGCCTTGGGACATGGTCAGTATGGATTTTGTTCTAGGATTGCCCAAGACTTAGAGAGGGAATGATGCAGTCTTTGTCGTAGTGGACAGATTCTCCAAAATGGCACATTTTATTCCATGTTATAAAACTAGTGATGCCACCCATGTTGCTAACTTGTTTTTCAAGGAAGTTGTTAGATTGCATGGGTTGCCCAAGAGTATTGTTTGAGACAGAGACACCAGGTTTGTGGGCCATTTTTGGAGGACGTTGTGGAATAAACTTGGTACCAAAATAAGTTTCAGCTCAGCTTATCATCCTCAGACTGATGGACAAACTGAGGTAGTGAATAGGAGTCTGGGAAATTTGTTGAGAAGTCTTGCAGGAGAGCATCCCAAGCAGTGGGACCATATTTTTCCCCAGGAAGAATATGCATATAATGACTCACCAAACAGAAGCACAGGGCAGATTCCATTCCATATTTTTTATGGAATGCACCCCGGAGAAATATCAGAGTTAAGAAACCTGGGAAAGGCAGAACTAAGGAGTGTTGATGGTGAGGAATTTGCTTCAAAGGTCCAAGCCATACATGAACAAGTTAAACAGCAGCTACAAGGCAGCAGCATCAGATACAAAGGCAGAGCAGAATTGAGCAGAAAGGAAGTCCATTTTGAAGTAGGAGATCTGGTTTTGGCACACTTGAGAAAGGAGAGATTCCCAAAGAAGCAGTACAACAAACTGAAGTTCAAAAAAATTGGGCCGTGCAAGATACTTAGAAAGTTTTCTGCAAATGCTTATGAGATTGAATTACCTCCTGATGTTGGAATATCTCCCATTTTTAATGTTTCATATTTGTACAAGTATGAAGATGATGGTGCAGAAGAGGGACTAGCAGACAAGGAACAAATTGAGTGGGAAAAGCAGCTACCTCCAGCACAACCATTGCAACCAGAGAAGATATTGGACAAAAGAGTGTTCAGGAATACCAGAGGACAAGAGTACTTCTAGTACTTAATCAAATGGAAGGACCAGCCAGAGGAAGATGCCACTTGGATGACTGAAGGAATGTTGCAGAAGATAGGCAGATCAGTGGAAGAGCTCATGGACAGGAGTCCAATAAGAAAATTTCCCTCGGGAGTCTGATGCAGGGGCATTAGACACTAGGCAGCAATGTAGGAGGTTTTGTCCACATGTTGTGGCTAGAAGGGTTCAAAATCATTTGAATTGTAACAGCTAGGTGTCAATACCTCAGCTTCCTGTTTCATTTAGATCAGTTAGGATTAGTAGAGGTCGAATAGTTAGGTTCAATCCATCAGTCATGTTTCTGTTATTTGAATAAACTGTAATTAGGCTTTTGATTTACCCATAATGGACCTCACAGAGGAACCAAAGAGACATATGTTGATGTATAAATGTGTTCCCCGGATGCATTGAAGGGAGGAGATTTCTGCAATAAATTCTGTGTTAAGCAATTTATTTCGGTTGAATAAACTTCAGTCCCCGTTGATTATCAAACTGTCTTGAATTGATATTTGTAAGGAAATTTGTTTAATTGTGAGGAAATTGAACTCTATGCCTGTATAATTAATGAATTGAACTATTGTACAGTCTCTGCATCCCTCTGTCTACTATTTCTCTCGAATTGTTCGAACAAGCTCTATGAATTAAATCCCACCCGCAGATGAGGTCTGTGTAAAATCGTGGTCATCTAACTCTGTTCCGAAATAGTGGAAACCCCGCTTAATAAAGAGATAAACTTGTTTTGATGTTAATTGGAAATCTTGCCCCGAGGTTAGGCCATGAGTTAGTGAATCAAAGGATAGCGTAACCCGAATCAACTTTGGTCAATCATTGTTCCAAAACCGAGAGTGGGTTGGCGAAACCAAACCACCCATATCGTACCGCTTTTGTGGAGCAAGTGGTATTTTCCATTTGGGAGCGATTCCATAGAGTTTTTGACACGTGGAATAAGGCGAGACCCCCAAAGCCACCTTTACGCGCGCCATTGCACATTAAAGTTTGATGGAGGAGGCAGTGCGATATCAACGAACATCGTCAATCTGGAGGAGGGCTCATCGAACGGTGATCGCATTCAAAAGTAGCACGAAGGATAATCTAAGGTATGGCGACTACATTTTATTAACCAGTCAATTGTATGTGTGGGCCCAGGCCTAAATTACATTAAGTGTTCCGTCGGGGATGTAATCGGGTGATTCACATAAACCCTGAAGTATTTAACCTTTACCATATAATTAAATCCCGAAGTTGGTGCTGATTCAATATTGGAGATATTGCGGAGTTATAAGGGTTAATATATTTAAATTTTTCCAAAGTTTGCTGAATATATTTATTTGTCAATTTCTTTGAAATTGATAAATAAAATTATGAGAAATAGAGGGAGACTACGTGGCACCTACTGAGTTAAGACAAGGGAACGATGACAGAGCTAAAATTGTAGACCAGCTCTCCTTAGGGGGGCGACTTTCAGTTTTGTTGCTGTCACTAGGGCTGAGCTAGGTTGCAAAAAACCCTTCTTGACTCTATGACTACCCTATTCTAAGCTCGTGGATAGTACTTATCCACATAACCTCTGTCACCAAACCTTCTTCCACCTCGACTACTTACCAAATCATATAATATACCTATAATCAAGCTTAACCAACATCATCCCATTTATTTCAACCTTTGAAAACACTTATCTTACTTTAGCCGTACCTTGGAATATTATTTCTAGACATAAATTTAACTCATCCTTCTCTAGATATATCTTCTTCAATATATACTCCTAAATCGACCTACTCTTGGACAAATGTGGATCTCATAGGCTTTCTTCCTTTCACAAGTGTATTATATCACCCTTATGACTAACCTCTCCTTTGGATCCATATATATACCTCTTGTGTGAGTGTCTTGGGAGACACCTTTTTCCTTAAAGAGGCCCTACTTCACCACTAAAATAAAAATTAGAATACAATATTATTGTCATTGGGTTCCAAGGCCATTTATTTGGGTTAAAAAACCCAAAATTGGGTCTTTTTCCAGAAACTCAATATTTTCTGGGTTTTCTCCTCACAAGTCTAGCACCCAGGGCTTGTAGGCATACCTCCCAAGCTACCCAGTTTTTAACACTCCCTCTTAGCGAGAGAGTTACTTCCATTCCTTAGAAGTAACTCTTCTTCTCAGACTAGAACACCATCCTATTCCACGAATAATCTTCACCATGAAACATATGCTTAATCATCCATCACAGAAGCAAAACCTATAGTATGAAAAATACTCTTCTTGGAAGTGTCCCTACTACTAGAATATTCTTCATCTTCCTTTCCTAATAAGCCTCTAGTCCATTCAATGGATCATCCTTGTTAGGTATGGAAGTATCCTTTCTTCCCTCTGACGATCCACTCTTCTTGGGTTGTAGATTCTCCCCCTAAATCTGTGAACTCCCTCTCAAACTCAACTCCCTTTGAGTCTCATGAACCTTCTTCTTTCCTTGGTCAATAGGCTTTCCCTTCAACCTATGCATACCATTATCTCTGAATCCAAGAACCGCTCTTAAACTAGAGTTAAATACATTGGTCTTGAGAAACACATTTTGATCTTGGAAAATTACTTCAAACCCCTTAGCATCAATCATTGATATAGAAAACTTGTTGAACCTGAGATTTGGTACCCAACATATCCTAGACTCAAAAAAATCCTCCTGAATCCATCTTGAATGGTACAATTACTGCTCCTTTCACTGTTTTCTGACTCTTATCACCAATCTTCACATGTAGATCACCCTCCCAGTCAGTAGGTGTTGGAGAGGTAAATCCCCTCTACAGACAGAGGTGATCCCTACTAGCCCAAATCGGGTCTAGCAACAACCGAGTCACGCTAAGACGCAAGTTCCTAATTGAAAAAGACTAGGATGCAACAAGAGGCCTACCTTAAGTCCTATGCAGCTGTCATTTGTGGAGAAGATGGCGCTTCCATACCTTGCTTTGGCAGATCACAATTCTCCCGCTCAATGCGATTGAACACCTGCACGTACAAGAAGGAACAACAAACACACGAGTGTAAAACCTTATACATGAAATTATGTATCAGTCAGAGAAGATACAACACATAACATAAAACATAAACATCTGAGTGGAACCATAATCAAATTCGTTTATTATTAATCAGAACAAAGAAAGATACAACCTGAGCTCTGACGTTGGATCTTCCTTCAGCGGGTTGACAGAGGAGTACGTCTCGGTAAAGCTCGTCGGGAATGGGACAAGTCTCTCTCTCTTCGGTTGTCTGATGATAATATCCTTACTATTGATTCAGATCTATTCAGGCTAGCTTGCAAAGGGAAAATAACAAGATTATATAGATGGTGGAAGGGGAGTTGGGATTCCCACAATGGTGGGATTGGCCCTATCCTTAAGGAAGCTTCCATGATAGGTGGAAAACCACTTCCCGTACATGGAGATCCAGAGCCAAACCTCCTAGCTCATTTTAGACTCATTCAGGATTTTGTTGGAATCAAACTTCTGCCATTTATTTTTTAAAAACAATCCTTATTAAGCCTGGCGCGGGTGATACACTAGGACAGAACGCCAGTTGGCGCTCCCTCTTTGGAGGATTTCCCCCATTGGCGCGAGGGCTGAACTGGCTAGTCGCACCAAGCACAAAAGGGCTATTTTTAGGGCTTTTCGCAGGAAATTGTCTTCAGGGGAATTATTGTCCTTGTCAAGGGGGATGCCATGAAAGTGGTTTCGGGTCATTTCACTGCTCACAGGTCACAGAATAAGCCCTCCAATGTGCGGGACGGGGAATTGCAGGGACAGTGACAAATTACTGTGTAACAGATGCCCCCTAAAGCATGAGGCACGAGAGAGAGAGGGGTGAAATGCTTTACGAGAACGTGTCCAACTGAAAACACTGCCGTCGGAAAACCTACGTAGACAAGTACAATTGATATCTCAAATACATGATATATGTGGTATGGACGCAGCCATCCATAACAGAGTATACAATAATCTAGATCCAAGGCATGGACGCAGCCATCCAGTGAGGATCGATAAATAGACTCAGGTATGGTCGCAGCCATCCAAGAAATGAGTCATGTAACCAATCATGATAATCCAAAAAATCGCAACCTAGATTCCAACAGACAAAATCCAGGGTCTTGCACTCCATCTCGACCCGAACAAAGTACAAGTTCTAGCATGTGCATAAGTGAGTTGAAGTCGAACATGCAAGAACATCGTCTGATTACCATCCAATGATGAAAGTTGTTAACAGACGCGAGAGGAACCACCAATAATGACAATGGTCCTCAAGGTACTATAGGTACAATCCACGGAATGTGAATAGTGAGCTGGCATCAAACACCCGTAGAATCATCCGATCGAAGGCCAATGATGAAAACCTTGCATCGAATGCGAAGAACCTGCCATTGAGGCATGCAGGCTCCAAGGTACCGAAAGGGAGTCTCTAGATCAGCTTCCTGGATAATGAGATGAAGTCGATAGGAAGTGACCTTGATTGAAGGTGGGCCATAGTGTTTCCCACATCACCGACGCGAGACAGAGGAACAAAATGTTTGTGAATCAGGATCAGATGAGAATCAGAGGAAGGTTGAAACTTGTAGAGGTCAGATTCTCTTGAACATATTGGTGGCACGACAGTGGATTTGGTAGTATTTGACATCAAAAGATCAGAGGTCATGATAATGGGGCAAAGAGCAGATGAGAGGTCAAAAAGGATTACCCAAACCCACGGAGGCAAACAGAAAATGAGATGAGATGTCCCCAACCCGACACGAATGCAGACAAGTTCCATGTTCAAGAGCGACATACTGCCGACACGACGATGATACTGGTTCCATTTTTTCCCCACCATTTCTGGCGAGTACCCCAATTATTTTTGGAGACAAGCTTGAAGGGGATAACATATGCTTGTGATATAATTTCATCCTTTGGACGAATCCATCCTAGTACATTTAACGAGCCCTAGGAAGGAGGAACTCGAATATCGTCATTACGAATGAATCTGATGTCATCAGGGTTTAACGAGTCTGACAAAGGAAGAACTCGGTGTCTTTTCATGTTTAGAGAGTTTGAAAAGATAGCAGAAAAGTAAACTCCAACAGTCCCTTTTCGTAGATAGTTCCTCAAATCCGAAAAGGTAGAAAACTATGTCTAAGAAAACCTCCTAGTCGCGATAGGCTAGGGTATTCCTTTTTCGTAAATAATCTATCCCAGCCCGAAAAAGGAGTAAACGTATACTGGGTAGATGTCGTTTCGCAGCCACTTTAATGAGATCAAAACGACAAGTGACTCGGAAATCTTTTCATGTTTAGAGAGTCAAAAAAGAGCTAAAAGATGACTCTTCCTGGAGGAACGAGTGGTGTAAAGGGAAGCAACTGGTTCCGGTGATGGTGGAACTGCTCAGAACAAGTAAAGGTTAAGAGGCTGGCTAACAAGACCACTCATTGCAGTGGTTCCTCAGGAATGGGTAAAACAACCAAGTGAAGGCATATGATCGACCAAGCAGATAATGACGATGGAGTGAGAAAACCAAGGCTCATCTGGAAAAAACAGGCTGATAAAATGGCAATCACAAGAGGCAAAATGGGAATGGTTTCATTTTTACACAAGCTTGAAATTAGTAAACTCTGCTTGAAGTTGGTTTCATTTTTACACAAGCTTGAAAGAAAGATAAACTATTCTTGAAATCGGTTTCATTTTTACACAAGCTTGAAACGGAAACAAACTGTGCTTGAAAAAAATTAAGCATGCCCCCAGCATGGTGACTCAATTCGAGGTACATGCCCCCCAAGCTTCAGTCCATATGAAAGGCAGATGGAGTGAAGGTTCAAGTTACGAGATCAAGATAAAGACTCGACTGGGATTTTACGAGATCTTATCAAAGACTTGAATTGAACAGGAACGTGTTTCATTATTTTAACGAGGTTGACACATTAAAAGAACTATCCTCAGAACACCTTGTTTCATTTTTTAACGAGCTTGACACAAGAAAATGAACTCTGCTCTAATGACCTTGTTTCATTTTTTAAGGAGCTTGACACAAGAAAACGAACTGTGCTTCGGAGAGCTTGTTTCATTTTTTAAGGAGCTTTACACAAGAAAACGAACTCTTCTCCGAAGAGCTTGTTTCATTTTTTAAAGATCTTGACACAAGAGAAAGAACTCTGCTCCGAAAACCTCATCATAATGAACAAGAAGTCATTGCTTCCAATAGTTCCACTCCTGATGGAAGGAAAACATCCTGGAAGTCAGGACCCAATGCCCTTAGCACCTGATGCACAAAGGCACTATCATTGAGTACAGGCACGGGGTAGGTAGCCACATAGTTGACCTGCGGTGGGGAAAATACAACGGGTGGATAAAAACCAGGAAGGGATGATGGCGGGCCAACTGCCACATTAGTACCAAAGAACGAAAGCTGATCAATGGTCACGATCCATCCTTCATGTGGAAAACAGACCACACGAAAAAGGGAGGAGACAAGCGCTCCCATGGAATAGGTGTAATCGTGCCCCAAGAGAAAATTGAAATCCAAGGGGCCTGGAACAACCATCACGTCCATATGGACGGTTTTACCTCCCAATGTAACAGGTAACCTTGGAAGGATCCCTAACGGTTGACTAGTTCTTCTATTAAATGCCAACAGATTCTGCGTAATAGGCACAAGCGGCGGTGAACCGAAAGCTTGCCAAGTATTTGAGGATAGAAAACTAACAGACGCGCCTTCATCTATAACAGTGCTAGGTATGACCAGACCAAAGGTCTGTACCGTGATCTCGAAAGGCACATAAGATGGAAGGCGATATCCTGCAAATCGACTATAATCAAAGGAAGCGACCAAAATACTTGGAGGGGCTACCATCGAACCAATATGGTCTTCCCCTGGTTTTATGGAAGAGGAAGGAACATCCTCCACGAAAACCATCTCAAAGGTGGGAGGGGTATCCTCTGGGACCTCCATCACGGGAGGTGGAGCAGCAGCTTCTTGAGATATAGGGACAGGAGAATCTTTCTCCAAGTCCAAGGAATCTGAAGAAACAAGAAGAACCTGAGGGATGTGAGATCCACTCTCAACGGAAAAGACCTGGTGCACCGCTGACGGGGCTAGCTCAACCGATCCTACGACCAATGGTTCGTCGGGAACAAATTACTGAATTTTAATTTCTAAGGGAGCGGGATCGACCAAGGATGAATCTTGACCAATCGTTAAATCAACTAGTGGAGCACTCAAAGAAATTTGTTTGTAACCAGCTGGAAGGCACGGCACAGAAACAACTGAGTTGTCCAAAACTCGCTTGGCTTCATCCATATATGGACAAATGTGAATGGAAAGGTGCCCCCCACACAACTTACAGGGATTGGCAAGCTTACCCTGCTTCTTAAGTGTTTTACCAGCACTAGCTGAAGACGTGCCCCCAACCTGACTCCCAGAAGTGAAGGGCAACGGCAGACGACCATTGGACCATGCTTCGAGCATCTTGGGAATGCCAGGGAAATCTCAAAGAAGATGGTTTCCCTAGCATAACATGCAAGGGAACTTAACTTTCTGCGGAGGGTTGGAAGGTTCATTAATGGAAGGCTTCTTAGGCGGAATAGTCGCAGAGCTAGCCTCTCCTTTATCTGACTTATTCTTCTTGGTCTTAATCTTCTTCTTCTTCTTCTTAGGCACCTGGTTACTAGAATCCAGACTTTCACCAGGTGAAGTAGAAGAGGAGGACGAAGAACAGGCGCAGAAGGGGAGGGTTCCACTTTAAAATCAACATGATTTTGTTCAGGTGGAGGAGATGGTTGAACAGAGATCAAGGCATTCGGGACCACCGAGGTTGAAAATAACCAAACAGGCAACCCAACAGTTAACCCAGGAAGGGACAACGTTGCCATATAAGGAGCACCAACATTCCCAAAAGGAGGAAAATGACCAGGATTCCCATCGGAGGGGATTCCTTGGTTGGTGAACTCTGGAAAATTTGCCATAGGAAATGACCCAAAACAACACCCTAAGGAAACTAACTTTAACCAGGAATATTTCGTGGGCAGTTAATTTTTTAAAACATTGAAACCAGACTCTATTGTTTCATATTTTAAAAGTCAAGAAACAAGCAAAAGGTGACTCTATCTCTTTCAATTTGGACATGAGCTTGAAAGGACAAGAGCTCGACGATCTTTTCAAATTTAATGAGTCAGAAAAGATCAAAATGACTACTCTTGAACTCTAGGCAAGAGGGGGTACCAAATATCCGTGAACTGCAATATACACCTTGGTTAAAAACTGAAAGAGAAATCAACCAAGGACTTGACGTACATGCAGGAAATCCCCCCGAATGTTGTGTTCGGTGTATCACAAGTATAAAGCGACAGCCTCAGCTTCCTACGGATAAAGGATAGCAACCTAGTGGGGTCTCCCTTTATATACGCGACGGTACGGGGAGCACAAGTCCATACTAGCGTTGTCTAAAGCTAAGAGGCGAACAACAGCTACTAGGTTTAACGACGCCGGAACATGTCACTAGCCTAGACCTCTAAAATGTGAGCGTTAAGTTTCAATGCTTCCTTAGGTTGATTGAATAAATTTTATGGTTGATCTTCAATTATGTCTCGGTTTCAAGGCCCTACCGCATGTCATCCGACAATCTCCTATATGCAGCTATATGAGAAAAGAAAACTTTTCAATTCGATGAATGCTATCCAATTAAGGGAAGAGTTTCAAACAATGATGCAACAAACAACAACACTGCAAATGAAATTTTTCCAAACTATATGACTTTCACTATTAAAAATTAATTTCAAACATTCAACAATGCGAAATAATGCAATGTAATCTATGCAAAATCCTCTTTTTTGAAAACTATGCAATTGTAATATATGCACAAATTCATTTTTCTTTTGAAATGATAAGAATTCACTCAATGCATTTTTCGATGAAATGAGAATCTACTTAATGCATGCTTTTAATGAAATAGAATGCACTCAATGCGATTTTTAGCTTTCAATCATTAAACAATGTGATCTAAGTTCAATGATAAATCTCAAAAATACTTTTCAATGCAATGTGATCTAATGCATGAAAAGAAGACTTTGAAACAAAACTAAAAGAACGCAAAACTCCTTAATGAAGGATGAATGCAAAAGAGATGTAAACAAACACTAAGAATGCAATCGTTGTTTTAAACATTTTGTAACGAAATTCCTCAAAAGGCTACAAGACATATGAGGTCAAGCACAAAAAGGACTTCCAAAATATGAGTTCAAAACAAGGCATTCATTCCCTTTTACATCAAGCAATCATGAAAAGAAGACATTTCAACTGAACAATGAGCAATGTAATCTATGTTCATACAGAGAAAAGCCCGGAAGGGAAAGACACACTGGTGAAGGATTTAGGGAAAAAAAAACTTCAATTTTCACATACCCTGAAATTGGCATGACTTTTGTGGGTGAAACTAGTGCCAACTGGCGTGAATTGCTCACTGAAAACTAGTGCCAATGGCCAATTGGTGCAGGTTGCTAACTGGCAGCAAGTGCCAACACCTGAAAATGAAAAAACAAAGAATTTCTCCCAACCAAGACCAGACTCACCACTTCAAGCAAAATCTAAAACTAACCCAGAAGCAAAGTACTGACCAAAAAAAAACTTCTGAACAAGGGAAAACCCTAGCACCTACAGGAAATGGCGCGACTGTCCGGCTGTAATCCACGCCAGACAGGGGATGGAGTGAGTGATGAACCGGAAACTTGCGCCAATGGGCGCGACTGTCAGGGTGGAAACCGTGCCAATAAAGCCAACCATGAAAAGATGAAAATTTCGGAAAAGCAAAGGTCATATCTGATCCTCTGGGGCTGAATAGAGGTTTTACACCAGAAGGAGACAGACCAAAAGAGAAAATCGAGCAGAAAAAAGCCAAAAGAAACCCAAAGAGACAAGACAAACTCCAATAAATTTCCCAACGGAGTCGCCAATTTGTTGGAGAGGTAAATCCCCTTTGCAGACAGAGGTGATCCCTACTAGCCCAGATCGGGTCTAGCAACAACCGAGTCATGCTAAGACGCAAGTTCCTAATTGAAAAATACCAAGATGCGACAAGAGGCCTACCTTAAGTCTTATACTGCTGTCGTTTTTGGAGAAGATGGCGCTTCCACCCCTTGCTTTGGCAGATCACAATTCTCCCGCTCGACGCGATCGAACACCTGCATGTACAAGAAGAAACAACAAACACACGAGCATAAAACCTAATACATGCAATTATGTATCAGTCAGAGAAGATACAACTCATAACATAAAACATAAACATCTGAGTGGAACCATAATCGAAGTCGTTTATTATTAATAAGAACAAAGAAAGATACAACCTGAGCTCTGACGCTGGATCTTCCTTCGGCAGGTCGACAGAGGAGTATGTCTTAGTAAAGCTCATTGGGAATGGGACAAGTCTCTCTCTCTTCTTCTGTCTGACGATAATCTCCTTACTATTCATTCAGATCTATTCAGGCTAGCTTGCAAAGGGAAAATGACAAGCTTATATAGATGGTGGAAGGGGAGTTGGGATTCCTACAATGGTGGGATTGGCCCTATCCTTAAGGAAGCTTCCATGATAGGTGGAAAACCACTTCCCCTACATGGAGATCCGGCGCCAAACCTCCCAAATCATTTTAGAGACTCGTTCAGGATTTGGTTAGCATCAAACTTCCGCCATTTATTTTTTTTAAAAAATCCTTATTAACCTTAGCGCAGGTGATACACTGGGACAGAGCACCAGTTGGCACGCTCTCTCTGGAGGATTTCCCCCATTGGCGCGAGGGCTGAACTAGCTAGTCGCGCCAAGGCCAAAAGGGCTATTTTTAGGGCTTTTCGCAGGAAATTGTCTTCAGGGGAATGATTTTCCTTATCAATGGGGATGCCATGAAATTGGTTTCAAGTCATGTCACTGCTCACGGGTCACGGAATAAGCCCTCCAATGTGTGGGACGGGGAATTGCAGGGACGGTGAAAAATTACTGTGTAACAGTAGGCTCTTAAATAATTCTTGTGATCCTATCATATGACTTGAATCTCTACTATCTATGAACCAAGCACCCTCATGAATGGTGCTCCTTGAGAAATGAGAGATCAAAGAAAAATCCTAATCAAACCTATTAAAGAAATCATCTTGTTCAAGTGTAGCTGAAGTAGCCACAAAATTCTCATGCTTCTCATTCCCTCCTTTCTTCTTACTTGGACACTTACTCGCATAATGACCAAACTCGCCACATGTAAATCATTTCACTTTCCTCAATTCCTTATTCTTCTTGCCATTGTCAAACTTCCCTTTTCCCTTCTTCAACTTACTAATTAGAGCTATATTCTCTTCATCGAAATGATTCTTTTGAAGATCCTCATCCCAAATTTCCTCTTGCATGAAATCATCCCATAACCTATTCCAATCTTGTAGATTCTCTCGTGAGACTATAGCTTTGATAGATGGATTCCATTGCTTGGAAAATCCCTTTAAGGAATTCCTCACCATCTCAGGTTCTATCACATAATCACTAATGGAAATAAGCTCATCACGAACTTGTTGAATCCTTGTTAGATATGAAGTTAGATTCTCTCCATCTATCATACTGATGTCCTTGAGCTTCTTTCTCAATACCATCTTCATGTTTTCCTTCTTGTTCTAAAATAAAACTTTTAGATCCTCCCATATATCCCATGCAATGTTCTTCCTGGTGATATGATGTATCAAGTGATCCTTGAATCCATCAAGAATGATCAAATTTGCATTCGCATCCAAATTTTGATGCCTAGAAAACTCAACCTCATCATTTGGTGGGGAAATATTCTTATCAACAAATTCCCATAAATCATTCACCAACAACACTAGCTTGATCCTTTCCTTCCATGGAATGTAGTTAGATATCCCCTCCAACTGGTCCTCATACCTCAAACCAGGAATCATCTTTAACAATTTTTTTGTCCTTCAACAATAAGTAAACTCAACTCCCTCTTAAGCTCTGTTGAAATTTGCAGCAAGAAATAGGGAAATTGGCAACCAGAAAGGACAAAAAATTCTCCCACATTGGTGAGGAAATTATGATTCACACTGGTGAGGAATGTGGGGTGTCTAATTTATTTTTCCCTTAAATAAATTGGACAATATATTGTAATTTCATCTCATAACAACTTATATCAGTTAACTAAGTCATGATGACTGAGTTAGCTCAATAAATTCGAGTTGAGTGTCTAAGATAAGGCATGTAGAGGGATTATAATATTTTGTGGTTCCAATTGCAGTTGATGCATCACTGGGGTGCAGGTGTGAATCAGTTAACTCAATTAATTGATTTAAAATCAGTTTAACTAGTTCTAACTATGTGATGAGCTAGTGAGAGGTCCAGTGAATTAAATTATATTTAATTCACAATGATTAATAAATAATTTAACTAGTAACTAACTATTAATATATTCATGCATGTCAATTCTGAGGAAGTCCCATTGAGACAGAGGTTAAAGGGAACATAACTATCATTTGTAATTTTTGAAAATTGTATGTGTGCAATTATAGAGTCATTGGGATTCCATTATGCATTGTGAAATCCAAGAAGGAAATTTTTCCTATTTAATATGGATCTAATTCCCTAGTATTTGCATGAGCAAGGCTGGGCTGAGCAGAGGCTGAGAGTTGGCTAAGTGTTTGTCAATTTTTCCTGAGCATTGCAAGCCAGTTTTGAGCAGGATCAGAGTGAGACAATCATGAGAGTGCCAGAGAATCTCATGAGAGATTAAACATTGTATTGATTCATGATTCCTTGACTTAATACACAATATAGATAGATGGTTTTGGATCATTTTCTTTCCCCAAGAACATCTTTTTTTGTGTGATTGATTGTTTCTTTCTCTTGCTTATATGTGATTGTGCGATCGTATTTTGTATTCCGCAAATATTGTAAAAGGATTCAGTATCTTGTTTTAGTAGATCACAAGATCGGATTGAATCAATTGGTATTGATTTTATACATGGTATTAGAGAATTGATGACATTTATACATGGTATCAGAGTGCCAAGAAGCACAATAGAAGAGAAGAAATTGAATTTTCCTTGAACAGGTTCAAATTTGCAGCTTTATTCTTTAGGGTCCAACAACAGATCAATGTGTATTTCAATGGCTTGAGACTCGAATATTCTCTTGAGGGAAATTTGAACTATATAGCATGGAAGGACATGATGGAGGTAATGTTGGAGGAAAATAGGTTGAAGGAATTAAGGGATACTGATATTCCCAAGCCCGCAACAGCATATGTCCAACTTCTTGATGCATGACAGAAGAAGGTAGCAAAGGCAAGAAGGATCTTGTTAGAGGGAGTTCAAGATCATATTTTCTTGAGTATCCATGGGAAGGATAATCCATATGATATGTGGAAGGCCTTAGAAATTTTTTTTTATAATAGCAGTGACCACAAGAAGTTGGCACTGAAGGAAAATCTTAGAAAGATCGAGATGGAGGAGGGCAAGACAATACCAACATACTTGTCAAAGTTCACTCACTGTCGATATGAGCTTGGATGTGTTGGTGTGAGAGTAGCCCATGATGATTTCGTGAGCCTAGCACTTATAGGCCTTCCCAAGAGCTAGCATAATTACCAGGACTCTATGAATGCACTAGCACATTTTCCCCAATTTTAGACGGCCAAAATGTTTCTCTTGCGACACATAGGCATCCCAAGAGCAACACTTTGAGGTGGGGAAAAACGTGGTTTCTCCTAAAGACAAACTTCCAACACTTGACTTAAAAGTCGGTAGAGAGATGCTATCTCCGACATTTTATGGTGGTGTCGCAATTCCAACGTTCCAAATTGTTCGTCGCTCTTCCGACGTTTCATGAATCGTCTCTGTTTCAACATTTCATGAATCGTCACTTTTTCGACAAACACAAGCGTCACTAGAGTGATGGCACAAACATTAAAAAAAAAAGAATAAACATTTCTATAGCAACAGTTCTAATGGTCGGAAGACCGACGCAACAAAAATTATAAAAAAAACTAAACGTCACTAGAGAGACGGTTCTAAAGGTCGGAAGACCGACTGCAACAAAACATTTTTAAAAAACTAAAAGTCTCTAGAGTGACGGTGCTAGAACACAAGTGTCGCTAAAGCGACAGCACAAACATTTTAAAAAAAAACTAAACGCCACTAGAGCAAATGTTCTAAAGGTCGGAAGACCGAAGCAACAAAACATTTAAAAAAAAAATGTGGTAGACTATATCGTAGGAATACCGATGCTAACAATATAATATTTAAAAAAAAAATGTCGGAAGAATTGACTGTATCATATGGATGCTTTGATAGTATAACGATTTTATGCTTACAATTAACATTAAATTTGGATATATAAATGATGTGAAGGATAACTAAAGTTCTTCTTATGCAATTTTAGGTTGTCATTTGATAGAGTCCAATGATTTTGTCAACTGAAAAATTTTAGGTTCTATTAGTATTGGGAGATAGGCCAAATAATGGATTCCAAATTTCTCGGAATCAATTCCTCGACATCCTACTATAACAATACGTTAATACCCATCTCCACATCACTTTCCACTTCCTCTCCATGTCAGTGCCACGTTAGTGCAATGTTTTCACCATGTCATCACCACATCACTAATGAGCCATGTCATGATGATACACCATCTACCCCATGGGTGTGCCACATCATTCTACTTCAGTGCCACAACATCATGAACCAAATAAAAATAGCATGTTATATTCCATGTGGGTGTTCCACATGCCAATGAATATATTATTGTTCTTCACTGCAAACTACAAGTCTGGGCTAAGGCAACTGTTCTAAAACTTGGGCTAAGGAAATAGTTCTCAAGGTTTGAGCTCTTTTAGGTTCTGAAGGAAGGTCAAGTCCATAGGTAAGTTACTAATATGACCCTCCAACAATGTTTTTTCACTGGTCCGGGGTCTTCTCCACAGGTATCTATGCTAATAATCCAAGCTACCACAAATACTTATTCACTTGCTAATAGCCCGAGATTCTGAGCCTTCACGAGTTTATAAGACAGAGATTCAAGCCTCATTATTGATTGTCTGAGATTCACAGTACTGTGTTCTTAAATTTTATCACTACACCAAGCTCCCTCCACTGAACCTTGAGTTAGGTCACTGCCAGTCCGAGCCTTCTTGTTCATTGTTTGTTGTCCGAGCTTCTGGAGGTGACAGTCCACAAAAAGGTAAGCTACAATACTTTTCACATGTTGGATGCCTCATATCCAAGCTTGAGCTTCTCCAACAGGTATTTTTCCTCCAAAAACTGCTTCAAGGTTAATTTTGTCTCCACAGGGCAAGGTACAATAGTCCGAGCTTCACTGATAACCCAACAAAATTTAACCCAAACAATTAATTTCTATCTCCTCCTCAGGGTTATTTCTCCTTTTGTCTTCTTCACTATGTCTCTGAAATCTTCACTGAAATTTTTTTGGCTAGAATGAGGTGTTTAGACCTCAATATATATTGGTTTTGAGTTATGAATGAAAAATACACATCTATTTGGATAAGACGTCATGCCTAAGTGAGCCTACACAATTCGGCTGGGAGCTTTTTTAATTTTTAACACACATATATTTCAAAAATTAAAATATGTGCAATGACACAGAATTAGGAGGTAAATGAGTACTCATTGGACTAGCACATTTCCTAGTGTGTCATCAAAATTTATCCATTACAAAATTTTAAACCATGTAATGAAATGAGCCTATGTGAATGTGATTTGTGCTCTAAGATTAAGTGGGGGAAGCACCTATTTTAGAATAATATAATGGGATCATCCCACATGGTAAGGGTCATTGTAAAAATGGGATGACATGAAGGAAAACCCAATATCCAAGGGTTTAGCAAGTTCCAAAGTCCAATTTCATAATTCTCCTCCTTTATAATTTTTTTTTTACAAAATTTTATTTTAAAACGAATGAATGAAATAATTGCAGCAATATACACACTCATACATGTTTATGCTACTCACAATTCAATTCCATTTGCTATTTTTTAATGTGTGGAGTGACATAGAGAAGCCTATGTAGTTGAAATGATATGTTGATCTTATGAAATGTTTTAAAATTACATTTCTTGAAAACAAAATTCAGGGTATTATGGCCATGCTCAAAGTTTATATAATGTTCCCATGACAATTGAATTGGTTCACACATTTGATTGGGTTTTGATGTGAATTCCAAATTAGAAAGAAGCCAAATATGACACAACATCAGAATAGCAGCTTCAAAAGTCAGCGAGAGGCTAATACCAATCCCATCACAAGATATACAAGAGCAACATCAAAATTATCAATCAACGAGAAAAATACACCAACCAAATTGGAATCCATGTATAGTTACTCGATTTTTTATTTCCAAATGAATTCATGTGCCTACCTACTTCAACGTTATATCCCTATAAGCTATTTCCATTATCAATTCTCTCCATACATTGTGGGCAAGTCAATCATTGCAAAGTTTTACAAGGATCCCTTTCTATACTTTTTCATGAGTTAAATTCAAATGTCATGTTAACAATTCAAATGTCCTGCAACTTACATGCAAAGAAAACCAATCTTCAAGTTTCAGAGACAAGTAATTATTCCAGTTCAATCCTGACTTGAATTGGGCTAAAGTCAAAATTCTATGATATGATCTAATAATTTCAGTGAGTCCTACAATTGTGCGACCAAGGAGCTCTAGCATTTTATTAATCAGGCATTTGATGGTGCACTAACAATTATTAGAAACTAGGCCAAAATAAAAAAAAATAAAAAAAAATAAAGTTATGATTAGTAGTACAACACTAATTAAAATGAGGATGTTACCGGGACTGAATTGGACCGCCCTCCGGTGCATCCATCATTTGGAAGGCGATCACTAAAGAGGTGCATATCATACAGAGGGGATTATCATGGCAGATTGGCTCTGGGGAATCAGTGAGAATTGGATCAGATTCTTGGTCTGGAAGCGGCAAGTCCTACAAACTTTGAGATTACATATTAGAGCATTTGGCTCACTGAGACATAATTTACATTGCTCAGATCGCGGATCCTGTGCACACAACCTGGCAGGAACAAGCCTGTTTTTCGGCGGATTATCTTGAGATTCCACACAATGGTCACTGGGTGTGGCTGAATTATATTTGGGCGCTCAAATCATCTCACATTCGGATCACTGATCGATATGACCAGTTAATCTAAGCTTGCTCACCTAATGGACAATATTCACCAAAGCTTGGGTACCTGGCTCTCATCCAGCACAAAGAACCCCCCCAAAAATATTGGTGGTGGCGAAGCATCTGGAAACTAAACGCCCTGCATAAGCACAAAACTTTCTTCTGGTGTATTTTAAACCATTGTGTTTCCACTATGGAGTTTCTCCATCGATGTGCTATCCATGGGTCGTCTCGCTGTTGTTATTGCTTGTCCAATGGTGAGGACACCCCACATTTATTCCTTCAATGCAATGTTGTATTGGGTATCTTGACATGGATTTCTACTTCCTTGGGCTGCACTCTCCCCTGGCGGGGTCTTAATCTCCTGGATTCTTGGAAAATCTGGTGGAAGTTGAACACTAACAGTCCGAGGCTGCGAAATCTCCCTTTGATTTTTGCATGGGAGATATGGATTGGTCGCAAAAAAATCATTTTCAATGGTCAAAAAATACATGTCGATCGCATATGGGCCGCAACTTTAGCCACCTAAAATCTCATGCCTGAAGTGAAAATCCACAACCCTCCCATGGTAGTTGTCCCTGAACGGATTGATTGCAGTAGACCTTGGGCCTACTTTGATGGTGCGGCCACTGCTCAGGGATGTGGGGGGGGCGCAATCCTTCACTTAAATGGAAACCACCATTATCAACTTCGCATGGGATTGGGACCAGGCACTAACAATTACGCAGAACATCAGTTCCTTAGACTTCTTATGGTCTTTGCTTGAGAAAAGCTCTACAACACTATCAATATTTTTGGAGACTCTCTTCTTGTGGTCAATTGGTTCAATGCACATGCTTTTTGTCACTCGCACACACTGTCTGCTCTTCTGCGGTAGGTTCATCATCTTAGGACTTTATTTGACATCATCTCTATGGATCATATTTACAGGTCTCGGAACTATGTGGTTGATCAATTGTCCAAAGAAGCCACAGAGTTGACATGGGGGACATGGCACGTTTTTTAGCAGATTGGTGACCAGTTTTACATATTTTTCCATCGGCCTTTTATTGATGAGGCACCGGATCAGAGGGTTGTTTGATGAACAGCCTCGTTGGGGAGATATTTTTTTCTATGTTACTCTATCTTCCCATTGACTTATTATTGGCATTTACATATTTGTATTTATTTTCTATTTCTGTTTCCTGTAAGTTATGCACCGAACTTACGTGTGATGTTACAGGCATATTATTATGCATCAGCTACTCAGTTTATTATTTTTATGACATGGATCATCTGGATGCCTGTATGGCAGTTTATGGTTTTTCTGAAAACCTGATTTTGTATAACACTACAAGAAAATGTAACATGTAACTTATCTATCAATGAAAGGTTACAAATTTTTCCTTTGTGAAAAAAAAATGAGGATGTTAGAGGATTGGAAAAGAAGATGCTCGACTCATCAAAAGACTTGGAAAAGAGACCTGATTGAATCATTACAGGAAATTGTTTGACATGTGAATCCCTAATCAACATTTCCTGTTTGACATGTGAATCCCTAATCAGCATTTCTTGTATCTTTAAAGTATGGTGAGCTTTATACCATGTGATAAGTGAACACCACCTAAAATTATATCTACACCTATGTTTTCTTCACCTAGATACATTGAATTATAGACCTGTATTGAATTTCATTTGATCTTTTCATCCATGAATAAATAAATAAACGTTAAGGGTAATCTGGGAAATTTTCTCACCAGATAGAGCTACCATGTCTGATATGTTTAAGCCCTTTGAAACAAAATTGTTTAACAATATATCAACATTTAAATAAGCTTTAGGGAGATTTCCTTTAACCCGACTTGCATTAGAAACTCTTCCATCTCTTCTGCCTTTCTTCACTGGATAGTTAGGACCTCTCATCTAAGTATATGTGCATGCATGTATCAGCAACCAAAAACAGTGATCAGTCCTGTACAATGTACATGACTAAAACAACACAAGATTACTGAAGAATATAATCTCAAATCTTGTCTATATGTGTGTGTGTGCATGTATCAGCAAAATCAACTACAATAATCAGCCCTGTACAGTATAATATGTATACAAATAGCTAGTCAAGTTTTCTTTGAATATCATCTCAAATCCAAATGAATGAGTGGTACAATCTCAAAGCCAAGTGAATGACTGGCATCAAAAGTATTGTTTCTTGAAGGATACCATCATTCAATATCAACTTCAAGTTGAACTTGAACTAGTTAATCTAGCTATCAGAATTTGAACTAGGTTTTAGAGACCAACTTCAAAATTCACTCACCAAAGCAACAAAATCCCTAGCTGCTATGGCTAAAATGTCAACACAAGAGACAACACCAGCACACTTGGCCTCCACAGTTGCTTTAGCCTGATTGATAGCATCAAACGCATCAACAGCCAAGTTTTTATTATCATAAGGATCTCTCTCAGCCTAGCGTTTTGGAGTGGAAAAAATCAACACTGATGCATCACAAACCTGTATTAAAGGATTACATCAAGTACATTAATTCTTACTCCAAAAACACAATATAATGAATATCAATGCCAATAAAACTTCTAATGGTGTATCTATTTATTAAATTACCTGGAAGTTACACTACTTTTCTCAGATATTTTTGGAGAACCCCTTGGAGGAAAATGGGTTTCAAATGAAATTTAGATTCACACATCAGCTATATAGGGATGGTAAAAAAAGGGTTGCTCACCAAAGTATTGGTAACTTGATGAGAAGTTTATTTGGAGACACAATTGGTCAATGAGATTTGACTTTATCTCAAATTGAATTAATTTATATTAATTTAATGAATAGATACATCAACATAAGTTCATTTTAGGGAGTAACTTTATGGTGGGGCTCCAAAAGGTGTTGATTTGGTCAAGTTGTCAGAAACAAAGAATAAAAAGAGTGTGATGCTCACAGTTTTACAAAAAGCCTAAAGGAAAATCATGAACATTTTAGAATGAAGCTACAATAGAGTAATGACAGTGCCTTGAACAATAGGCCTTCTGGAGCAGAACCAGAGGAAATACATAAGCTTGGATTGTAACAATGTAATAGAGTGTTGCGCACATCCCTCTAGAAACATCCTTCTATAAAATTTGATTCTCAAATGATATTTGAGGCATCCCTATTCTCCTATGTTTTTTACTTGTTTCTATGGAATGGGCATGAGAATGGGAATGGGAATTGAAATACAATAGAATATCCCATTGGAAGGCTAATTACCTACAACATCAGTCCAGTTTCTTGTATATTCCTAGCAACAAAACCTGTAGGATTTAATATTTAAATGCAGAATGTTTAAACTAAAAAGACAGGTTGGAACATATGATTGATATTCCTACAAATGTTTTGACATATTGACCCTTTTTATCAAGGAGACTTAGAAAACTGGCAGACAAAGTATCACACTCGACTGTGAGAAGATAGACAATCATTTTTCATTTTGTCTCTCTCGTTTCCAACTGAACTATAAATATGTACAAAGGGTATTGCTAGATTATCCTTGGAATTTTAAGAATCATATTTGCATAGGTATTTTTCAAGGAGGCTTAGAAAATTTCTAAACAAAACACCACTTTGTACTGTATTGGGAGATAATAAGCTCGGAATTTTTCAAATTTCCCACCCAATATTCATCACGTCTATTTAAGCTTGACTATTTCACAAATAGCCAAGGACTACTACATGCCAAATATTTTGTTTTCATTTCTGTACACAAGGATTAGTTGCAAGCGTTTTCACTTTTGAAGGATGGTTCTATTCTATAAATTGATAGACATATGTCACAATATTAGGGAATCATATGATGACAACCAGTGGCTTTATGGACACCCTGGAAAGTTTGATGACAATTATCTAAAATATTTTTAGGCATCCCCATGAAATCTAAAAAGGTTGTATGTCAATCCTGAACTTCACATGCCCTTACTAGTGCACTGCATTTGGAATTGAATAAGGAGAAAATTTGCATGAGAGAAAGAAATACAAAAGGTAATAAACCTTGTTTAGAACATGCTTTGATCTATCAATGGTGGCTTGTTGGGTTGACAAAAGCAGGCAGCTAATATAGCCACCGCCAAGGTTCAAGTCTACCGAGTGACATGCTAGTGCTTGTTTGTGGATGTGTACTAATTCAAGCAACAGTCGTTGAGGCCTGGTACAAATCTTGGACTAGTTTAGCAGAATATACACCCCACCACTTGCAGTTGATTAGCTGAAGATATAAAATAAAATGGTGCTAATGGCTCCATTGTAAAGCTGTATATGGATTCTAATGGTTCTTATTGTGCATGTTGAGGAAAATGGTTCAGATCATGTGAAATTTTGGGAAAATTTTGATAGATAACTCTTCATCCTAGCACCTAAGCTAAAGGAAGTCTATGTTATGCATTGCAACACTAACCTTGGGACATGTTTCTCAAAAAAAATTCAAAAAAATAATCCTATGAAGAATTTGGTCACATCTTGTGCTTGACATGTGGAACATAAGGCAGAGTTGTACAATCCATCATATAGGAACACACACCAGTAAGGCTAGGTATGAAACCTATACAAAGACTCTCTTGTAAACAAGTATATTCTTCATTTCATTTTCATCATGTTGTATCTTGTGGATAAGGCTTGAGATTACCTAATGGAACTCTTACCTGACTTCATATTTTGTTGCCAACCATGATAAAATGAAAAGCTTTCCAGGCTAGTTAAAATCATTACATGACATTGCCATAGAACTAAACAAAGCTTGGCAATAAGAAAATGCATGTTCTCCAAACTGACAAAGTAAGCCATTAAGAATCAACCCAAAAGCCTGAAAATGTTAACAGGGGTCTTCAATTGGCTTCAAGCAAGATAATGAAAGTCATTGAAAAAAATAAGTAGGTTACTCCCAAAAGATCCATGGTTCAAGGGAAATACCTTGATTATGCAAGAACGAAAACAATGGCTAAAGTTGCACCTTATGATGAGTAGGTAATACATATTACTAAATACAATTAACTATAAAAAATTAACATATTTATATGTATTTTTATCATGTAAAAAGGTGTATGCATATACACATCATGTCTATAATTAGGGAAGGAATAGAGTCGATGGTGAATTCTAATGTATAGCTGAGCGCGTGTAAAATTATTATTCTATACAAGGAGAAGGTATATTCATTTAAATTTCTAAGGTGAAATTGAGTTTACAAGCTACCTTTTCTACAAGGGAACTTTTCTTCCATGGCACAATTAATTAAAATTGATTGAGAAGTTAATAATATTCATGTTTCAAGATCAATTTTTGGGTTTCTTTAGCTCAACTAGAAAATTTATTCAGCTTTTCTTATCTTGCCCTACCTTTGGTCCATAATAAATTGGTATCAACTCCTCAATATTGATGCCAAATTTTCAAAATTATCAAATTCCCAGTGCCCAAGGAGTGAACCTTCTATCTTGAGTAGTGGAAGGTATGAAAAAATATTACAAGACCTAGGCTGGTGAATATTAACTGAACCTTCTTATATTAAAAATGTTTGTAGAGTGCAAGACCTAGGCTAGTATTTTCAGTTGAGCTGGTCGCCTCCACATGCACCCATTATTGGGGGTGTCATTCCACACTTGATTTTCAATTCATCAACTGCATGAAATTGTCTTTGGAAAGTCAAGACATTACAGATTCAACTATTCAGCCATCATATATTAATTCTGAGCTTAATCCTTCAAACAACATAGAGATTTATCAACCTTTGCTGATTATATATCATCTAAATTTCACCAACATTTTCAACTGATCACATCTCAAACCCTAAGTAGTTCTTAAAATATTCTCAGATCCATTAATATCCATCAAAATTTTCATCTACAAGACAAACATAGAGAAAACGATCAAGTTTTGATCCAAATCATGACCATGTGCAACATATGGTAACAAAATATAAACGGTACAAATATCAAATAAATCCTCAAGAGAACCACAACATTCTAACTCCAGACAATGATAGGGGACCTCCCCAAGATTCACTTGGTTTTCTAAGTTTGCTACTGCTTGCAGAAGTAATCAACTAACTATCCACATAGAAAAGAGATGAGGTATAGACACCAGTACCTCAGCTACAGAATGAAAAACAAAATCCACTCTACCAATTCTTTGTGAACCTCCAAACCCTCTCAAAGAGGAGGCTTCATATTTAGCACCTACTCCTTCCAATGCCCAACAACTTCTCATGGATCAGTCATATACCTCCCAGTTCACCATTAAATTATAAAATTCTTCTCAGAGTCTATATTTGGTAGATTGTTACCGTGAAATTGGGCACTACTATTGCCAAACATTTGGCACATACATATGGTATTATGATAAAAAGAGTTGCATCAATAGCATAGGTGGACCCGAATTCAACAACAATCCATCCAATGTCAACTTGATGCTATAAGACCTCTTATGTTATAACATAAAAACTAAGATAGATGCAGCTAAAATTTATTTTGAAAGAGTGGGACTCTATAATTCAATTCATATTTACCCGTAATAGTCACATCACCATTCCATCTTGTAGATTTACCCAAATAGTCACAACACCATTCCAATTTTTATTTCTCATAGAAAGAAGGTAATTTTGGTATCTTGGAGGCCATATGCTACCATTCCTGAACAAAATATGTGAAGCCTATTATAATTTATCCCTTTGTAGCTATAACACACCAAACTTGGACTGTGAATTGTAATGTACATGTAGGCAAGTAGGCAACTGGTCATCTTTGTTAATGGAATAGCTACCATTAAAGGTGGTTCCCACGTTGATTTAGTAGCAAACCAGATAACAACCCATGTAATGAACATTGTAAATAAGAATAACAAGACATCTGTGGTGAAATCACACACGATAAAGAATCATTTATGAATCTTTGTCCATTATTTGATTGGAAATCCTGCATTTGAATCCCAAAACAAGGAGACACTAACAACTTGTCAGAACAAAATTGGTTGAAAGTGTGAACTCTCTCAAGAGTTTTTGAATAAAGTTGCTAAATGTGGAGTTGTTGAGAACATATTATCATGGGCATACTTCAAACAGAGCAAAGTATCTTAAGAAAACTGATGGAACCAAGAGACAAAGGTTAACTGGTATCACCAAGCTTTATGATGCAAATGATGCAGGAAGCAATAACTCTGAGAAATGCACTCTGATTTTAACTGAGGGAGATTCATCCAAGGCCCTTTTCATGGCAGGGTTGGTCATTCTTGGTCGAAATCATTATGGTGTGTTTCCCCTCAAAGGTAAGTTGTTGAATGTAAGGGAAGCCAACCATAAATAGATAATGGAAAATGCTGAGATTCAACATATCAATAAAATCCTGGGTCTGCAGCATGGAAAGGAATATGATAGTGTCAAATCTCTGAGATATGGCCATATTATTATTATGAAAGATCAGGATCATGATGGTTCACACATAAAAGGATTGTTGATCAACTTCATACACTCTTTCTGGACATCTCTACTCAATATTCCTTCATTTCTTGTTGAATTCGTTACTCCTATTTTTCAAGGCAACCCATAAAAATGGGCGGGCATTGTCTTTCTACACCTTGCCTAAGTATGAATCATGGAGAGAATATCTGGGTGGATCAACATCAGGATGGACCATAAAGTACTATAAAGGTCTCAGTACAAGTACTTCTAAAGAGGGGAAATAATATTTTAAAAATTTGGATAAACATAAAAAAGACTTCATGTGGATAAATGAGGAAGATGGAGATGTAATTGAATTGGCTTCAGCAAGAAGAAAATAGAGGGCGGAAAGAACTCGCTAAGGAATTTTGAGCCAGGAACATATTTGGACCAGACTGATGTGCTTATCAAGTACAACGACTTTGTAAACAAGGAACTGATCCTATTTTCCATGGTTGATTTGCAAAGATCCATCACATCCATGGTTGATGGTTTGAAACCAGGGCAAAGGAAAATATTGTTTTTCTCTTTCAAGAGAAATTTTGTTATGCAAGCAAAGGTTGCTCAATTCTCAGGTTATGTCTCAGAGAATTTTTCTTACCATCACGGTGAGAAGAGTCTTGCTAGCACAATTATTGGAATGGCACAAGATTTTGTTGAAAGTAACAACATTAACCTCCTTGCTCCACTTGGTAAATTTGGTACCAGAGCCCAGGGTGGAAAATATCATGCAAGTGCTCGATATGTTTTCACATGCCTGTCACCAATAACATGCTTCTTGTTCCCAAAAGATGATGATGTACTCTTGGACTACTTGAATGAAGATGGCCAAAACATTGAGCCAATGTGGTATGTGCCAATTATTCCAATGGTCCTTGTAACTAGAAGAGAAGGAATTGGAACCAGTTGGAGCTCCTTTGGACCTAAATACAACCCAAGGGAATGTGATAATATGGATACAATACAATGGTGTTCATATCACCATAACTAGAACAAGTAATCAGTTGGAACCTATGACTCCAACTACATAGTGCTAATACAGAGTGTAAAGAGTTCTAATACTACATATTCAACAAGCAATGGAAGCTTATCTTATTAGGGAGAATACTAACAGCACAATAGTAACTAGTATCACTATTACTGCTTGTATGTATAAGCTTCTAGCATATCCATAGGAGTTACAAGCCTAAACATGGTGCTTGAGAGACACCTAAGAAATAGGCCCTAAGTTTGGGATAATTTTGGATTTATCATTTTATAGGGATTTTGATCCTCCTGTCAAGGAGGTTGTTCCATACACTTTGTATAAGAAACCAAGTATACTCGGTCTCCTATTACATGGACACCATACCATGATTCCATGATGTCACCAGATTATTTGCTCAGTCCCAAACTAACATTTGATGGGGACATGATTCTAGCATCATTCCTCCTACACATAGTCGAAACAGGAAGAATGCATGTTGCCAAGTCAAAATATGATGTAAACCACCAAGATGGTGCTAAAACCTTACACGCCCTAAAATATTAAACTAGGATTGTAACAATATGTTATTTATTCACATGAAATAATAGTATAAAAACAAAAAATGTTTCAATGTTTAAAAGCATGTTCAAACTTAAAATCAAATAGAGGAAAAAACACATACATAAAACCATATATTAATCATGAAAAAACTTCAACTTGAATTATGAACTGTAAAGGAACTTACAAAATGTGACACTATGAACCTGGTCAAGCGCACAAGCAAAAAGATCCTAGACATGACCCTGGTTGGCAAGTTGTATTGCTCATGATGCAAGAGGATTTGTACCTGCACTGCCAAGTCATTCAAAATCCATAATTATCTATACAATAAATACAAGTAATATTTGTAGTATTTTTTACTCTAAGATGCATTCTTATGATACTGTTAGAACATATGTTGACAATGTCAAAACATACCTAAATAAGCTCCTATTCGTTTCAAGAATAGTTTATTGGAGTTGCGTGAACTTGGAACAAGCCTCCCACGTTTTGAAAGAGTAGCAACTAAGTCAACAGTGATTTTTTTGCTGCTACGTCAGATCCAGGGAGGTTTTCTCCAAGATTAAATCGCTTCAACCAGGTGAAGGTGGAAGCTCTTATGGCCCCTCCCCCCCTACCCCCCACATTACTCTCAATTCCCCAATACCCAATCTATATTTCATTTTTTACTTTCATGAATACAAAAAAAAATATTCAATAACTAATTAAAAGGCAATGCAACAAAGATTATGCAAGAAAACATTGAAATTACTTGGCATAAAAATAGTATAATAAATGATTTTTTATATAATGCAAAAAAGGTTCCAAGTATGGTAACATTTGTCTTATAATAATACAATATTTTACATTATCAAATTTTATTTTTCTTATTCCTACTTCTAAAGCTCCTAACTACATCATCAACATCATTGTTCTCTAATTTTGTTTCGTGTATTTCCCGCATAGCTGACCTAGTTGCGTACTCATGATGTCTGGCCTCATGCAATGATGGGGCATCGCCTACAAAAACAAATAATATTAAATTTTAATTGCTAGTTTTTAAATATCATCTAAGTAGTTCGGTAATACTAATAAAAAAAAATTGCAATGACATTATTTACCTAGTGCACCAGTTTTCACCATTGGAACCGTTGCTTGTTCCTCTCTAGTGGTAGGATGCTCAAGTACAACATTCTCTATCATTTAAACAAAAAACGTTATAAGGACACAACTCTCAATGTATAATTAGAAAAAATTATAAGTAGAAATTAATTACCGTCGTGGCACTCATTTATAGTATCATTTTCAGCCTAGTCTCCACTAGAATGATCAAGTTGCATGTGAGGACCATGTTCTGGCAATATTTCACTCTCAACGCACTGCTCTACAACTGGGTTATTTGGGTCGTTGAAAGTGTTTCTCCCCTGATTTAAAAGAAATTGTTAGACATTAAATTTATGGACAAAAACAAACATATTTAAAGGTTAATTTTTTACCTTATAAGGCATTATGGATCTTAGGACCTGTCCCAAGCTTTTACAATGTTCAACTACGACTTGATAGCCGGAATGGAAAGTGATCTCTTTGTCTTCCTTTTTCATTTCTATTTCAAAGTCGTCACCCTACATTACATATGATTATGTATTTTTAATGTGATTTGATGGGATCACAAAAATGTTGGAAGGCGATACAATTAATTATAAGATGTTTAGCTACTTACAATTCTTGCGACTAATTTCAAGTAGCCGCCCTGGTGTAGCTTGTGATGACATTTTTTTTCAATCCTAGATTTGGTTGCCTTCAAGGTGTCAGGAAACCTATCATCAAAAGCTTGAAGTCAGTTATGTAGCACACTTTTATTTTAGACATAGAGAAAATTAAAGTTGTAATTTACCTTGTGGGTCTAGTTAGCATTTTTCCTTCTTTCTTAGCCTTTTTCTCTTTTCCATCATCGATGAGTGCTCTCCACTCCCTCTCTGGAATTGTGAGAGAACGCTCGTATCTAGAGCTAATTTTCAAGTGTGTCCTATAGGTGTCCCACGTATATTTCAGATATTTTCCAACTGCCCAGGCGACCGCCGTTGTATCAAATGTGCCCACCCAAAAAAGGCCTTCTAGATAATTTAGAAGTTCTTTTTTCAGGTTGGAATTCTGGGAATTCCACCTTGTGCGTATGGTTGGGCCAAAAATTACCAATGCCTTGCTCTCCAAGGCCCTATAGAAATCATCGTTTCCTACAGAGAAAAATATATTATCATTAATTTAAAAATAATAATCATAATAAAATATGTTTTAGATAGAGAACATGAAATAGTTAAAATATTAAAACTTACCTGGGATTTGTACTTTCTTTATAGGAACACCTTCATGTTTACCAAACATTAGGGGAATTTGAGGTCTAAAATGGGCCTCCTAAGGAAATAATAAAATAATAGCTAAACCAATAAAATAATATTTATGAATTTTCAATTCACTTTTTGTACCACAATTCATGTAACCATAGTTAAATTCAATTCAAAAGTTGTACCAAAATAAAATTAATAAAAAAATTGTATTGATGGACTATAAATAAAAATTATCTTTTCAAGAAAAAGTCATTATCATTGAACAACTAATGCATTTGTCCTTTGTACTTAAATAACTTAAAATATATATATAAATATAAATTTATAAATTCCTAATTATATTATATTATATGCTATTAATTAAAATTTATATTATTTAAATTGTATAATAACATGTAATTAATATACTATATAAAAATAATATAATATAATAAATGTATAGGGATATGCATTGTTTCTTTCAAGAAATATGAAATGAAAATAATGTATTTTTATTCAAAAAGTGTGAAATGAAATTTATTATGAGTACTTTACTTTTACTTTAAAAGTACTTGGAGCACTACCATGGTTAACCATGAGTTTTTATCAACCATTGAGAATATGACAGGTAAGTACATTTAACTCAAGCAATGCCACCTCAACCATTAGGGATGATGTCATCTCCTAAAATGTGATTGGTTCTCATAAAGTGAATTTTGATTGTACATTTTCCTTAGGAGGCCCATTTTAGACCTCAAAATTTCCCTAATGAACGTGCCTGGAATGGTCCCCATGGAGGCGACACGTGTAGCTCCAGGAAATTCAATAATAAAGTTGGTCATATCAGCCTCATCACTACCACCACATTCAGCTGTTGGTTGTGTATCTTCTTGGGGGAGTGTTTCATGGATGCTACCTAAAGGCGTACGAGATGTACGAGAGGGTTCCTCGGGAATATCTTGCCTTTGTGTCCGACTACCACCAACACTGGGGACAACAGGTTCCAGAAAATGCTACATAGAAAAGAATTTTTTTGTTAGTTTAGTTAATGTAAAAATTATAAATCAACCTATCACAATTGATCTCATGCAGAACAATAAAAATATCCTTTTGATTTTTTTTATTACCTTATATGTTTCTAGATGGGTCATAACTTGTCTTATCCTTTTTCCTAATTCAGGTGTTTGAGGCATAATGTCTACCAAACGCTCAAGTTCCATGGTTGCGTTTAGCGCCTTTTTTCGCAGCAACTACAATGGACATGGAGATGAATACAACTCTTCCTCATTGAGGGAATCATCACATGCACCATGGCCATATGTCTGCACATTTGAACAAAATTAGCATTATTTCAATTATGTACAGAATTAAAATACCTGAAGATAGAGCAAGGTTGGCACTTTACATGTTCTTCGACTAGCCCATTTCCGTGATCATCCTGCCACATTATAAATTAATAAGAATCATGAAATATATATAATAAAAAAAATTGTTAAAGATAAAGAAACTAATATGAAACTGAAATTGTTATTTGTTTACCTGTCCTGGAGTTGTTCTTGTGCCACGATCAGTCTGCCACACTGCAATAAAATTAGAAATGTGAAAACTTGAAAACAATATCTAACTTGAAAGCACAAAATCAAAACTGAAATAATTTCTAAATTTACCTTTCTAATACATAAACTTTGTGCATTAAAGAGTACAAATTTACCATCAAATGACATTCGAGTTTAAAGAGAGTAAACAGTAAATCTGAAATCTGAAATATTAATACAGTGTCTTCTCTAAGTTTTCAGATCAACATACAACACAACAAGTTAGAGGTGCATTTATAAGGAGGGGAAACCAATATGGCCACCCCTTGGCTCCACGATGTATGATTCTTGAAGTGTCCCTTTGCAACTGCAATATGGATAGGGGTAGGCCATACCCTTAACATGATTGTATCATGGGATAGGTCCTCTATTGATTCCTCCCTTACACTTTGGTTTCGGGGATATAAGTCATACAAAGCACTGTCGTTCTATGTCATATGGGGCATATGGAGAGCGAGAAACGCAACTTTCATATGGGGATATGGAAAGTGAGAAACGATGTTATCTTTTACTGTACTATTCAAGATGTGAGGAGCACCTCCATTAAGGTTGTGGCATTCTTTGAAGAGATGTCCTATTAAGGAGAAGATGACAAAGAGAAACTTGTCTAAAGTTTTGATGCCTAGAAACTACTTTTCTTTCAAATGGTTCAGTGGCAAAGGATCCAACTTGAGAGTTGAGCTCCTTGCTCTGTGGGGCATCCTATTTTGTGCCAGATAGATGGAAATATTAGAGATTAATGTCTATGGTGATTATTGAGTGGGAAAACTAGAGACATGCCTTAGAGGCTCCAGCACTGATGAATTGGATGGAAGATACCACTTCATTGATGATGTCCTTTAATAGATTATCTATCTCACACATCTTCAGGGAACAAGATCATTTGGCTGATCATCTTTCAAAATATGGTTGTAGTGAGTTTCCGATTTTGATCAGATACTCTATTTTTTATAATGAAATGTTTCAGAGATCGGGGATTATCAAAATCTGAAGGATTTCACCATATTTCAATGTATTTTTTATGCTTATTATGTAGGTTGTCCTTTGTCTCATATAATTATTTTTTGTGTTTTAGTTTCCCATGATGTTATATGGATAGAGTAGATAGGGAAGGCTCATTGTAATAGAGATGTGGAACGATGCTACTGGGGGTTCCAATTTTTGTGTGTTTTTCTCAAGTTTCTAGAAGAAGCTATGTACAAATGTAAAATTTCTCATTTTGATAATGTGATGATCAAGAAACTGAAATATGTTAATCAAGGTTGTCATTGATTTAAATATTGCATTGGCTGGGATGGAAAATATTCTTGTGACTTCAATGAACCTCATGCAATCCCTAGGTGCTAAGGATGCCATTAAGGAAGATGTTAAGGTTGCTCTAACTTTATGAAGATGTCAAGGTATTAATGATGCCATTATGAAGATGTAAAGCCACTAATAAATAAGTTTTGTCCTAAATATCCATTTACCATAATTCCCTAGTAATGAAAGAACTAATCATGAATATGTCAAGTGCCAATTATGTGCCTAATATACAAGCCCTCATGTGAAGACACCCTAAACTTTGTCCTAGACATTTAAATTGATGATGACATGAATGATGGTACACTTTATGATGACTTGAATTAATAGATATTGCACAGTTAATGACATACATGATGATAGACTTGATGACATATGATGACATAGAAAAATACATGACAAGTGGAAACTTCCCTTAAAGCCCATTCTGTCCCAAACACCTTACATATACAAATTCAAGAACACTCATAAAGAAAAATAATTTTTAACACCTTGGAGGAATATTTCCACAATGAGACCAATATCATCTTAAAGAGGATTTTTACAACTTTGATGATTGGAAGGAGTTCAATAATTACAAGGGTATCATAGAAAAGTTTGTAGTGATAAATTTGATGATTGGAAGGAGTTCCATATTTACAACGATATCACAGAATTAGATTATTGAACCTTTGTCTTTACACAAAATTTGTACATTCTATATGAAATCAGTCCACTTGATTTATAGACCCAATGCAAACGCCATGAATAGACATTTTTGTTAAATGAAGGAAACAAGCCCAATGCAGAAGTGTCAAACTTGGTGTAAAAATTGGGTGCATATGTGTGTATTTTCCAAGAAGACTATATGTTGCTCCAAAATTATGTATGCTCAAATTTTTTATTGCAGGAGTATGTATTGTGCATAGTATTGGAAGAGAAAGGTGAATGTACTACAGATTTGTCGAGATAAGTGTATGGGAGATGTATTTATTCAGTCAGTTATATGTGCAAACAATGTATTTATGCTCAAAATTTTAGTTCTGTGTTATAATCCAGAATTGAAGAAGTGTAATAGAGATCCCAAGGTTCATTGATTAAAGTTTCCAAGGGATACTTACAGTGGGAAACATTTTTAGGTGTATGTGGTGTTGTCTTACACTTGAATAAAACGTAAAATTTCTAGACCATGTACTAAGTACACTATTGTATATTGTTATGCCTTTTCATGATTTGACTCAAACATGTAACTGTTGGATAGGAGTTGGTCAATGAATTTTATATGTGTTGAGTGAAATTTTTCTTTAGAATTTTTGGCCACATAATGCATACACTAATGTACTTGCTTCCTAGAGATGACACAATATTTGTTGATAATGGTGGCAAGAATTTTGAGCTAGGGTTTTCAATGATGATAGATTGATCTAGTTGAGCATAATTATGCATATTTGATGAAAACCAACTGCTAGGGTTTGGAAATTATTGGCACCCAATTGATGATAATATGTTTTTTGGTCTGAAATATATTGTGGCACTTGTAATATCAACTACTTGGGGTACAATTGCAGCATTCTCATCATAATGTTGATGGAAAATAATATGGGTTCAAGTTTGATATCGTTAAGGACAGATGATACAATAAGGTTTGTCCAAAATATTGTTCAGTGGCCTCTCATTAGTAATTAAACTTAGCAGTGTGCTCCATGACAGTATATCAATACACTTGTTGACATACCCTTGTAACAATGCTCACATCTAATCATGGTCCAGTATTATGCTTATAGTGACATTTTACTCCAGTGGAAATTAATTGGTTGTGATTGCGTGTTGAACATGTGTTTCAAGGAATTATAATCAATTATATAAGTCCTAGGTCTACACATTGCACATCCCATCTTGAGAGTTAACCCAAGGTAGAACAATGACTAGTTAATCATAGGCAAAGATCTTTGTGCAAGAATATGAAATAGCTCAAGACATACACCATACTTCCTGTAACTATAACTATAGTACATGAGAAGATGTGACTGTTATTCTGAGACAAGGAACAAATGTTACATGTCTTCTAATTTCTACTATCGTTCCTTTGATGATCTAATGTAGGAGAATCTACCCTCCAGTTAAGTTTGTAATGTAACTCAAGGCCTAAGGTCTTGACATTGGTCCAAGAGGGACATTTCCTTTGTATAATCATTGTAAAGTCTTGTAAATACTTCATAATTCACAATTATTATTCTAGAAGGTTCTAGATAGGTGTTGACTCATTTTTCAAAGAGCTTAGTCATGTAATTGAATCTGCGTGTTGGCAGGATTCGTTGGATAAGCTAGAATATAAGATAGGATTGATCCATTCGGTTCAGAAAAGATAGGTTCAAGTTCTAAGCTTAGAAATCAGTTACAGAAACATAGGAGTTAGTTCCTATAGTTTAGGAATATGTTGATAAGGATTGAAAGGATAGAATTTCATTTGAAGAGGTAAGCTTGCGAGGCATTAAAATCAAGCAGGACCTAGAAAAGGGATTAATCATAGAAATTGATTCATGAGGCTGGCTAAGTATTGTTAGGATAGGCCTTCCACTCCTAGTAGAAATAGACTATATTAAAGTTTGCATGTACAATAGAGAAGACATTTTTCGGTTGTTTGATATATGCAGTTTGGACTCTAAAAGACAGAACTATAATAATTGGAGAGATGAGATTTGCTCAAAGACCGAGAAGCCTCTGTGTAGACCGAGAGTAGATAAAAATTTGATTCAATTTATGAAATCCGTGTTGTTTAATTGTGTTAAGAGAAAATTATGATAGTAAAAATAATGGGTCTATGAAATTGATGCAATCATGTTGATATTCTGCGTTGATCATATTATAGATTAACTAAATTCTGGTTGGTGTATTGGTAAGGCTAAAATCCAATAGATAGAAGTGGTCCAATGATTGAAATATGGAAGTACGTGACTGAATTCTTAAAGGAAATTTCCATTGGGAAATTATGTTGAGGTAAGGAGTTTCTCTTGAATATTTGGTGTTTATATCAGTTCATATGGAAATTAAATTTTGTGCACACAGAATGGTAGAGACGTTGCCCATATGACATGTCTACTTTGAAATCTAAGTGGGAATTGAGAATTTGAATTACAAGATGCGTGGTTACATTAGAAATGGATGAAAGTATCTTCATACATGAATTCTTTAATTCAATGTGGAAAGGTAATGGTTGAAATTTTATGAGAGATGAATAGTGGGAGAGATAATAAGTGGAGAGAGAATGAGTGCTCTGTATATTTTTACTTATATTTTAAATGAGTATGATCATTATGTTAAGGATATGGTGATGTACCCATTTTTAATAAAATCTCCAAGTATTACAGAGGGAATGCATGAAATTGGGTGCTTAATTGAGGGCTATTGATTCCATCATGTTTTGAATGATGGAAGGAGACTCTGTATCTAGAACAGAGTATTATGGGAAGAAGGTTACAGAATTATTTTATAGAAAATTAAAGGAGAGAGATAAAGGGAGGCACTACATAACTTTCCTGTAGCAAAATATCATAGAGGATTGAAGGGTTGTGATGCATAATCATTTTGTAGCGTAGGTAAAACATGAAAATAATTGATTTTTTTGATAAACTGCAGGTTGAGAATTATATTCAAAGGGTTGTTGGGGCATAGAGTGCCTATGTGCGATTGTTTAGTATAAGTTTGAGGACCTGTAGGTTGGGTGCTATCATGATCTGAGAGACATTGCATTAGTTTTAAAGTAAAAAATCTTAAAGGCTTCAACATCTTCAGTAAGAAACTTCATTGTCATCTATAATTGCAGCTAGTTTGATAGTGAACCTAGTGTTGATTGTGGCAAAGGTGTTAAGGTTACAGTATAATAGTGATATGACGACAATATAATGGTGGAGCAGTAAACTTGGAATTGAATATGCAGAAAAATTGAAGGAGAGCAATGAAGGTCATTGAACAAAAATACAACCATATCCCCTAAAATTAGAGAATAATGAACATGCAGACACATAAGAAGAATTTAAATAGAAAATAAATACCAATCAAACTTATTAGAGTCCTTACCATTTTTTGGGTTGAAAAAGGTCGATTGCACCTGATTTTCCCCTGAACCAATGTCTTCTCAGCTAAACCCCTGAACCAACGTCTTCTCAACTACTATCTCAGTGACTCTGCAATGTGATTGATCTGCAGGTTCAGTTGATTGTCGTCAGGCATTGATCGAAAATTGCCTTAGTTAGTATGTGAAAATGGCTAAATGCAGCTCCCTTCACTGTTTCCCCCACTTCTGGCCTCTATCTCTTGCTTTTTGGCTAAGTAAAAACTAGGTCCACGAGATATGCTTTCATTCCAACTGGATAATATGGAACTGAATCTCCCAATGGAAATGATGTGCGCAAGTTGACTTTGTAAGCTAGGAAAAGTGATTATTGCTAGTTACTCGCTCCGATCGGAGTTACCACCTATCGGTAACAAGAAAAATGATTACAGGGCCAACAGAAGCAGACACGAGAGCTAAGCTAAAGAAACCCAAAACTTGATCTTGAAACATGAAACCACAAAGGAATACTTAGAAGGGCATGGTCCAACGATACCAGGAGAACACGGAGGTGGGAATGGAATGGAACAATCTGTAATGTGATATACAGGTTTAGGTGATGGTCGTTGGGCATTGCTGGAAAAAGGGAAAAAAGGTGGTAAGAATTAGGCTACTAAAATTAATAAAATGGAAACATGCTTTAATCTAAGCAAGTTAGCTAATTAGACTAAAATAATTAATGTCAATTGATTAATTATGAATTATTAAATTTAATTAAAAATTACTAATTAGACTATAATGTTAATTGATTAATTAATTAATTTTTTTATGTTAGGGGATAAGGGGTTAGAGGTTTAGGGTTTGGGGGTTAGGAGAATAATGAGTTAGTGGTTAAGGGGTTAGGGAGTGGGGGCTTAGAGGTTAGGGGATTTAGGCATATTTAGGGGTTAGGGGAATAATGAGTTAGTGGTTAAGGGATTAGGGATTTGGGTTAGGGGAATAATGTGTTAGTTTTTAAGGGTTTACGGATTAGGGGGTTAAGGGTTAGGGGTCGAATAATGAATCAGTGGTCAAAGGATTAGGGATTGGAGGCTTAGGGGTTAGGGGATTTAGGGGCAGTTACGGGTTAGGTGAATAACGAGTTAGTGATTAAGGGATTATGGATTAGGGGGTTAAATGGGTTAGGGGTCATGAATTAGGGTTTAAGGGGTTAGGGTCGGGGTTAAGGGTTTAGAGGTTTAGGGTTTATGGGGTTAAATGGGTTAGGGGTTTATACGTTTAGGGGGATATGGGATTTAGCAGTTAAGGAATTTAGGGGTTATGGTTTAGGGGTTAAATGGGTTAGGGTTTTATGGGTTTACGGGGTTAAATGGGTTAGGGGTCGAGAATTAGAAGTTAAATCGACCCGAACTTACATGACCTGACCTGACCAAACCTCCCTGAACATGTTTCCCTGGGCACTCCTATCAAATAATGGCTTCAATTCACTCAATCTCCTACATGACTAGCTTAATAATAACCTGTTCATGGAAAGTAAAAGAATCTCTTGCTTGCATGTGGGCCTCAACTAAGAGGTTGAAGCTAAATTGTTGGCATGGTGTGGTAACAGACAGGTGACCTCTGCTTATTACTCGGTGAGGGGTGGTATGTCTTCCACAAGTCATGATGTATCAAAGAATCCTACTAGGGGAAGGGAAGGCATTTGTATAGGTAAGAGGATGAGGATTTCCTGGTTGAGTTAACATAAATTTTTAGGGGCGATGAAGAGGAAGAGCAAGAGGGGGGTGAATTTGGAATTAGGGAAATTGGAAATATGCAAGAGAGGAGAGGCAATTGGGATGTGAAGCTTGCAAAAAGGTTGAAGGGATGACATGCATGAATATAAGAGAGGGTAATAGAAAGGTCGAGCAGAAGGCTAGAGAGGGAGAGCTATTGAAGGCAGAGAATGGCTAGAAGGCCAAGTCCTTAAGGTCAAGAGGACTTTGCCGAGAAGCTAAATTGCCAAGTTTATGACACAGATTGCAACCTGCACCAAATGATATGCTCTAGCTAAAAGGGATACTGTTGATCTTAAATAACTTTGCATGGTCATGGTAATTAAAGCACTTGAGAGTATTGGAATGCATAATATTGTTGAGACTGAGGGAGATCACATTAACATTATTCGGGCACACTATGCATGGTTTAAGGGTGTTGCACTCTACTTGGAGTTGCGATGGAGATTGTGCTACGTGTCCATGCTCTTGTTGCACAAGGTTTCCATGGTCATGGCTACTTCCTCAGGGAATTTATTAGGGGTGTTTTGACAATGAATGACATCCATCATATTAGCATTATGATACAAAGTCTTCACCATCAAACATGACATGGTTATGTGCGAGGTTATACTAGCCTGGTACAAAAAGTAACGTTGAAGGAAAAATTTCATGTTAAAGTGAATTTCCAAGGTGACGCGCAGGTTAGTCACTAAGCGAGTGACATTCATGTTGAAACTGATCTTGAAAGTGTGATATGTCACCATGTCAAAGCAGGTGGGGAGGGCCCACATTGGGCTATGATTTGTGGGGTAATCACAATACAAATATTGTAATGAAAAAGTGGTAAATATTCTTCAATACACGCAGAACATTATATTTTGAAAAACTATAATAAAACTTCTAATTTATTCATTCATTAAATTTAAAGATACAATTTTTTAAATATATATATATATATATATATATATATATATATATATATATATATATATATATATATTGTTTTAATATTAAACATGTTATAAGTTAAAGAGAAATAATATATATATATATATATTTAGCTTGACCTAGCTAACATGGTAATAGCTAACATAATAATGGTCAATTAAATCACCCTAATAAACAAATAAAAAATATATTACTATAATCCTATAAAAATTAATAAAATAAAATAAAAACAATATTACAAAATATTCTGTTGTTACAAAATGTTACAAAACATTACAAAATGTTTATTATGTCATCGCTATTATGTCGGTATTCCATCGTCACTATTTGGGATAGCCTCACACGACCCAGCCTGACACGCCCAAATGTGTTTCCTTGGGCGCCCTCACACGACCTGACCCGACCCAACCCTCCCGAACGTGTTTCCCTGGGCGCTCCTATTGAATAATGCCTTCAATTCACTCAATCTCCTGCATTACTAGCTTAGGAATAAAGAATCTCTTGGTAAGTAAATTAAGAATCTCTTGCTTGCATGTGGGCCTCAACTAAGAGGTTGAAGCTAAATTGTTGGCATGGAGTGGTAACAAAGGGGTGACCTCTAGCGCTTCTTACTAGGTGAGGGGTGTTCTGTCTTCCACAAGTCATGATGTATCAAAGAAGCCTACTAGGGGAAGGAAAGGCGTTTGGATGGGTAAGAGGATGAGGATTTCCCAGTTGAGTTAACATAAATTTTTAGGGGCTATGAAGAAGAATTCAAATAGGGGGATGAATTTTTCATTAGGGAAATTGGAAATAGGCAAGATATAAGAGGCAATTGGGATGTGAATCTTGCAAAAATGTTGAAGGGATGACATGCATGAATATAGGAGAGGGTAATAGAAAGGTCGAGCAGAAGGCTAGAGAGGGAGAGCTATTGGAGGCAGAGAATGGCTAGAAGTCCAAGTCCTTAAGGTCAAGAGGCCTTCATTGAGAAGCTGAATCACCAATTTTACGACACATATTGCAAACTACACCGAATGATATGCTCTAGCTAAAAGGGATATTTTTTATCTTCAATAACTTTGCATGGTTATGGTAATTAAAGCACATGAGATTATTGGAATGCATAATATTTCTTAGACTGAGGGAGATCACATTACCATTATTCGGGCATGCTATGCATGATTTAAGGGTGTTGCACTCTACTTGGAGTTGCGATGGATATTTTGCTACGTGAAAATGCTCTTGTTGCACAAGGTTTCCATGGTCATGTCTGCTTCCTCGGGGAAGTGATTAGGGGTGTTTTGGCAATGAATGACATCCATCATATTAGCATTATGATACAAATTCCTCACCATCAACCATGACATGGTTATGTGCGAGGTTATACTGGCCTGGTACAAAAGTAACGTTGAAGGAAAAATGTCATGTTGAAGTGAATTGCCAAGGTGACCCGCAGGTTAGTCACTAGGTGAGTGACATTCATGCTACAACTCTTGAAAGTGTGATTTGTCACCATGTCAAAGCAGGTGGGGAGGGCCCACATTGGGCTACGATTTGTGGGGTAATCAAAATACATATATTTTAATGAAAAAATGATTAAAGAGAAATTAATAACAATTAAATATAACAAATATATTATTATTTTTGTTAGCTTGACCTTGCTAACATAATAATGGTCAATTAAATCACCCTAATAAACAAATAACAAATATATTATTATAATCCTATAAAAATTAATAAAATAAAATAAAAATAATACAAAATATTTTTTCGTTACCAAATGTTACAAAAGTTGTATTCCGTCGTCGTTATTCTGTTTCTATTCGGGATAGCCTCACACGACCCGACCCGACACTACATGCCCGAACGTGTTTCCCTAGGCGCCCTCACATGACCCGACACGACCCGATCTATCCGAACATGTTTCCCTGGGAACTCCTATTGAATAATGGCTTCAAGTCACTCAATCTCCTACATGACTAGATTAGGAATAACCTGTTCATGGCAAGTAAAATAATCTCTTGCTTGTATGTGGGCCTCAGCTAATAGGTTGAAGCTAAATTTTTGGCATGGAGTGGTAAAAGAGGGGTGACCTATGCTTCTTACTCGGCGAGGGGTTGTATTTCTTCCACAAGTCATGATGTATCAAATTAGCCTACTAGGGGAAGGCAAGGTGTTTGGATGGGTAAGAGGATGAGGAATTCCTAGTTGAGTTAACATAAATTTTGAGGGGCGATGAAGAGGAATTAAAAGAGGGGGATGAATTTGGCATTAGGGAAATTGGAAATAGGCAAGAGAGGAGAGGCAATTGGGATGTGAAGCTGGAAAAAAGTTTGAAGGGATGACATGCATGAATATAGGAGAGGGTAATACAAATGTCAAGTAAAAGGATAGAGAGGGAGAGCTATTGAAGGTAGAGAATGGCTAGAAGGCCATGTCCTTAAGGTCAAGAGACCTTCGCTAAGAAGCTAAATCACCAATTTTACAACACAGATTTCAACCTGCACTGAATGATATGCTCGAGCTAAAAGGGATGATGATCTTAAATAAATTTGTATGATCATAGTAATTAAAGCACATGAGATTATTGGAATGCATAATATTGCTGAGACTGAGGGAGATCACATTACCATTATTTGGGCACACTATGCATGATTTAAGGGTGTTGCACTCTACTTGGAGTTGTGATATGTGCCAATGCTCTTGTTGCACAAGGTTTCCATGGTGGTTGCTTCCTCTGGGAAGTGATTAGGGGTGTTTTCACAATGAATGGCATCCATCATATTAGCATTATGATACAAAGTCTTCACCATCAACCATGACATGGTTATGTGCGAGGTTATACTGGAATGATACAAAAAGTAACGTTCAAGGAAAAATGTCATGTTGAAGTGAACTACCAAGGTGATGCATAGGTTAGTCATTAGACGAGTGGCATTCATGTTGAAACTCTTGAAAGTGTGATCTATCACCATGTCAAAGCAAGTGTGGAGGGCCCACATTGGGCTACGATTTGTGGGGTAATCACAATACAAATATTGTAATGAAAAATGGTAAATATTCTTCAATACACAGGACATTATATTTTGAAAAAGTTATAATAAAACTTCTAATTTATTCATTCATTAAATTTAAAGATATATTTTTTAAATATATTAATAATATATATGTGTTTGTGTGTGTGTGTGTGTATGTATGTATGTATTCATTTTTAATATTAAACTTGTTATAAGTTAAAGAGAAATTAATAACAATTAAATATAAAAAATATATTATTATAATCCTATAAAAATTAATAAAATAAAAAAACAATATTGCAAATTATTAATCCGTCGATACAAAATGCTACAAAATGTTACAAAACGTTACAAAATGTTTACTATCATCGCTATTCCGATGTTTGGTCTACACGTCTCAATACCAATTGTCCCCAAACCATCACAATACCAATACGTATCTCCATACCGTCGCAATACTAACATGTGTCTCTAAACGTCGCAATAGTGACACTTGTCTCCAAACGTCGCAATACTGACCCTTGTCTCTGAAATGTCGTAATTCCGACGATGTGTCCCAAAACGTCGGTGTTCTAATGATGTTCCTAAACATCGCAATACCAAAAATTTCCCTAAATGTCACTATAGCGATGCTTGTTGGCGGGATTTACAAAATTGAGAAAAATTTGGGAACTTTCCGACAATACGTCAAAAGTATCAAAACTAAAGTGTCGGAAAATTGACCATATGTATCAGTGATGGGAGGGAGAAGTTACTATACTGGGAGTGTTTGTGGTCTGACTTGGTAATAAAATAAATAAGGTAGAGCACCAGAGACAAGACCTCCGATAAAGACAAAGAAGAAGATTGTGCATTAGTAGGAAAAGGAAAGAAAGTCAATGGAAATAAGTCCCAAGGCAAAGAGGGCAAGAGATACTTGTCCAAGATCACTTGTTTTCACTATCACGAGCACAGGATCTATTAGGCAAATTGTCCACAAAATAAGGCAAGAAATAAAGAGTCTGCGGTTGCAGTGGGTGAAGCATTGGCTTCACAGTTCGAGCTTTATTTTGTTCTCATTGCATGCATGGACATCACTATAATGGGATGCATGTGGTATCTATATAGGGTTGCCTCATTCCATATGACGGGGAACAAAGATCTCTTCGATGACTTGGAGGAGAAGGACCTCCAGCAAAACACATATTTTGGAGATGACAGGAGGTATAACGCGATGGACATAGGTACAATTACCTTTCAGAGAGAGTTTGGCTCCCCTCTCAAGATGGTAGATGTTTTGTATGTTCCAGGCCTAAGGAATAATTTTGTATTCGTAGCGGTATTGGAAGACCATAGTTATGATCTCATATTTAGAAAAGGAAAGGTGATCCTTAGACATATTTCCACAATATGGGTGAAATAGATCAGTGTAAGATTCAAGAAATTATATGCTCTCGAGGTCGAGGATGCATGCAAAGCTTTGAGGAGCAAAGCAGTGGTTAATGACTTGGTGGTTTAGAAGGATAAATTATCTCTCAACATGCAGCCTCAGAAGCAGTCTCAGAAGGTTGTGGAGCAGCCATAATTGGAGAAGTAGAGAGGAGACTAAGTGGAAGCATCCACTCAAGAAAAGACCTCTAGTAGGGGGGAATTTTGAGCCAGATGGGCAGAGGGAGTACATGAATTTATACTTCCAGGTGAGAGGTGGGGGGATGTGCAGATATAATCCCAAGAAGAAATTTGGGTGGGGTCCACTCAGATGGTGTGTCTCATGGATCGAATATGGCTATGAGGAGCCCACAATACAACAATAGCATAAAGGATCAGTTGGATTGATGTAGTCATGTGTCAGGAAGACAGAAATAAAAGTGATAGATGTTGGATATTGGAGTGCAGATCAGAGTTGGCAGCAGTGTAGAGGGAATGGATGCATACATCAGCAGTAGTGCAGAGAGTCCAGTAGACAGGTGCAGTAGCTAGCAGCAGTCAGAAGACTCCAATGACAGTTGCATTATACTGATTCAGTTGTTTGGAGGCTATTCAGTGCAGGAGTTGCAGGTGAAAACAACACTAGAGAAGTGTTGCATGAAAAACATTCCAAGGGTACTGGATAAGGATAGATTGAATTCCTTTCTTGTTGAGAGGGATTGAAATTTGCAACAAGGAACGGTGAAATTGGAAACTAGAAAGGAAAAAAAACACACCCACATTGGTGAGGAAAATCAGATGCACATTGGTGAGGAATTTCTGATGCACATTGGTTAGGAATTTCTGATGCACATTGGTGAGAAAAATTCGGATGCACATTGGTGAGGAATGTGGGACGTCTAGTTTATTTTTCCCTTAAATAAATTCGACAATAAATTGTAATTTCATCTCATAACAACTTGTATAAGTTAACTAAGTCACAATGACTGAGTTAGCTCAAAAAATTCAAGTTGAGGGTATTCGATAAGGAATGTAGAGGAATTATAATATTTTTGGGGTCTAGTTGCAGCTGATGCATCAGTGGCGTGCAGGTGTGAATCAGTTAACTCAATTAATTGAGTTAAAATCAATTTAGCTAGTTCTAACTGAGTGGTGAGCTAGTGAGAGGTCCAATGGATTAAATTAGATTTAATTCACAATGAGTGATCAATCTGTTAAATGATAATTCACTATTAATAGTTGTGTGCATGTCATTTCTGAGGAAGACGCATTTGACATAGATGTTAAAGGGAACATAACTGTCAACTGTATTTTTAGAAAATTACCTATGTGAAATTATAGAATCATTTGGATTCCATGATGCATTGCACATTAAAGGAAGGAAAATTTTCCTACTTAATATGGAGTTGATTCCTTAGGAATTGCGTGAGCAAGGCTAGGCTGAGTAGAGGCTGAGAAATAGCTAAGTGTTTGTCAATTTTTCCTGAGCATTGTAAGCCAGTTTTGAGCATGATAAAGTGAGACAGTCGGGAGAGTGCTGGAGAATATCATGAGAGATTAAGAATGGTATTGTTTCATGATTCCTTAACTTAATACACAATATAGATAGAGGGGTTTTGAGAAGTTTATTTCCTCAAGAACATCTTGTGTTGTGTGATTGATTGTTTCTTTCTCTTACTTATACGTGATTGTGCAATCGTGTTTTTTATTCTGCAAATATTGTAGAATTATTCAATATCTTGTTTTAGTACATCACAAGATCAGATTGAATCCATCGGTATTGATTTTCTACATAGTATTAGAGAATTGAGCGATATTTCTACAAGCTCATCCTTATGCACACTCTGATCCAACTATCCATCAAAGTATCTCTGATACCATGTTGAAATTTCCTTGCACCCTAGGTCAGGTCTATGCCCTAGATAGGAACAAAAACACACTAGAGATTCCCAAAAATGAAGCACATTGAACAACATAATATATGAACAATGAAATCAATAATAATACACAAGATATACAACCAAAAACTTGTTCTTATCAGTCCATCAATAAGAAAATTATAGGGCTCCCATACTAGGGATCATGGCCCTTTAGAAACCCTGATACAATGTTATAATATAATAAAATACAAGTCTATACGATGTTGGAGGTGACACAAAAAGTGGGGGAAAGCATGTCGTTCATCCCACCCAACATTAATGGGAAAGGACATGCTAGGAACCCCCACTCCCAACATTAATTATGCCACATGGTGGAAGAAATAGTGCCAACTCAAATCATTATTTTAATATAAAATCATCGCCATTCAAAATCAATCATTGTGTAGGGGAATTATGGAGTAGTAGTCTCCACACACAATTATGGTTCTCCTCTAGATTTATCATTTTTGGAATTCTAGAACTACATCTCATCTTCTCTCGAAAATGTTGATCTCTTTTTCATGACCTCTAAAAGTCTTAGTCACCACATCTGCTTTGATTTGTTGTTTCATTTTTAAAGCCACAACATGCACAGGTTCATTTTGTTGGTAATCGTTAGGTAATCCCTCTACTTTTTCCTCATTGTTTTTTACCCCTTTTTTTATCTCATCCTTTGAGTATTTTCATTTGTAATAATTTGCACCTGAGTCAGGCCACTCCCTTCATATTTTTCATTTTGGATCATCACTCTCCCTATGATCCTGTCACTCTTACTGTGAGCCATCACCTTGAGAGTCTTAGTATTGGGTTTGGATGTTAGACATGTCGTGGTAAAGGGATAACACTTATCGTGGGGAAGGTTATTATCAAGAAATGGGAGGATCTTGCACTAGATAGAGAGAGAAATCCTTGGAAAGGTTTTATAGCACACAAAATCCATAATATATTCAAGTAGAGTTGGAAAAGGCTAAGAGCGATATAGCAAGAGAACGAGATTTCCTTTCAGACATTGATATAGTTGTTGAATTTGTGGACTCGGTGCCTAATATGGGCACACCAGAGGAAAACATAACTAGTATATGTACATTATGTATCTCTATTGGCAAATGAAGGAATTATTGGGAAAACTTCTACTAGACATAAATGAAGCTAAGGAGGAAATCCTCATCATGCTTGACGATCTGCAATTATTTCCGAAGACTTTGGTTCGATGTCTTAAACGAATAGAAGAACATTTCAACCTCCCACTTGATCCGAACAACTCCCCAAGTAGTAGCAAAGAGCCAATCACAGTGGATCTCTCTTATATGTCTAGATCAACGTGATCAAATTTTTCTTATTATGGTTTCCGGGTGCTTTCTGATGGTTTTTTTTGTTTAAATGATAGTCATATGATAGCTAATAGAATAAATAACAAAGGTCTAAAAACCATACAATCTATTAATTTTGATCTCTTTTTAGATTCTCATATATACTAATAAAAATGTTATGGTTTTAACATTAGTATGATATCCTACTAACAAATTAGGGTAAATCAACTATTTTAATTGATTAACATAAATTTAATTTAAAATATAATTTACACTTGAAAAATAATATATACATAGAAATTTGATTTATATTAAATTATATTTTGCCTTTAATTTTTATTTTAAGTGAAAGTCATATTAATTTTAATCTCTTCTTAGATTTTTATATATTTAAATGAAAATGTTATAGTTCTAGCATTGGCTTGGTATCCTGACTAACAAATTAGGATAAATCAACTAAATCAACTATTTTGATTAATCAATAGAAATTCAATTTAAAATAATATTTACATTGAATAGTATATACATAAAAATTTAATCTATATTAAATTTTTTTTTCAAGGTTGAAGTCAATGTGTGAATTTTTAAACTTAAGGGAAGTTGAAATCTTGAAAATGACCCGTTGGTCCTTTTGGCTTATATTTAATGTTGTATGGTTTAATTAGTAAAATTTTGAAAGGTTTGACAACGCTGCTTTAATATAAGCCATAAACAATAAACAATAATATAAGCCATAAACAATAAAAACACTTTCGAGTAGTAATGATAATAAATTTTATAAAAGGTAAGGAAAATAGCATATTAAAAGGAACAATAAAGCCACTATTTAATTGATAAAGTTTTGATAGAATGTTTTTTTTTGGAGCATTGATTGTTTTTCAATTATTTTAAATTCAGAAAAGAAAAAGAAAAAGTTTTATAAAAGTTCTAGTCAATAAAGTTTGACAGAATGTTGTTTGAACATTGATTGTTTTTTTATTATTTTAACAAAATGATAAGTTTTATAAAAATTTCAAGTTAATCAAGAAAAAGTTGACTAATGACAAAATGTTTGAAAACCTGGTTTTTTTTTCAATTATTTAGAAATTCATTTATTTTAAAATAGTAAAGTTTGCAGAATTATTGGAGAAAATAAAATAGAATTATTGGAGAATAAAATAGAGGCAATGGAAGCTAGGTTGCAGGTCATAGAAAAACAAAACCAAGATACTAACCAAACATCCCAGCAAGGAGATGTTGATAATATAGAGAGTCTTAAAATGAAGGACATGATTAAAGAACTAGAAGAAAAAGTTAACAACAATCTCACCCAAATAGTGGGGCAAGTAAATTAGATATCAAACCAATTAAAGATGAAAAGAAAAAATTGATCGAATTAGACCATGAGCATAATAAAATGGCCTTGAACCTTATAATCTTCAGTTTGAAAGAGGAGGTAGATGAGGATACTTTAGCCATAGCCCAAACAGAATTACATAATAGATTACAAATTGAAACCATGTGTCTCACAGAAACAACAAGGTTAGGGAAATTAACTGAGAATAAAGGAAGGCTGATCCGAATAAAGGTGAGCTCTACTGACCATAAGTATGACATACTTAGTAAAACCTCAAGTCTAAAAGGAAAGGGAATATTTATAAACGAATATCTCATTCCAGAAGATCAAGAAAAATTAAGAAAGGAGGTTCAAAAGGTAAAAGAAGATAGGAAGGAAGGAAAATGGGCAATAATCAGAAATAGAAAAGTCGTTATTCAAGATAGAAACCAAAAAGATAGTAATAAATAGCAATTCAACATGCTCCAAATTCTTTCTTGGAACTGTCGGGGCTTTCCATGGAACAAAGGCCCCAAGCTAAGTTGCATCTCAAATGATGTTGATATTATATTGCGTGTTGAAACTTGGGAGCACGAAGAATGTAAGGTCCCTAACATAGATGGCTTTGCACGATATTCTACCTGGAACAAGCAATCCTCCAGTTGAGGTATTGGGGGCATAGCTTGCTACATTAAGAAGAACATCTCCCCCCATGCTAGGATTTATAAAAACGACCCTTACAACCAATATAGTTGGATTGAGATTACTTACATTAATGATAAAAAGACCTACATAGAAATCTGTTATTTTTCTCCCATTAATTCTAACTTCTATAAGAAAAATAATCTAGATAAAAATAGTCCTTACAATGGTTTAGAGAATGATATTTCTAGCCTAAGGAATGAAGGTAATATCCTTTTAATGGGTGACTTTAATGCTTAAACTTCAAGCAACCAAGCTATTATTTTAAGCAATCATTCCAACCCCAATCCTCTTTGTTTAGACAAAGACCTTACTTTGGCTAGCCGATACAAAAGGAGCTCTAAAGACCTCGGGGATACTTTGTTTGGGTCGGAGCTATTCAAGCTCTGTAGTGCTTAGGATTTCATAATTTGCAACGGTTTAAAGAAGTGGCCCAATTCTAGCAAGATGACATGCATCCATGGGCTTGGCAGGAGCGTGATAGACTATGTTATTTCCGATCTCCCTTTATTCTACGAAAAAATAAATTTTGACATCTTAGATGGCCACAAGCCTGACTCTGATCATAGGCCTTTACTCATAACTCTCAATTTTGTCATGCATATAGATCCCATAGAAGATAATCCTTATAGTGAAAAGAACTTAATCTTTGATAGAAATAAAAACAATCTCTTTCTAAATGAATTAAAAACCAATTTGCTTCATTTATCTAGTATAGACAACATAGATGACCTCTATCATAATTTTACTACAACCCTCTCATGTTCTATTAACAAGTTCTCAATTGAAGTCTCAAGTAATAAAAGAAATAGCAAAACCAACCCATGGTATGACAACGATTGTAAAAGTTCGAGGAGAGCAATAAAGGAAGTTGTTGATGAATCTTTAAAAATTAACAAGATAAAAATCTACAAAGCCCTAACTAAAAGGAAAAAAAGGAAGAATTTTCGTAAAAGACAAGAGAATATCTTACACCTCTCTAAGGTGGCTCCTAAGAAATTCTGGAGGCAGATTCTAACTAGGAAAACTAAAGATAATAATAAAATTTCTTTACATGATTGAAATTCCTATCTTAAAAAGCTTTATGAATCGATAAGTGCCAGGGATTTTGAAACCCTGCTCACAAAGAAAGTTCTTTTCTCATTAGAAGACAATGATTTTGGGGTTAAGCGCCTGGAAAATGTGAAAGCTAAAGATTTAAAGTTACCAAGTGGAAATCTTTAAAAATGGAGGTCATTTCCTCATCCCCCACATCCACAAGCTTTTCAACCAAGCATTCAAGCAAGGGTTCACAAAAGCTTGGACTCAAAGCCTCATTATCCCTATTTTTAAAAGTGGGGATACAAATAACCCCTCTAATTATTGAACAATTATGATCAACCCTCTCTTAGCCAAGTTATATGGTATTATTTTGGAAAAGAAGTTGAGCATTTGGATTGAAAGTGAAGGCAAGCGGGCTAAAGGCCAAGCGGGTTTTAGAAGGCAGCACTCAACAACGGACCACCTCGTTACGCTTAGGATCATTGTGGAACAATGTCACAATGATAAATCCAATCTCTTCTGTTTCTTTGTGGACCTTAGAAAGGCTTTCGATACGGTTCCTAGAAATAACCTATGGAATAGATTAGAAGAGCTAAATGTTCCTTTCGAGTTAAGATCGGCTACTATAAGGTTATACGAGAATGTAATCGCCAATTTAAAGAGAAATGAGGGGTGGTTGAAAGATATCAAGTGTAATATCGGAGTTAAACAAGGTTTCCCCCTCTCCCCTACCCTATTTGGCATTTACATCGACAAGCTAGAAGGTTTTTTAGAGGAAGCAAGATGTGCTGGTACGATCTTAGCTGGGATAGTCATCATCCTTCTTCTCTATGTTGATGATATTGTTCTTCTCGGAAGGTGCCCATCTGATCTTGATAAGCAACTTAGACTTCTTAAGGACTTCTGCTCTAACATGGGTATGTCTGTTAACACTGAAAAAACAAAAGTTAGGATTATAAAATCCAAGAAGGACACTTACGCTAATTTTATGTATGACAATAGTTACTTGGAGGAAGTGTCTTCTTACAAGTACCTAGGAATTGATATTCATCACAAGCTCAACTAGAAATATAGCATTCAAAAAATGATTAGTGGGGGGTGGAAAGCTTATTTTGGTCTTGAAAATAATTGTAAAACGACAAACCTCGTAATGTGGGACAGAAAGAAGTTTCTCTTTGAAACTTTAGTCACTCTTGTTTTCTTATATGGATGTGAGGTTTAGGGTTGCAGCATCTCTAGAGAATCCTGGAGAAAGATTGAGCAAATCCAGAAGCGTTTTATAACGTATAACCTTAAAATTAAAAGCAATACACCCTATCCTATTCTCCTTATAGAAGTGGGTCTTTCCCCTATTGAGAGCCTAGCTATGACTAGGCTTCTATTGTACAAGCACAATCTCAATAGCATAGGAGACCATAGACTTCCTAAGCTAGCTTCAAATTCCAACCAAAACCACCTAAGGCTTAAACGAGGTTGGTATAAAGACACCAGGGCCTGGTTAAACCATTGGGAGATCGACAAGAATGTTACATTTCAAAACATCAATAATATTTAAAAAATTGTTACTTCTAAGTTCAAAGAAAAAATGTGGTGTGAGAAAGTTATAGCAGCTAAAAGAAAATTAAGGTATTATAAGGAGGTCATCAACCCCACCTTAGAAGATCAAAAGTATCTCTCTGTTTTAACTAGCTCAAAAAAGAAAATTAACATAGCTAAGATTAGAACGAACTCTCATGAGCTCCATACTGAAACAGGTCGCTGGACAGTTCCTAAAACACGATGGATGGAAAGGATCTACCATCTCTGTGAGAATATGAACATCAAGGATGAAAATCAGTTCCTCTTAGAGTGCCCCGCGTACAACCACATTAGAGCTCAATTTCATAATATTTGTTGGAAAACTGACCTTCCTAGCCTTTTAAGGTGTCAAAATTATAGTGAGCTGGGGAGGCTTCTCTCCAAGCTTTTTGAACATAGGAATAAAATCTTAAATAAAATTAAATAACTCTTTTCTTTAGATCCGATAGACCAAAAATTGGTCTCAGTAGACGTTAACCATCATCATCATATATATATTTTTAATTTAATAACAAATTATATATATTATAATAATATATATATTTTTAATACCTGGATGCGTGTGTTTAAGACTGATATGATAGGCATGAATTGGCGAAGTGGCACATGGCATGGCCACATGGCCACCCGCAATCAGCATTTATGCACCATTGATGTGAGCACTTCTCCAGGCCGTCACCTTGCACGGCATTTATGCCGGTGGGGAGGCTGAGATGGCCAGCATTTCAACTTGCATCCATTCGGATCTTCGTTCCCATTCTTCAATTTGGTTTCTGGGCTCGTGGAGTGGTCTTGTGGTAGTTTGCAGGTCTCCATGCCGATGCTTTTCCGACTAGTTGCTTCCAAGTTCTCTCAGGAAGCAGAATTGTCAAGCAGACGCACTTTTATGGGTAGGCGATGCCATTTGGGTTTTTGTTTCAATCTCCTTCCCGGATTACATTTTTCACATAGTCCCTTTTTCTCCCTTATTTCAGCTTCTTCACCCGGTCTCTTGGCTCCTGCCCTCCCTCTGTTGCCTTCTGTCAGCCCAATTCCTTCTCCACACCACTATGACACCATGCCCAGGCTTCGACATAGATTGTGATGATGGCGGGGTAGCTCCCAAGCCCATGACACCCGTCGATGCCGCTCTCTCTCCACCAGCTCTCCATCGTCCTCCTCGGAAAGCCTCAGTGGCCATTTCCCCCCTACGCGTAATCGACGTGGAAGAGGCTATGGGAGTCACACCACCTCCTCCCCTCAGCGAGGTACTGTTGTCTCTCGGTCGTCTCTTGAACCCTGTCCTGCCGTCTCTTCCTCTCTTCATAGCCCCTCCACTGTCATCTTTCATTATCAATGCGATTCCAATCGCCCCCTGTTTATTTCTATTGTCTCGGTTTCTTTCAAAGAAATCCCTGAAGCTCTTCCTGACCCCCCTCCAACGATGCATCCGGTCAATCTGCACGCTCCCCCTTCTTCTTAGCATGCCCCTCAGCCCGTGGGCAAAAGCTCTTCCCACAAAGCTGGGGATTGCAGCTCGAATGTTCATCGGGACTTTGGAATGCAGGTTGCAGGGCGTGATGCTGGCGCAAATGCAATCCAAAGCGGTTCGGGCCACAACGACGAGGATGTTGGATGGTGCAGAATTGAAGAAGAATCGCCCTCGAGAGACTATGGACTCTAGCGTCTCTGTCTTTGTCCAAGTAATTCTGCTTAGTCTCTATGATTTTTTTGTTGTTTCTGGTCACTACAGGTTTTTGTATGTCTATGCTGAGGGCCTCTGTCGAGGCAGTGTTAGAACTTCATTCGAGTCGGTTTCCCCTTATGGGCGGCTCAGGTTCTTGTTTAATTTTGGCATGTCAAGGCCGGTTTCCTCTGTCGAGGCAGCTCTCAAACGATATTCGGGCTGGTTTCCCCTCGAGGGCGGTTCATTTTTTGTTATCTTGGTGACTGAATGCCTCTGAAGGCCATGTACCTGCTGTATATTATGTTTCACTAATAGATTTAAATTTACCTAGAAAAATATATATATATATATTTTTAATTCATATTTAAGATTTTGTTTTTAATTAAATTTAATGGAAATTAATATATATACAAACTAGGTTGGATATTGAATTTGTGCCAAATTCTAGTTGTCTAGTTCAAAAGAATCATATATTTATTTGGTGCTAGCAATGCTTATTACATAGGTTACAAAATGAGTTTTAATAGTCATGATAGACATAAAAGTAGGACATTAAAAAACTGAAAATTGTATATTGTAGCAAAATTTTGACTTAGTAATAATGGCCATGAGCTATAGGAAGTCCATATTATCAATCAATTGGTATACGCCTAGCTGCATGAGGTCATCTTTTACAACTTCATTTCTCTTGGAAAAATATTAAATAAGTATTAAATGTTGAATAAAAAATTAATATGAAATAAGTTAAATTTATATAAAAATTTTAAAATTTAAATTATTAATTATGTTTATGTTTATTTTAATTTTAATTTGTTTATCAATTATTATTAGGTGGATGGTAGGGATTAACTTTTATAGGATATTCTAGAATATTTTTAGTAGTATACATAAATCAAAGGATGAGAATTATTTCCAAAGTAGTTATGCCTATTTTTCACTTTCAATTAAATTCTTTAAGTTAAACAAATATCATATGAAGAAGTGTGATATTAAATGAGTTATGGTTTTCTGGGCATGGGGTATTAATAAACCATGTTATTGGCTCATAGTATTGTAAAAAAAAATATTTAGAGATTAGGAATCTCCATGATAAAGTGGAGGTGAATCTCCATGGTTAAGAATCGTGTTACATGTTTTTTTTAAATGTATATATATTTGATTTATATATTAACTATTTTTCTCATTAATAATAATAACAATAATTATTTGAAATAAAGTTATAATTTAGTTAATTCTTATGATTTTTTTTTATTTTAACAACTTGAGATGTATGTTAAAATAACTGTTGTGATGCTTATTATGGATTGATGCCTATTGACATATACCAACCATTTAAAATATATATAATTTGGTTATAGTGTTTAAAATGCTTGAAAATGTTTCTTTAATATAAGTCATAAACAACTCATGTGAGAAAAAACAATAAAACACTAATAATGATAAATTTCTATAAAACATATCTTTATGTTATTGTTGTAATGTTTTTGTGCTTATGAATATTTTTGTATTGGTTTTAAGCCTTCTAAACTCTTATGTGAATATACTTATGTCTGGCCTAGTACCAACAACCTCATCTAGCCTAGAATTGAGAGGGAGAATCTTTTTTTTTTGTTTGAAAAAATAATAAATAAGTATTAAATGAAATAAATATTTAATACCAACTTAGATCCATCTTAACTCTCGATCTACCAAGCTTGAGAGGGATCTAATCTCTTTTCACTCTAAAAGAGATTTGCATCTCAAGAGATTAGATCCTTCACTACTCTTAGTATATCCACATATAAGATGGATTTAGATTGATTTAATTATTAATTATAATTTTATAATTATTAATTTTATGGTTCTTTTTTTGACCCAATAAAAAATGCTAAATATGACATTATGACATCTCTACCATATCGATCTAAAGAATTTTTTGTTTTTATTTTATTTTATTTTATTGCTACTAAGTCAAAATGTTAAACATTACAACATATCTAACATACTTTCCTTGAGAATGTCTCTTAGAAATTATATATATATATATATATATATATATATTTGAAAACGATTTTACATTATATTAAAAAAATGGAATACATAAAGTACAAGCAAAGAAGCATGAATAGTCATGGCCTATGGGTGCTACAGAAGGATACATAACGGAGACCATCTTCTTGAGGAAGGGGAAACCACATAGTCTGTGCGAGAAGTGAAAGTTTGGTGCCATTGCTACAATTAAAAGAGGAAAAAACAAAAGCAAGAGAGCTAGGTAAAACAATTGAAAGAGAGCTTTTCACTGCCATTTTTCTAATATCTGACTGTGAGAAAAACCAATGACAAAACATGCCAAGCATGAAATGGTCCTAGTCAAGCTGATTTAGCACCAAATAAGCCAGAGGGAGCATGGACGAGTTTCTTATGTGCATGTTCACCATTGGTTGGACCAACAATGTCAACATTTCTAGGGCCAGAAGGGCCAGCTTCAGGCGGTTCTTCCATGATGAAACAACCATATGGACTTGGGAGAGGGGGAGAGGATCTGTCACCACTTAGTTGTCCACCCATGGGATGGAATGAAGTGTCCAAAAACTCTCAAGCTAGATAAATACGCCCAACACCAGCGTAAATGGTGGATGGTGAAGAGGAGCCAGGAGGGACTAAAACTGAAGCAAAAGAACCATGAGAGGATGCAATGGGAAGTTCTGAAGGGAATTCTATGCCAAGTTCATGGGAGAGACAGTGGAAGAAAGAGTAAATGTGGCTAGTGTGGGCATTGATGTTGGAAATCATCCTGGCAGTGCTAAAGCGTTCTCGTTCCTAAGTCAAGAGGTGGCGGGCAAGGAGATTGCGAAGTTCCTAGAGAGAATCCCCCCTCGACGAACCTCCTCTGCTTCTAGACCTGTCACCTATTGACACATGTGGGCAGGGATGACATTGACAAAGAGACCCATTTCTTCTTTCATTGTAGGGGCTCCGGGTGGGCAGCCTCGCCCCTATCCATGACCACCACCACCACAAGCTCGACCATGTTCTCAAATCATGGGTGTGAGTTGGAAGGCAATGAGATTTTCTAGAGGCACAGGGGTAGCAGGAGCCAAGGGAGCAAAGCAGGCAGGAATACAACATTGGGCATGGAGTGAGATGACTAGTGAAAAAGGAGGGACACTCCAAAACATAGGCATGGCATGCAACATTAAAGCATACAGGGTGGTGACTAGGAGCATGTTGAACCTAATTTTGCGAGGACACGAAGAAGGAGGAGAGTTAATGGAGGGTGAGTGCATGGGTGAGTGAGCCATGGAGAGAGATTTCCAAGTGTAGGGTAGATCCACACCAAACTCGAGCAGGTGGTTGGGCCAGTGTTTGCAGCCAGATTTGGGAAGTAATTAAAAATATTAAATATATAATTTGTTATATATATATATATATATTCTAATTTATATATGAAAATCTAATTTCAAGGTATTTTTATGGTTAATTTAGTCAAAATCCAACAAAGATTTTTAAAATTTTGAGTTAAAGTTGTTTAATCTATAAAATTTGAGTTTAATGTATAGAATTCGAGTACCCGAGGATTTTTTGAGAGTAAAAGGTGTTGAATCCATTTATGCATTTAAAAATGTATTTTAAATAACAACAAAAACACAATCTTACTTGAAATTGTATTAATGATGAAAACAACTATTTAATTTGTAAATTATATATATAGATATATAATTATTTATTTGGAAAATTAAATTTATACCCATTTAGAACTTTTAAGAAAAGATTTAAATTATGGTTCTAGTTTTTAAAATGTTTAACAGTGCTGCTTTAATATTAGTCCTAAGCCATTTATGTGGGAAGGTACAATAAAAACACTTTAAGTAATAATGATAAATTTTATAAACTGTAAGGAAAATACTAGAAGGAACAGTAAAGTCAATGTATTTAATTGATAAAGTTTTGACGGAATGTTTTTTTTGGGAGCCGTGATTGTTTTTTGATTATTTTAGAAATTCAGTTATTATGAAACAAGAAAAAATTTATTAAATTTCTAGTCACTAAAGAAAAGAAAAAAGTCCATGTTAGAGGGAAGAATAAATATACCGTAGTTGGTTGAAAAAGTTTGACAGAGTGTTGCTTGAACATGGGTTGTTTTTCAATTATTTTAATTTATTTTAAGTATTAAAAAAAAATCAAGTCAATTAAGAAAAAGTATATTAACAAAATGTTTTGAAACCTACATTTGTTGGAAATGTTGTCATTGATGGCAAAGGAGATGACAAAGGAGGAGCACCAGAAAGGTAGCAGAGACATCAGAGGAAACAGAGACAAAGAGAGATAGCAAAAGAGAAGTAAGGAGAAGCATCAGTCAAGGAGAACAAAGGCAGCAAAGGCAGTGAATTGAGGTAGAGAAATTCTTCAGCAACAAAGTAGGAGGATAATGTGTCTGGATGGAAGAACTGTCTTTGAATTAAGTGTGTCTGGATGGGGTTAAATCTTGTGAAGAATTGATTTAGTATTATTGTGTTTGAATGTCTTCTTGGTCGAATCATGTGAAGAATTGATTCAGTATTATTGTGTTGAAAGGCTTCGCATCTGTCTTTAGAAACTTGTATAGAAGTTTAACTGGATGCTCCGTGCTCTAGAACCAAGGCGATAATATGGTGTAATTGCATAAACTCCTGAAGGCTCGTATTTATACACCTCTGTGTAATGGCACAATTCCCGTTGTATGCTTCTGTGTAAGTATGGAAGGTCTAACGATGTGGTGGTATTGATTAGTCTATGAGTATTGGTGTCGAATGTATGATAGAACCCTTTTAAATAATAAAGGCGGAACCTTGTACGAGACCGGAACCCTGCGTAGAAGAGCAGAACCATGACCGGGTGAACAGTGAAGGTGGTTTATAGGTTTCATCGCATCACTTTTGTGGAGCGAGCGGTATTTTCAAATTCGAAGAAATTTAATTGAGTGTTCGACACATGGCGTCAGGTGAAGTTCCAAAACCATCGTTCAATGCGCGCCATCGCACGTTAACGATCGACCAAGGAAGCCGCGCGATATTGTCGAGCACCGTCGATCTGGAGGGGAGCCATCGGATGGTAGTCGTTTAATGAAGATGCACGAAGGATAATCTAAGGTAAGGTGCGTGTATTGGATTGGTTATTGATTATATGTGTGGGCTCGGAGTCAAAGGAAATTACAAAGCCATTTGTTTGAAAAGCGTCAGGTATTAATATAAAGTGTTCCATCGGTGGTGAAATCGGGGGATTCACTTAAGCCCCGAAATATTTAGTTTTTACCATGTAATTAAAATCCCAAAGTTGGCGTTGATTTTATATTGGAAATATTGCGGAGTTATAAGGGTTGGTATATCTAAAATTTTCCAAAGTTTGCTGAATATAATTATTTTTCAACTTCTTCGAAACTGATAAATAAAACCTAAGAAGTTGTGGAAGACCATGTGGAGGAGAACGGGGTACTTTGAGAGCAAAGCGAGACTATGGATGGTAGAACGATAGTACAGGGAAAAAGGTGAATTTAATTTGTAATATGAGTTTCAACCATTAAGTTTAAAACTCATATATGTAAAGAGAATGCAAGCAGGTAGCCTGAGAACAGAGATGGTAATGAACAGACGTTGCCCAGATTCGTATGTATTTGAGAATAAACCTAAAAAGTAATTATATATGGTTGGTGCACACAAGTACACTGAACAGATGAAAATACACAGAGGTGAACCAAAATATTCAGAACAGTCACTCAACAGCAGCAAAAAAGATAAATCCAGTAAAGCCAAAATCCAGAAAAGAAGCTGAGTGAAATTGAAGTGTGTAACTGAAAATCTGAATGTAAATGTTGTGATTAAATTTTTTATTGTTTGTGATGCATTGGCAAGTATCCTAAGGAAAAGAAAAATCCCACTGTAGCATGGAAATTTGTACATATCATTATAATTTTAAATAGAGTTGGATAAAGGAATGAGAAGATAGAAGCCAAAGAGTCATGACTGTTCACTCAAAATTCCTTGTGAAATACAAACATTCATGTGAGGAACTCTATAAATAATATCAAATGGATATGCATAAATGAGGTTAGAGAGAGGAAATATAGAGAAGGCATAGTATAGAAGAGACAGGCAGAGAAGATTAAGAAAAGAAAAGCAGAAAGAGAAGCTACAAAACAGCGCTGATATCTGAGGTAAATCAGCAAACATTCAGTTTGATAAATTGAGGAAGTTGGAGCTTCTCTATCAAGTTGCATCTTGATAGCTGTCAGTTGTAGCTGACTGAGGTTGAAGCCTCTTGTAGGTTGGTGCCTGCAGAAAATTGAAGGGAGTTGGTGCTTCCTTACAAGTTGTAGCTTGCAGAATTGAGGATTGGAGCCTCCTATAGGTTGGTGCCTGCAAAAAAACAGTGGTGAGAGGGAGTTGGAGCTTTCCTTTGCATCACAACAATAATAAGATGTGGTTTTCTCCCTTTATGGGTTTCCACTTATATCTGGTGTCTCTGTGCATGATGTTTATTTGTTGATCTAATTTATATTTTCTGCTTAACACCTGCTACTCTCATATTAAGTCTACTGTTATATAATATTAATACTTGCTACTCTCATTCTAAGATTACCCACATATTAAGTTGGACATGATATGAAGGTGTAAATAAGTTTTAATGAAAAGTTTTAAAATTCCATGAATGTGTTAAACTGATTCACCCCCCACCCCCCCCCCCCTCTCAGTTTAACTAAGGGTCCAACAATTGGTATCAGAGCCAGGTTCCTTTGTACCAGTTTAACAACTAAAAGGAGATTCTAGGTTCTCAGAATGGCTAGTAAAGAAGGATGCTCAACCAATAAATCCCCTTTCTTTACAGGTGTAAATTATGCCTTCTGGAAAATCAGGATGAGGACATACATAATGTCTCTAGGAATAGAAGTTTGGGGTGCTGTGGAATTAGGATATGCCCCAAAGTCAACTGACTCGGAGAAAGAATCCAAACAAGATTTTGTAGCTAACGCAAAAGCCATGAATGCTATCTTGAATGGATTGTGTGAAGCAAAGTTTATCAAATTTATGCACAAATACACTGCCAAAGAGATATGGGATACTCTGGAGAACATCCATGAAGGAGACAAGAAAGTAAAAACTGCCAAACTTCAAGTCTATAGAGCCCAGTTTTAGAATTTAAAAATGAATGATGATGAAGACATTGACATTTTCTTCCTAAAAGTTGCAGAAATTGTTAGCAATATGAAAGCTCTTGGAGAAACCATGCCAGAAAGTATAATTGTGCAAAATATTCTAAGATCTCTTCCATCCAGGTTTAATCCCAAGGTTTCTGCAATAGAAGAAACAACTGATTGGGAGACCTTGACCATGAACCAGCTACTTGGAAATTTAACAGCATATGAGATGAGGCTCCCACAGAAGAAGCCAAGTACGAGAAAGGAAGCCTTTAAAACATAAAAGAAGAAAGAAGAAGAGGAAGACATATGCTCTTGCTTAGATGAAGAAGATGCAAAATTTTTCAAGAAATTGGATAGAGGCTCAGGTAAATACAAAGGTAAACTTCCTTTTAAGTGCTTTAACTGTGGAAGAGTTGGACACTATGCTGCTAAGTGTCCTCACAAGAAAGTAAGAAATTAGGCTCAAGAGTCAGAGAGAAATACATCAAAGAACTGGCAGAAAGGAAAGAAGTTCAGCCAAAAATCCTTCTATGCTCAACAAGACAGCAGTACATCTAAAGATCCAGATGAACTCTCAAGTGAAGATGGAACCTATGAATTTTTATTGATGGTTATAGAAGAACTTGAAGGTCTCCTACTAGAAGATGAAGAAGAAGAAGGTGAAGTCGACCTTGAGGGGGAGCTAAGAAGTGCTCTTGAAGAGATTGATAGACTCAAGATGAAATGCAGAAAACAAAAGGACATTCTCCTCATTTTTGTACGAGAAGAACAAAATTCAATAGTCCTGATGCAGCTAAAGATAGAGCCTGAAGAAGCCAAGAAGATAGAGGACATGTTACTTAAGAAAATCAAAGAAAAAACTCAGGAACAAGAAAATTTGGAAGAAGAAGTAGTATGTCTCAGGAAGAATTTAGAAAATGCTCAAAGGAAATTGGTTATAAACTCTTCTCAAACAACAAGCTCTAGTAAGTTGAATGAAATTCTAGTTGCTCAAAGATTCCCTATGATAAAAACTGGAATAGGCTATGAAGGAGAATCAAGTAAAGGCAAAGAAAAGGTTGACAGAGAGATTATTTTTGTAAAAGCAAAGAAGAATGATGAAGCAGCTCAAACAATTCCTATAAAAGAAGAAACCTATAATAAGGAAGGCAGAGATCAGAAGAAACCACTAGTAGCAAAGAATGTAATAAATACTAAGACCCCTGTGTATGTAAAATTTGGAAACCATCAAAGGAGATTCTTCCCTCCTATGAAGAATGCCATCTGTTATGCTTGCCACAAGCTGGGACACATTGCTGCATATTTTCATGCAAGGAGGAGTAATTCAAACCAGAAAAAGATGCAAACATTGAAGAGATTGCCTCAAGCAAACAAATGGAAGAGACAACCTTATATCAGGTATGCAAATAGCTTCTATGGTTATTGTTTTTATTGTAAGGAATTTGGCCATAAAATCATTGAGTGTAGAAAGTATGGACAAAGATTGATGTTTAACACCTCAAGGAGGTTTATGAATCAAAGAAATTCTGTTCATACTCATAATTCTACAAAAAATATGATCAAATGTTGTGTATGCAATCAAGTTGGACATATACCTTCCAAATGTCCTCTAAGAAGATGTAGTTCATCACCTCACAAAAGATACCAAACAAAAGGGTGCCTCCAGTGGATAAAGAAGGTGGATAAATGTGACATGACTCTAACTACTCAAGACCTAAAAATCTAGTGGTATTTGGACAGTGGCTGCTCTAAACACATGACTGGAGATAGAAGCAATTTTATAAATTTTGATGAAAAGAAAACTGGTAATGTTACTTTTGGCAATAATAAATCAGGAAAAATCAAGGGAAAGGGATCCGTCAGCTTAGATAATGGAAAAGGTAAGGCCCAAGATGTGCTATTTGTAGATGGGCTGAAAGCAAATTTTCTGAGTGTGAGTCAAATGTGTGGTAAAGGATGCGAAGTTCTTTTCAGAGCACAAGACTGTGAAGTCAGATCAAGCACCACAGGTAAGACTCTACTCAAAGGTGTTCAAACAGAGAGAAATGTTTACATCGTGAAGGAAAAAGATGAATCATGCCATCTTAGAAAACTTGAGGAGTCATGGTTATGGCATAGGAGATTGGGACATCTCAGCTTCGATCATATTATCAGACTGAGCAAAAAGAAAGCGGTCAGAGACATGCCAAAAATAAAAAGGCCTTCTAATACCATATGCAAATCATGTCAATTGGGTAAACAGACCCGTACATCATTTAAGGCCAAAGATGAGTTATCAACAAGTAGACCACTCCAGCTTGTGCACATGGATCTGTGTGGACCTGCAAGAACTAAAACACCAAGTGGAGAATCCTACTTCATGCTAATAATCAATGATTTCTCCATAATGACATGGGTTATATTTCTCAAGAATAAATCAGAAGCTCTAGACAAATTCAAAATATTCAAAGCATTAGCTGAAAACCAGACAGGATGCAAGCTAAAATGCATCAGATCAAACAGAGGAGGTGAATTCACAGATTATGACTTTGCAGATCTATGCAATGAATATGGCATAAAACAAAAATTTACTATTGCAGGGACACCTTAGAAGAATAGATTAGCAGAGAGACAAAAAAGATATGTTCAACAATTTCCAGAGCCATGATGCAGGAGAATAATATTCCTCAAACCTTCTAGGCAGAAGCAGTGCACACAGCAGTACATATCCTTAATAAAGCTCACTTAAGGCCAAGAAGTGACAAGACTCCCTATGAACTATGGCATGGAAAGCTAGCTTCTATCAAACATTTCAGAATCTTTGGAAGCAAGTGTTACATAAAAAATAATGATGAAAAGAGCAGATGAAGGGATATTTCTAGGATATGCATCCAAAAGTAAAGGGTACAGGTGCTACAACAAGACTCTTCGAAAAATGGTAGAAAGCATTGATGTGAGATTTGATGAAGAACTTCCAAACAATACAAGAGATACAGACTACTGCAGTCCATCAGACAACCATGAAGAAGAAAACCAAGATGATGAGGAAACAAGCAAGACAACAGAAGATACAGAGCTGAGTTCTAAAGCTCCCTCAAGATATACTTAGAAAAACCATCCTGAAGATCAGATCATTGGAGACAAGAGAGTAGGGGTCCAAACAAGAAGGTAGCTAACAGAACAAACTGAAGAGGTATACATAGCCATGCTGTCACAAATAGAGCCAAAGAAATTTGAAGAAGCCGGCAAGGACAAGTCTTGGGTAAAAGCTATGAATGAAGAATTGGACCAAATTGAGAAAAACAATACATGGGAATTAGTTCCTAGACCCACTGAGAAAAATGTCATAGGCTCAAAATGGGTATTCAAAAATAAAATGAATGAGCAAGGACAAGTAATCAGGAATAAAGCCAGACTGATCTGCAAAGGATACTCACAAATCGAAGGACTTGATTACGATGAAACATTTTCCCCTGTAGCCAGAATGGAAGCTATCAAAATGTTCCTGGAATTTGCATGCTACCAAAACTTAAAGGTATATCAAATGGATGTAAAATCTACATTTCTGAATGGATACTTAGAAGAAGAAGTCTACATGGAACAACCAGAAGGCTTCTCATTAACAGACAAAGAAGACTATGTATGCAGACTGAAAAAGGCTCTTTATGGACTGAAACAGGCTCCTCGTGCTTGGTACTCAAGACTAGATAAATATTTTCAAAAACAAGGCTTTAAGAGAGGTGGAGTAGACAGAAATCTATACATAAAAGCTCATGAAAATGAACTCCTAAGTGTTTTAGTATATGTTGATGACATTATGTTTGGAAGCAACAGAGATGAACTTGCAAAAGGGTTTGCTGAGGAGATGAAGTCAGAGTTTGAGATGTCCATGATTGGAGAACTCATTTTCTACTTAGGACTTCAAACTCAGCAAAAGAACACAGGAACATTCATCTCACAAGAAAAATAATTAAAATAAGTGTTGAAAAAGTTCAAAATGGAGGACTGCAAACCTGTGTCAACTCCCATGATCACGGGATGTAAGTTGTGTGTTGATGATGGGTCTGCTGATATAGATCAAAAACTCTACAAATCCATGATAGGAAGTTTGTTGTATCTGACTGCATCAAGACCAGACATCATGCTAGCAGTAGGACTAGTGGCTAGATATCAAGCAGCACCTAAACAAAATCACCTTCTTGCAGTAAAAATAATATTCATATATCTACAAGGAACAACACTGTATGGGCTTTGGTATCCTAAAGGCAAAAAATTCACTTTGACAGCATACACAGGTGCAGATTGGGCCAGCTGTGTAGATGATAGGAAAAGCACAAGTGGAGGTGCATTCTATCTAGGAGAAAGTCTGGTGGCATGGTTAAGCAAGAAACAAACATCTATCTCTCTGTCTACAGCAGAAGCAGAATATATAGTAGCAGCAGCATGTTGTACACAAGTCATGTGGATGAAGCAAACTCTCCAATACATGAAGGTAAGAATTGATGAACCTATCTCAATCAAATGTGATAATACAAGTGCTATAAGTATATCTAAAAATCTTGTGCTTCACTCAAAAACTAAGCATATCCCAATCAAGTATCATTTTCTCCAAGAAAAAGTGGCCTAGAAGATAGTAAAGCTAGAGTATGTGCCAACAAAAGAACAAACAGCAGATATATTTACCAAACCTCTTACTAGAGAACCATTTGAATATTTGAGAGATAGACTAGGGGTAGTATTCGTAGATGCTACTCTATGATATAAAGAGAAAGCACAGTTTCAAGGGGAGAACAGAAATTAAAAATATCATTCCAGGGGGAGATCATCCAACAAGGAAACCATGAAACAGGTCCTTATGATCAAAAGCTTATGGAAAGAATACATCCAACATACATGAGTCAATGAAAAGGCTAAAGGATCAGAATTTTAGGGAGCAGCAGGGTACAAAGTCAGAAGATCTCAGAAAAAGGAAATGCAGAAAGCAAACTAGGAAATGAGAAACCCTTGCCATTGATGTCAAAGGGGGAGGAAAAGAAAAAAGGGGCTTATATAAGGAAAAAAGAGGAAGAGTATTGCCATCAATGCCAAAGGGGGAGACTGTTGGAAATGTTTTCATTGATGGCAAAGGAGATGACAAAGGAGGAGCACCAGAAAGGCAGCAGAGACATCAGAGGAAACAGAGACAAAGAGAGATAGCAAAAGAGAAGTAAGGAGAAGCATCAGTCAAGGAGAACAGAGGCAGAAAAGGCAGTGAATTGAGGTAGAGAAATTCTTCAGCAACAGAGTAGGAGGATAATGTGTCTAGATGGAAGAACTTTCTTTGAATTAAGTTTGTCTGGATGGGGTTAAATCTTGTGAAGAATTGATTTAGTATTTTTGTGTTTTAATGTCTTCTTGGTCGAATCATGTGAAGAATTGATTCAGTATTATTGTGTTGAAAGGCTTCACATCTGTCTTTAGAAACTTGTATAGAAGTTTAACTGGATGCTCCATGCTCCAGAACCAAGGCGATAATATGGTGTAATTGCGTAAACTCCTGAAGGCTCGTAGTTATACACCTCTGTGTAATGACACAATTCCCGTTGTATGCTTCTGTGTAAGTATGGAAGGTCTAACGATGTCGTGGTATTGATTAGTCTATGAGTCTCGATGTCAACTATATGATAGAACCCTTTTAAATAATAAATGCGAAACCTTGTATGAGACCGGAACCCTGCGTAGAAGAGTGGAACCGTGACCGGGTGAACAGTGAAGGCGGTTTCCGAGTTTCATCGCACTGCTTTTGCAGAGCGAGCAGTATTTTCAAATTCGGATCGATTCCATTGAGTGTTCGACACGTGGCGTCGGGCAAAGTTCCAAAACCGTCGTTCAATGGGCGTCATCACACGTTAACGATCGACCAACGAAGCCGCGCGATATTGTCGAGCGCCATCGATCTAGAGGGGATCCATCAGATGGTAATCGTTTGATGAAGATGCATGAAGGATAATCTAAGGTACGGTGTGTGTATTGGATTGGTTATTGATTATATGTGTGGGCCCGGAGTCAAAGGCTATTACAAAGCCATTTGTTTGAAAAGCATAGAGTATTAATATAAAGTGTTCCATTGGTGGTGAAATCGGGGGATTCACTTAAGCCCCGAAATATTTAGTTTTTACCATGTAATTAAAATCCCAAAATTGGCGTTGATTTTATATTGGAAATATTTCGGAGTTATAAGGGTTGGTATATCTAAAATTTTCCAAAGTTTGCTAAATATAAATATTTTTCAACTTCTTCGAAATTGATAAATAAAACCTAAGAAGTTGTGGAAGACCACGTGGAGGAGAACGGGGTACTTTGAGAGAAAAGTGGGACTATGGATGGCAGAACAATAGTACAGGGAAAAAGGTGAATTGAATTTGTAATATGAGTTTATGTATAGAGAATGCAAGCATGTAGCCTGAGAACAGAGATGGTAATGAACAGACATCGCCCAGATTCGTATGTATTTGAGAATAAACCTGAAAAGCAATTATATATGGTTGGTGCACACAAGTACAATGAACAGATGAAAAGACACAGAGGTGAACCAAAATATTCAGAACAGTCACTCAACAGCAGCAGAAAAGACAAATCCAGTAAAGCCAAAATCCAGAAAAGAAGCTGAGTGAAATTGATGTGTGTAACTGGAAATCTGAATGTAAATGTTGTGATTAAATTTTTTATTGTTTGTGATGCATTGGCAAGTATCCTAAGCAAAAGAAAAATCCCACTGTAGCATGGAAATTTGTACATATCATTGTAATTTTAAATTGAGTTGGATAAAGGAATGAGAAGACAGAAGCCAAAGAGTCATGACTGTTCACTCAAAATTCCTTGTGAAATACAAACAGTCATGTGAGGATTTCTATAAATAATATCAAATGGATATGCATAAATGAGGTTAGAGAGAGGAAATATAGAGAAGGCAGAGTATAGAAGAGACAGGCAGAGAAGATTAAGAAAAGAAAAGCAGAAAGAGAAGCTACAGAACAGAGCTGATATATGAGGTAAATTAGTAAACATTCAGTTTGATAAATTGAGGAAGTTGGAGATTCCCTATCAAGTTGCAGCTTGATAGCTATCAATTGTAGCTGAATGAGGTTGAATCCTCCTGTAGGTTGGTACCTGCAGAAAATTGAAGGGAGTTGGTGCTTCCTTGCAAGTTGTAGCTTGCAGAATTGAGGATTGGAGCCTCCTGTAGGTTGGTGCCTGCAAAAAAATAGTGGTGAGAGGGATTTGGAGCTTTCCTTTGCATCACAACAATAATAAGTTGTGGTTTTCTCCCTTTATGGGTTTCCACTTATATCTGGTGTCTCTATGCATGATGTTTATGTGTTGATCTGATTTATATTTTCTTCTTAACACCTGCTGCTCTCATATTAAGTCTACTGTTATATAATATTAATACTTGCTGCTCTCATTCTAAGATTACTCACATATTAAGTTGGACATGATATGAAGGTGTAAATAAGTTTTAATGAAAATTTTTAAAAGTCCATGAATGTGTTAAACTGATTCACCCCTCCCCCCCCTCCCCCTCTCAGTTTAACCAACAACATTGTTTTTGGATTATTTAAAAATTTGGTTATTTTAAAATAGTGGTGTTTTTATTATTATTTTTATTTAATAAAAGATTATATATATTATTCTACGCTTTACAGCTTTACAATTTAGTATATGAAAAATGTGTAGGTTTTAAGAAAGAAAATGTAGTTTTAGTGTATATATATATATATATATATATTTGTAAAATTACATTATTTTTCTTAAAATCTACACATTATATATAGACAATTTTTTAGATAAAATAAAATTAGAATATACATATCATATTAAAATATAGGTGTTGACAATTTTCTTTTAGAATTTCATAAGTTTTTTTCAAAAAATTAAAATGTTGGGATGTTTGAATAGTTTTTTGATGGTGGATATGAATTCAGCACCATCAAGAACTTTTGGGTCCCCAAAAATCTTTAAGTTTGACAACTGTAACCCAATTTTTCTAGTCGGAATCTTGCGAGAATCTGGAATCAGAATGTTGGGGTGTTTGCATAGTTTTTTGGATGGTGGAAATGGATTCAGAACCATCAAGAACCCTGGGTACTCAAAAATCTTGAAGTTTGACAACTGTAACCTGGATTTTTGAAAATTTCTAACTGATTTTGTCATAATCTTGCAGGAATTTCCATTATTTTTTGGGTTAATTTGTGGGTTTTTTAAGACTACGCTTAAAATATATAGGTAGTAACTATAAGTTAAGATCCATTTTACCTTATAAATTAAAATAATGATTATGTTAACATATTTAAATTTAACTAATAAGTTCATAAGTACTCACAATAAAATTACAATATAACAATATTTTTAACTATTGATATTCACACCCACTTTACCATAAATACAATTAACTTGTAAATAGATTTTTTATAATACAGTGGTTCATCAATACTACATGCCCAAAACCATCTCTCATTTCACAATCAAAATATTTTATAAATATTTTATTTGAATTTAATTTTATAACATTTTTTAAATCCAACCTAAAAGCAAAAAGATTATAATTACTTTAGAAATATATCTAAACACTCTATCACATTAAAATATATAAGATATAATAATAGCTATAAATTTTGATCCATTTTACCATATAAATTAAAATAATAATTTTGTAAACATCTTTAAATTTTATTAATGACAACACAAAAATTTAACTTATAATATAACAAGATTTTTAGTCATGTATATTCATTCTCATTTTATCATAGTTATTATTGAGTGAATATTCTAGATTAAATTGACTATGGATATTATTATATTGTAAATAGGTTTTCTTGCAATACCATGAGCTAATATCTTTGCTCATCAATACCACACACCCAAAATTCATCTCCTATTTTACAATCAAAATATTTTATAAATATTTTTTTAATTTAATTGTATTACATTTTTGGACCAGAGAGACACTTTTGAGAGGAGTATCATCTCTCATATTACAATCAAAATTTTATAAATAATTTTTTAATTTAATTTTATTACATTTTTGCATGGGAGAAACACTTTCAAGTAGATTATGGAAGAGATGTTGTAATGTCCTGTTATAATATGTTATGTAAACATTTTAACTGGATCAAATTACATAAAAATTAGAAATATAATTATTAAAACATTTTGACTCATTAAAATTACATAAAAATAAAATAATTATTAATTATTAATAATTAATAATTAAACTTGCTTAGATCCATTTTAGCTCTGCATTTATCAATTTTCTAGAGGAATCAAATCTCTTGAGATGTAAACCTTTCCTCAAGTTTTGCACTCAAAAAAGAAATTTGCACCCTTGAGAGATTTGATCTATCCAGGGTCTTGATAGATCCAGAGTTAAAATGGATCTTAATAATAGTTTTTATGTTGATAGGAATTTTAGATCCTAGTATGGAAGAGATGCAGTGTTCTGTCATAAACTGTTATTGCACTGAAAGATGCTCTCTAACCAAGTATGAGAGAGACGTAATATCTTGTCTTTTCCGGTTTAATATTTTAACTTAGTCAAATTACATAAAAACAAAATTCCCCACAACCAATAATAAAATATCATGATCTAAATTAACCATGTAAATCACTCATAAATTTCATGGCCACTTGGCTCACACAAACTCCACAGCAGGTTGGCACGATTGGTTTTATTTCAGTGATGAATGTACTATCTCACTCCAAGTCTTGGTACGAGATCTCCCTAGTAGCTTGCAGGTTAATCACGGTGGCTCATAATTACAAGTAATGTTATTCATTGGGGTTGTGTGAGGGAAGTATCAAGGCCAACTAAGGTGCATTGCCAAGCTAAGTCATTTCTCCCTTCTGCAATATCTATGCCTACCTCCTGCCATGCACATTTTCTTGATTATCTCCCTTCATTCACTGGTTGGTGGAAATTGAAGGCCTCCCTCTCATGCCTCATGCAAATTAGGACTCATGGTTTGCCTGACTCATGCTATATCCCCCTCATTATAATAGCCATTTTGTATTGATGTTTCATGGTTAAACATTGAATCCTAACAATAATAAAAATCAAATTCATAGTTATAATGATATGTTCATGCTCTATGGTTAAACATTGAAGCCAAAGAATAATTAGAATCAAAACAATAAAAGGTGAAAACAGGAGGTATCTTCATTTGTTCACTTGATTTACTCTTAATTTTGCAAAGTTCATTAGTTTTCCCATTTTTGATGAAAATTTTGTCAAATTTACCGTTTAAATTACTTGATTATGAGGTTATCTTTAATAAGGCCCAACAAGCATAAAAGACATAATCGTAAATGAAATTTCATACTAATGAACATCTAAGAGGTCAATAATTTTTTGTAGAGGATCTTGTGCAACACTTTTAATATTTTCCTATTCTTTCTATTCCCATTATTATTTACATTTGGTTGATATTTCACTGTGTTTATCGTCATAGTGGCTGATTCATTAAGATTATTATTAACTTTTTCTTCTTTTTTATTTTATTTTTATTTTTCCTTTAGTTTATAAGTTCAATATTCATTTAGGTTGAGAAAATTAAAATTTCTACAATCATTTCCACATTTATTTTAGTTAATAAAATGAGAGGGTTGAGATGGTGGTTTTGAAATGGGACATTAGTTTTGTATAATCATTATTAATTAAAAAAACGCATTTTAATTTTATAGAAAGCTTTCAAATTATTTTTGTAAGCTTTGCAGAACTACATCTTCAACATGTCCCGATCACCAAGGGGAAATGAACACTTCACATGGAGGAGTGTCTTAACATGGTACCCGATCACTAGTGATCACGGCCTATCCAAGACCCCATGGACTAGCTTCCATTATCAATATTAATAACAAATTATAATTATTTTCACCCAATGACTTATGATAGGTTTTACCACATTCTTAAAAAAATAAAAGAGAAATTAAAGTTTTACTGATGATGGTGGTGGTGGTGGTGGTGGTGGTTAATGTCCACTAAGACCAATCTTTGGTCTATCGGACCTAGAGAAAAGAGTTATTTAGTTTGATTTAAGATTTTATTCCTATGCTCAAAAAGCTTGGAGAGAAGCCTCTCGAGCTCACTATAATTTTGACATCTTAAAAGACTAGGAAGGTTAGTATTGCAACAAAGATTATGAAATTGAGCTCTAATGTGGTTATACACGGGGCACTCTAAGAGGAAATGATTTTCATCCTTGATGTTCATATTCTTACAAATATGGCAGATCCTTTCCATCCATGGTGTTTTAGGAACTGTCCAACGACATGTTTCACTATGGAGCTCATGAGAGTTCGTTCCAATCTTGGCTATATTAATTTTCTTCTTTGAGCTAGTTAAAACAGATAGATACTTTTGATATTCTAGAGTGGGGTTGATGACCTCCTTGTAATATCTTAATTTTCTTTTAGCCGCTAGATCTTTCTCACACCACATTTTTTCTTTGAACTTAGAAGTGACAATTTTTTTAATGCTAATAATTTTTGCAATGCAACATTCTCGTCGATCTCCCAATGGTTTAACCAGGCCCTGGTGTCTTTATACCAACCTCGTTTAAGCCTTAAGTGGTTTTGGCTGGAATTCAAAGCTAGCTTAGGAAGTCTATGGTCTCCTATGCTATTGAGCTTGTGCTTGTACAACAGAAGCCTATTCATAGCTAGGCTCTCGATAGGGGAAAGACTCACTTCTATAAGGAGAATAGGATAGGGTGTATTGTTTTTAATTTTAAGGTTATAAGTTATAAAATTCTTCTGGCTTTGCTCAATCTTTCTCCGGGATTCTCTAGAGATGCTGCAACCCCAAAACTCACATCCATATAAGATAACAGGAGTGACTAAAGTTTCAAAGAGGAACATCTTTCTATCCCACATTACGAGGTTTTCCATTTTACAATTATTTTCAAGACCATTTCCACCCCCCATTAATCCTTTTATGAATGCTATAGTTGCAGTTGAGCTTGTGATGAATATCAATTCCTAGGTACTTGTAAGAAGACACTTCCTCCAAGTTACTATTGTCATACATAAAATTAGTGTAAGTGTCCTTCTTGGATTTGATAATCATAACTTTTGTTTTGTAAGTGTTAACAGACATACCCATGGTAGAGCAGAAATCCTTAAGAAGTCTAAGTTGCTTATCAAGATCAGATGGGCACCTTGCGAGAAGAAAAATACCGTCAGCATAGAGAATAAGGATGATGACTATCCCAGCTAAGTTCGTGCCAGCACATCCTGCTTCCTCTAAACAACCTTCTAGCTTGTCGATGTAAATTCCAAATAGGGTAGGGGAGAGGGGGAAACCTTGTTTAACTCCGATATTACACTTAATATCTTTCGACCACCCCTCATTGCTCTTCAACTTGGCAATTGCATTCTCATATAACCTTATAGCGGCCGCTCTTAGTTCGAAAGGAACATTTAGCTCTTCTAATATATTCCATAGGTTGTTTCTAGGAACCGTATCGAAAGCCTTTCTAAAGTCCACAAAGCAACAGAAGAGATTGAATTTATCATTGTGGCATTCCTCCACAATTATCCTAAGCATAACGAGGTGGTCCGTTGTTGAGTGTTGCCTTCTAAAACCCGCTTGGCCTTTAGCCTGCTTACCTTCACTTTCAAGCCAAATGCTCAACTTATTTTCCAAAATAATACCATATAACTTGGCTAAGAGAGGCCTGATCATAATTTTCCAATAATTAGAGGGGTTATTTGTACCCCCACTTTTAAAAATAGGGATAATGAGGCTCTGATTCCAAGGTTTAGGGAACCCTTGCTTGACCACTTGGTTGAAAAGCTTTTGGATGTGGGGGATGAGGACACGACCGCCAATTTTTAAATTTTTGTCTGGTAACCTTCAATGTCTTTAGATTTCCCATTTGCCAGGCGTTTAACCCCAAAATCAATGTCTTCTAATGAGAAAAATTCTTTCGTTGTGAGAAGGGCTTCAAAATCCCTGGCATTTGGAGATTCATAAAGCTTTTTAAGATAGGAATTCCAGTCATGTAAAGCAATTTTATTATTATCTTTAGTTTTCCTAGTTAGAATTTGCCTCCAGAATTTCTTAGGAGCCACCTTAGAGAGGTGTAAGAGATTATCTTGTCTTTTACGAATATATTGTCTTTTTTTCCTTTTAGTTAGGGCTTTGTAGATTTTTATCTTTTCAATTTTGAGAGATTCATCAACAACCTCCTTAATTGCTCTCCTCGCACTTTTACAATCTTTGTCATACCATGGGTTGGTTTTGCTATTTATTCTATTACTTGAGACTTCAATTGAGAACTTGTTAATAGAATATGAGAGGGTTGTAGTAAAATTATGATAAAGGTCATCTATGTTGTCTATACTAGATAAAGGAAGAAAAATATTTTTTAACTCATTTAGAAATAGATCATTTTTATTTCTATCAAATATTAAGTTCTTTTAACTATAAGGATTATCTTCTATGGGGTCTCGATGCATCACAAAATTGAGAGTTATGAGTAAAGGCCTATGATGAGAGTCAGGCTCGTGGTCGTCTAAGTTGTCAAAACTTATTATTTCGTTGTATAAAGGGAGATTGGAAATAACATAGTCTACCATGCTACTGCCAAGTCCATGGATGCAAGTCATCTAGCTAGAATTGGGCCACTTCTTTAGACCATTGCAAATTATGGGATTCTGAGCACTACAGAGCTTGACTAGCTCTGACCCGAACAAATTATCCCCGAGGTCTTCAGAGCTCCTTTTGTACAGGCTAGCCAGAGTAAGATCTTCGTCTAACCAAAGAGGATTGGGGTTCAAATGATTTCTTAGAAGAATAGCTTGGTTGCTTGAAGTTCGAGCATTAAATTCACCCACTAAAAGGATATTACCTTCATTCCTTAGGCTAGAAATATCATTCTCTAAACCATTTTAAGGACTATTTTTATCTAGATTATTTTTCTTATAGAAGTTAGAATTAATGGAGGAAAAATAATTGATTGCTATGTCGGTCTTTTTTATCATTAATGTCAGTAATCTCAATCCAACTATATTGGTTGTAAGGGTATTTTTTATAAGTCCTAGCATGGGGGGAGATGTTCTTCTTAATGTAGCAAGCTATGCCCCCAATGCCTCTACGGGAGGATCGTTTGTTCCAGGTAGACCATAGTGCAAAGCCATCTATGTTAGGGACCTTAGATTCTTCGTGCTCCCAAGTTTCAACAAGAAATATAATATCAACATCATTTGAGATCCAACTTAGTTTGGGGCCTTTGTTCCATGGAAAGCCCCAACAGTTCCAAGAAAGAATTCGGAGCATGTTGAATTGCAATTTATTACTATCTTTTTGGTTTCTATCTCGAATAATGGCTTTTCTATTTCTGATTATTGCCCATTTTCCTTCCTTCCTAGCTTCTTTTACCTTTTGAACCTCCTTTCTTAATTCTGCTTGATCTTCTGGAATGAGATCTTCGTTTATAAATATTCTCATTCCTTTTAGACTTGAGGTTTTACTAAGTATGTCATATTTATGGTCAGTAGAGCTCACCTTTATTCGGATCAACCTTCCTTTATTCTCAGTTAATTTCCCTAACCTTGTTACTTCTGTGAGACACGTGGTTTCAATTTGTAATCTATTATGTAATTCTGTCTGGGCTATGGCTAAAGTATCCTCGTCTACCTCCTCTTTCAAACCGAAGATTATAAGGTTCAAGGCCCTTTTGTTATGCTCATGGTCTAATTCGATCAATTTTTTCATTTCATCTTTAATTGGTTTGATATCTAATTTACCTGCCCCACTATTTAGGGTGAGACTGTTGTTAACTTTTTCTTCTAGTTCTTTAATCATGTCCTTCATTTTAAGACTGTCTATATTATCAGCATCTCCTTGCTGGGATGTTTGGTTCGTATCTTGGTTTTTTTTTTCTATGACCTGCAACCTAGTTTCCATTGCCTCCATTTTATTCTCCAATAGTTCTATTCTATTTTCTATTTGCTTTTGGATCTTGTCTTCAAGAGATGTAAATTTTTTTTCTAGCATGGCTTCTAACTGGGTTTGTAGCTTGATTTCTCTTTCTTTTCTACGTTTCTCTAAAGACCCTATATACTCATACAGGCTCTGTAGAGTAACTGTGCTAGGTCTACCTTTGGTAATCTTTGGTAGCTGGGGTGAATTATTCATACTTGAGAATATATGAGAAAATATGTATTAGAAAAATATAAGGAATGTGTGCACCTGAATATCAGCAAACCGAACAGCTGACCCTTAATCAAGAAAATTCACCACAGAATTCTCACAGCAAAATTTCATCCCAAAATTTTCACTGCAGAATTTCACCACAAACCCAAGTATTAATGGAGAAAATTTCACCGTAGACCCAAGTAATAATGGAGAAAATTCACTGTAGACCCAAATATTAATGTATAAAATTTTCACTGCAGAATTTTCACCACATAATTCATGAGACCCAAGTATTAATGTAGAAAATTTTCACCACAGAATTTTCACCGCAGACCCAAGTATTAATGTAGAAAATTTTCATCACCGAATTTTCACCACAGAATTCACTGCAAACCCAAGTATTAATCGAGAAAATTCACTGCAGACCCAAGTATTAATGGAGAAAATTCACTGCAAAATTTCACCGCAGACCCAAGTATTAATCGAGAAAATTCACCGCAGACCCAAGTATTAATGGAGAAAATTCACCGTAGAATTTTCACTGCATACCCAAGTATTAATGTAAAAAAATTTCACCACAGAATTACCTTTAAAATATAAATAAAATTAGTTGTTAGTGGATATTGATTTTGTTATAATTATTATTGACATAGTCTAACTTATAGATAAATGGTCTTTTTCACATAATCTAGTGATACAATTTCAAGCAAGATTGTGATTTTTTGTTGTTTAAAAACTCATGGGGCACTAACAACTTAAACTCAAGTTTTTAAAAATATCTTTCAGAATTTGGTTAAAATTAACTAGAAGAAAAAATACACTAAAAAAGTTATAAATGGCAATAACAACTAGTTTGACTTTGAAATTTAATAACTGTTAGTTTTATTAATTTAATTTTTTTTTTTAAATCCTACAGCTAGTTTGATAGTTCTATTTAATAGTTTAATTTATATATATAAATCTTTTTATTTTATTAATATAGTTAATTAATTATTAATATTAATATTAATAATTAATTATTATTATTATTATTATTATTTATCTATCTATTATATATATATATATATATATATATATAATAATAATAAAATAAATAAATTAAATTAAAATAAATAAATAAAAAGACAATTAAGAATATAGGCCAGGGATCCAACACCTGCTTATATTAATTTATGAATTCAAGTTTATGTGATCCATATTATGAATGTTGAGACATCTTTCGATAAAAATCACATTAAGAGTCTATATTTTTTGGAAATAAGTAAATAAGTTAACCTTTTAAGAGTGAAATTCTATTTTTTTCTTAAATTATTAGTAAATTATTTTAATTGATGTGGTTTTCTTGAAAAATAATGATGACTTAGTTTACATTACCCAAAGTAATAATAAATAACAATTATTTTTACCCATTAACAAATGAGTTATGATAAGTTTTACCACCATTTTGAAAAAAGAGAAATTAAAGTTATAAATTAGTTTTAAAATATAAATAAAAGTAGCTATTTATAGTCTATTAATTAAAAATTAATATTTAACAGCCTAGATCCATCTTAATTCTAGATCTACCAAGGACCTAAAGGGATCAAATCTCTTAAGGTGCAAATCTTTTTTAGAGTGAAAAAAAAAAATGATCTCTCTTGAGGTGCAAATCTCTTTAGAGTGAAAAAATATTTGATTTCTTTGAATGTTTGGTAGATCCGGGGCTTGGTAGATCCATAGTTTAGATGGATCTAGTCTCGTGTAAATTTTTTGACTCAATCAAATTACATAAAAATAAAAATAAAATTTAAATTTAAAATAATAATAATAATAATTAAAATAAAATTGAAAAAAATAGTCAATTTATGGTTGGTGGTTTTGGGGTTCAAGGTTTTGACAACCCATGGTTTTTCCAATGGTATTATGTATAAAACCAACTTAAATCCATTTTAACTTCAGATCTACCAAGAACATCAAATATTTGGAGATGCAAACATTTCCTTAAATTATAAAATCTCTTTCAGTAATAAACACATGCAATGCAACATTGTCGATTAACCTTTAAATTTTTTAATTTTTAATTTTTATATTATTTTTTTAATTGGCTAGTTTCATTCTATTATTAAAATATTTAATTTATTTATTCAATTAATTAATTAATTATATATATATATATAATCCATTTAATTAATTTAATTTATTAATTTATTTTTAATGGGCTAGTTTGAATATATATATATACATAACTAACTAACTGCTAGTTTCATTTTATTATTAAATATTTAATTAATTTATTCAATTAATTGATTGATTATTTAATATATATATATATATATATATATATATATATATATATATATATATATATATTTCTTATTTTATTGAGTTGATTTAATTATTTATTTATTAATTTTATTTATTTATTTATTTTAATGTGTCAGGTCCAAAAATAAAATAAGGAACACTAAGTAGGGCAGAAACAAAAGCCAACATCTCTATTGAGATTAAGGGGTCTTTTTTCAATTTTTAAGGCCTCTCTTAACTTACGATGATGGAAATGGTCGATCCTAGGAATGACCTTTAGCCTTTTCCTTTTCGATGGATATCTGCCTTATATTCTTGATTGTCTTTTGTTTCTACCCTGATTCATGTCCCTTATTTTATTTTTGGACCTTGTGCATTAGAATAAATAAACTAATTAAATAATTAAATCAACTTAATAAAATAAGATATATATATATATATATATATATATATATATATATATTAAATAATAAATTAAATAATTAAATAATCAATTAATTAATTGAATAAATAAATTAAATATTTTAATAATAAAATTAAACTAGCCATTATTAATTAAAATATATATATAGTCAAACTAACCCATTAAAAATAAATTAATTAAATAATCATTATATATATATATATATATATATATATATATATATATATATATATATATATATATAATCAATTAATAATTGAATAAAAAAATTAAATATTTTAATAATAAAATGAAACTAGCCAAAATTACATTTAAAAAATAATAATTAAAAGTCAAACTAGTCGTTATCCTAACGACTAGTTTGGCCATCTCTACATCTATTTAAACTTAATGTCTTGATCTGATCTCTCACCTAGTCCTCATGATGAACCACGTTGGTTAACCACACTGGTTGATTCGAAACCCGTCAACAATGTTCCAGTGCATGTGATTATTACCGAAAGAGATTTTATAATTTATATGATGGATCATATAAGCTTAGATTCTAAAAATTTCTTTAAATTATTAATCCAAAGTTATTAAATCTAATAATTTTAATATATTAATAATAATATTATATTTAATGATGTTTTTTACATGACATGGTAACAAAAATTAATGTCTTTACATATTTGAATACGTGCATAGGATATGGTATTTCCTTTTAAAGATTTATTTTACAAATATTTAATTAAAATAAATATTAAAAGATTTTGGAGTAAAATTTTTTATTCTTTGTGTTGAATTGTATTATAGTTTTTTTTAATTTATTTATATGGTTATTTTCATTTTTATTTTGGGTGGACGTTAATTTGTATTATTATTTAATTGGACACCTATACTTACACATCTCCTCATACTGGATTGTATAATGAGCCTTTCCCGCAATAAAAAAATTTCATATCAAGTTTTTTTTTAATAATCACAGCATTATATTATAGAAATATATATGTACAAAACATTTGTGACTAGCTCTAGTCTATTTGAATGAAAACCACACATATAAAGCTGGTTTGGAATGGTGTTGTATAGTTAAAAAATGTCATAGACTGCATTGGTGCTAGCCATGCTTCTTATATAGGATACAAAATAGGTTTTAAAAGACATGATAAATTGAAAAATACATGTGAAAACTATATATTAACTAGGCTTATGCTTAGTGGTGATGAGCCACATACATGTGAAAACTATATACTAACTAGGCTTATGCTTAGTGTTGATGAGCCACAGGTAGTCCATATTGTCATCCAATTGGTGCAAACCTCGTCAGAGGCTGCAACTCCAGAGGTAGCTATTCATTATCCTTAAGTAGAGCTACATCCAAACATTGCAATCACCCATTGATGATTTGATAAAGCAGGTGAAGCTCCTCCAAGTGAAGAAGGAGCTCATCCCTCCTTTCATTGCAATCAAACAACACTCTTCCCAAAAAATGTGTAAGATGCCAATCCACTATGTGGAGGCACTAGCTTCATCTAGCTTGTTGTGCTCCCAAGTCAAGGACCCAATTCTCTATCTCATCCAAGACATCTGAATTTGATAATTTTTCTCGTTCATCCACCAACTCCTATTCAATATCAAATAATTCTCATAGCATGCCTTCAAGGATGGATACTTCATTTTTTCTTTCTATCCCCTTGCTATCCAGTGTAAAAGTAGACATGCCATGATCTACAACCACTAGTTGACCTTCTGTTCCATCCTCATGTTATGAACTATGGGCGATGGGGTCAATTGATAGCTAGTTCTCGGTCTTGCCTGGAGGGAACCCTTCTTGATCTTGATCTAGGGAATGATTCACTCCATGGAGGTAAATTTCATATCAAGTTATTATTTTATAATATAAAAACTAAAAAAACCTTTATTATTAAATAACATTTACAAACTCATGAGGTTTATTATGCTTTCTATCCCCTTGTTATCCAGTGTAAAAGCAGACATGCTGTGATCTACAACCGCTAGTTGGCCTTCCCTTCCATCCTCGTGTTACGAACTATGGGCGATGGGGTCAATTGATAGCTAGTTCTCGGTCTTGCCTGGAGGGCACCCTTCTTGATCTTGATCTAGGGAATGATTCACTCCATGGTGGTAAATTACATATCAAGTTATTATTTTATAATATAAAAACTAAAAAAACTTTATTATTATATAAAATTTACAAACTCATGAGGTTTATTATGCTTTCTATCCCCTTTCTATCCAATGTAAAAGTAGACATGCCATGATCTACAACCACTAGTTGACCTTCCCTTCCATCCTCGTCTTATGAACTATGGGCAATGGGGTCAATTGATATAACATTTACAAACTCATGAGGTTTATTATGCTTTCTATCCCCTTGCTATCCAGTGTAAAAGTAGACATGCCATGATCTACAACCGCTAGTTGACCTTCCCTTCCATCTTCGTGTTATGAACTATGGGCGATGGGGTCAATCGATAGCTAGTTCTCGGTCTTGCCTGGAGGGCACCCTTCTTGATCTTGATCTAGGGAATGATTCACTCCATGGAGGTAAATTTCATATCAAGTTATTATTTTATAATATACCAACTAAAAAAACCTTTATTATTATATAACATTTACAAACTAATTGTTGAGATTCAACTATATGATGATCCTAGTGAAAATTAAGCACCTACACTAGGTGGGGCCTGCGGGCTATTTTTAGGTGGTATGTATATTTTTAGAATTTGGATCAAAGTCTATTTTTAGTAGTAACCTATTTATAGATGGTTGAGAAAATTATGTGGATGGATGGATGGGCATATATTTTTGGAATGCATGTGCGAAGTTGTTTCGTGGAATGCATGTCTAAAAATAGAATGTATGTCGATTATTGTTAGCCTTTAATAGTAATTAGACAATAAATAATAATATATTCTCTTGAAGCACTTGATTTCAGTTAACTGATGTGGAAAACGAGTTAACTAAAGGAATTTCGAGTTCAAAGGTTGGTTGGTGGGACATGCTAGTGGACTTCGTTGTAACTAAGTGATACAAAGTAGTAATAGAGTTGGATGTGTAGTTATGTGAGTTGTAAAGTAGCTTAACTCAGTTAAGTGAGTTAAACTCAGTTGTGCTAGTTGTAACTAGTTGTAACTAAAGATACACTAGTGAGATATCAGTGAAATAAATATTAAATTAAATCACATGGAGTTATCTCACATGCAACTGAAGATTTACTACTATTAACTACATGCATGTCAGATCTAGTGGAGACCCAGTTGAGAGATAGGTGAAAGGGACAGTTTGACTATCAGTTGTGACTATAGTGGGTGCACAAGTGCAACCAAACACACATTGGAGATTCAAGTGAGGATTTCATAGTCAAGGCAAGGCAAGATTGAATTCATTTAGGGATTGTGATCAACAGGGATTGCGCAGTGGAGGCAGGCTGTCAGGAGGCAGTAAATTGGTGCAGGTTTATGCCAATTTTTGTATGACAATGTGAGACGATTGTATATTGTACTAAGAGCTCTTTGATTATAGTTTTGTATGAGATTGTTTCATGATCCATGATATATACATAATATATGATAGTGGGGTTTTTAGCTTTATGCTTTCCCGGAAAAAACATCTATGTTATGTGTGATTGATTTGTCTTCATGTGTTTGCAATTGGCGATTAAATTTCCGCAAAGATTTAAGTAGAAGGATTCTGTATTTAAAAGTGGCATATAATTGTTAGATCAGGAGAATCCAAAAATACATAATTGTATTAAAATTTCTAGTTGGTATCAGAGCAGAGAAGATTGCAATTTTTAAACATTAGCTGAGTTTGTTGGTGGGAACAATTCAAATTTGTTGCGACAATTTCTTGGTGCGACAGTTGAGTAAACATCAAAATGGCTTTCAATGGTTTGTGATTAGAGTATGCACTCTAGGGCAGCTCGAACTAAATTGCATGGAAGGATAGGATGGAGGCGGTGCTTGAAGGAATTCATCGACATTGATGTTCCTAAGCCGACTTCGACAGATGTTGCATTACTTGACGACTGGAAAAAGAAAGTAGCGAAGAAGAGAAGGATTCTGTTGGAAGGTGTGAGAGACCATATTGTCTCAAAGCATCATGGGAAAGCCACCCCATTTTCAATGTGGAATGATTTGGCAGAACTTTTCCAAAGCAGCAGCGACCATAGGAAATTGGCGCTGAAGGATAAATTTAGAAAGATCAAGATGGAAAAGGGTGACAATATTCCTAAGTATCCCAAAAAGTTTTTCCAATGTCGGGATGAACTGGGGAGTGTGGGAATCACGGTTGCTAATGATTATTTGGTGATTTTGGCTCTCCTGGGACTTCCTAAGAGTTGGCACAGTTATCAAGACTCTGTCACGGATGGGAAAAACTGTCGAATTGGGAACGATTATGGTCAGATCTAGTGCAGGAGGAGTTCAGGCGGAACACCAGAGATGGCTCTTCATCAAATAATGGTAATGAAGAGGATTGTTCTTTGGTTGCCAAAGCAAGGAAAGGGAAAGGGAATAAATCCCATTCAAAATCCGAGGCTAAAGGCAATAAGCTGGATTTGTCCAAGGTGAAGTGTTTTCACTGTCATGAACATGGGCATATCGCCACTAACTGCCCACAGAAAAAGAAGAACAAGAAGGTTACTGGAGCTGCAGTTGGTGAGGCCCTTGCCTCGCAATTTTAACTTGATTTCTCTTTTATCGAATTCTTGGTTTCAAGCACAATGGGATTGGTGTGGTATCTTGATAGTGGTTCTTCCTTCCACATGACGGGAGATAAGGAGATTTTCAGTGACTTGGAGGAGAAAGATCTCCATATGCATATAGAGATGGGCGACGATGGAAGATACAGTGTGACCGGTATTAGTACCATTACCTTTGAGAGGGATTCAAGGAAAGCATTTATGTTGAAAGATGTTATGCATGTTCCAGGTCTAAAGAAGAACTTGGTCTCAGTCATGATGTTGGAGGACAGAGGTTATGACGTTGTTTTCAGTTATGGAAAAGCTTTCCTGCGACATAAAACAACGGGTAAAACCAAGAGGATAGGGATTCAAGTCAAGAATATCTACAAGATGGAGGTAGATGGCTGCACCTCAATGGTGGGCAAAGCAGAAGAAGTGGTGAGCTGGGATGAGGGTGAATTATGGCACAAGCGATTGGGCCATCTTGAACATGGCGCCCTGAAGATTTTGCAGCAGATTTATATTGGACTTCCCAAGGGTACACTTGTGCAGTTAGATCAGTGCAAGGGATGTACTATGGGTAAGTTTTTGAAGACCACCTTTCATGAAAAGGAGAATCGTGCTTTGGTGATCCTGGAGAGAGTTCACATAGACGTGTGTGGGCCATTCTCGGTTGCTTCAACAGCAAAAAATAGGTATTATGTTATTTTTGTTGATGAATATTCTCATAGATGTTGGATCTTCTTCATGTATAAGAAGGATAAAAAATTCCCAAAGTTCTATGAATTTAAAGCATTGGTGGAGAAAGAGTCGGGGAAGCAAGTGAAGGCTCTACAGAGCGATAATGGTGGTGAATATTTCTCGAACGAATTCAAAGACTTTTGTGGCAAAGAAGGAATTCAAAGAGAACTCATAGCGCCTCATAATCCACAGCAATATGGGGTCATGGAGAGGAAGAACAGAGCATGATTAGGGCCTACCAATGCACTTGTGGGCGGAAGCATGCAACACTATGGTTTATGTGCAAAACCGTTGTCCTCATAGAGTACTTGGTATGAGTACACGTGAAGAGGATTTTACTGGTAAGAAACCAGATGTTTCTCACTTTAATATTTTTGGCTCATTCGTTTATGCGCATGTGACCAAGAACGCCAGGAATAAGATGGAGTCGACTGTTGAATTTGGGATATTTGTGGGGTACACAAAAACACCCCATAATTATCATGTGTATTTTTGTTGTGGAGGTAAATCCCCTCTGCGGACAGAGGCGATCCCTACTAGCCCAGACCAGGTCTAGCAACAATCATTCACGCTACAGTGCAAGTTCCTAATAGCAAATAAACCATCTAGCGATGAAGGCCTACCTGGAATCCAACGTTGTTGCTTGTAGAAGAGGTAGCGCTCTCGTTCCTTAGCTTTGGCAGATCACGATCCCCATGATCTCCGTGATAGGACACCTACACACGTGAGAAACAGAACAAATGCAAGCGTAAAATCCAGTAGATGCAACTATATGTCAGTCAGAAAGGACATAAATCATCATTATAAACAACAACAAGAGTGGAACCATAACCAATAGTCGTTTATTATGAATCAATCAAAGGAAAATCACAACCAAGTTCTGACGTTGAATTCTCCTTTGGAGGGTCGCCAGCAGAACACGTCTCGAAAAGCTTGTCAAGGATGGGACAAACCTCTCTCTTCAAATCTTGACAATAGTCTCCTTGCTTGAATTTGGCCTTACGAGAATAATCAAAGCTCTTGCAGCATAAGGCTCTTGGGAATTTTGGGAACTTGAAGACCAGCTTGCAATGGAGATGAGCAAGCTTTTATAGATGGAGGAAGGGGAGTTGGGATCCCTATAATCATGGGATTGGCCCTATCATCAAGGAAGCTTCCATGAGAGGTGGCAAACCACTTCCTCTCTATGGAAATCCGTAGCCAAACCTCCCAACTCAAGATAGATAGCAGTCCAGGAATTTGTTAGGACGAAACTTCCACCATTTATTTTTAAAAAACACTCCTTAAATTGACCGACGCGAGTGCGACTCTGGGACAAAGTGCCAATTGGCATACACTCTTTGAAGGATTTCCTCCATTGGCACGGGTACTGCACTGGCTGCCTGCGCCAATGCAAAAAGAGGTGTTTTTAGGGTTTTTTGCAAAGAGATGTCTTCAGGGCAATGAAAGCTCATGTTCAGAGGGATGTCATGAAAGTATTTTCAAGTCTTGTCTCTGCTCACAGGTCACGGAATGAGCCCTCCAATGTGCGGGATGGGGAATGGCAGGGACGGTGACAAATTACTGTGTAACAAATCCCCCCTAAAGTATGAGGCCCGAACGAGAGAGAGGGGTGAAATGCTTTACGAGAACGTGTCCAACTGAAAACTCCGCCGTCAGAAAACCTACGTGAAGAAGTACAACTGATGTCTCAAATACATGATATATATGTGGTATGGGCGCAACCATACATAACAGAGTATACAATAATCTAGATCCAAGGCATGGACGCAGCCATCGAGTGAGGATCGATAAATAGAATCAGGTATGGTCGCAGCCATATAGTAAGTGAGTCATGTAAATAATCATAATAATCCACAAACTCGCAGCCTGGATTATAATAAACACAATGCAGGGTCTTGCGCTCCATCTCAATCTGAACACAGCACAAGTTCAAGCATGTGAATAAGGGAGCTGAAGTCGAACATGCAAGAACATCGTCTGATTACTAGCCAATGATGAAAGTTGTTAACAAACGTAAGAGGTACCACCAATAATGACAATGGCCCTCAAGGTACCATAGGTACAATCTACGACATGTGAATCAATGAGCTAGCGTCGAACACCCGTAGAATCACTCGATCGGAGGCCAATGATGAAAACGTCGCGTCGAATGCGAAGAACCTGCCATTGAGGCATGCAGGCTCCAAGGTACCAGAAGGGAGTCTCTAGATCAGCTTCCTGGATAATGAGCTGAAGTCGACAGAAAGTGACCTTGATCGAAGGTGGGTCATAGTGTTTCCCACATCATCGACGCGAGACAGAGGAACATAGTCTTTTTGTGAATCACGATCAGATGAGAATCAGAGGAAGGTTGGTACTTGCAGAGGTCAACTTCTCTTGAACATATGAACGGCACGATAGTGGTCTTGGCAGCATTTGACATCAAAATATCATAGGTCATAGTGACGAGGCAAAGAGCAGATGAGAGGTCAAAAGGGATTACCCAAACCCACGGAGGCAAGTGAAAAACGAGATGAGATGTCCCCAACCCGACATGAATGCATACAAGCGCCATGTTCAAGAGTGACATACTGCCAACACGACAATGATGTCGGTTCCATTTTTTCCCCACCATTTTTGGCGAGTACCCAACTTATTTTTGATAACAAGCTTGAAGGGGATAGCATATGCTTGTAATATAAGTCTGTCCTTCGGATGGATCCATCCTAGTACATTTAACGAGCCCTAGGAAGGAAAGACTCGAGTAGCGTCATTATGACTGAATCTGATGTCATCAAGGTTTAACGAGTCTGACAAAGGAAGAAATCGGTGTCTTTTCATGTTTATAGAGTTTGAAAAGACAGCAGAAAAGTAAAATCCAACGGTCCCTTTTCGTAAATAGTTCCTCAGATCTGAAAAGGTAGAAAACTATGTCTGAGAAAACCTCCTAGTCGCGATAGGCTAGGGTATTCCTTTTTCGTAAATAATCTATCCCAGCCCGAAAAAGGGGTAAACGTATACTGGGTAGATGTCATTTCGTGGCCAATTTAATGAGATCGAAATGACAAGGGCCTCGGCAATCTTTTCATGTTTAGAGAGTCAGAAAAGAGCTGAAAGATGACTCCTCCTGGAGGAACGAGTGGTATAAAGGGTAGCAACTGGTTCCGGTAATGGTGGAACTATTCTGAACAAGATGAAAGTCAAGAGGCTGGCTAACAAGACCACTCATTTCAGCGGTTCCTTAGGAATAGGTAAAACAACCAAGTGAAGGCATATGATCGGCCAAGTAGATGGGGATGATGGAATGAGAAAACCAAGGTTCATCTGGCAAAAAGGCTGATAAGATGGCAATCAAAAGAGGTAAAATAGGAAAGGTTTCATTTTTACACAAGCTTGAAATCAGGAAACTCTGCTTGAAGTTGGTTTCATTTTTACACAAGCTTGAAACAAAGATAAACTATGCTTGAAACTAGTTTCATTTTTACAAAAGCTTGAAATGGAAACAAAATATGCTTGAAAAAGTAAGCATGCCCCCAGCATGGTGACTCAATTCGAGGTACATGCCCCCCAAGCTTCAGTCCATATGAAAGGCAGATGGAGTGAAGGTTCAAATTACGAGATTAAGAGAAAGACTCGACTAGGATTTTACGAGAACTTATCAAAGACTCGAATTGAACAAGAACGTGTTTCATTGTTTTGACGAGGTGGACACATTAAAAGAACTATCCTCAAGACACCTTGTTTCATGGTTTAAGGAGCTTGGCACAAGGCAAGGAACTCTGTTCCGACAACCTTGTTTCATTTTTTAAGGAGCTTGACACAAGACAAGGAACTCTGCTCCAACAGGCCTCATCATAATGAACAAGAAGTCATGGCTTCCAAGAGTTCCACTCCCGATGGAAGGAAAATATCCTAGAAGCCAGGACCCAATGCCCCCAGCACCTGATGCACGACGACATCATCACTAAGCACAGGCATGGGGTAGGTAGCCACATAGTTGACCTGCGGTGGGGCAGATACAACAGGTGGATAAAAACCAGGAAGGGATGATGGCGGGCCAGTTTCCAAATTAGGACCAAAGAACGAAAGCTGATCAATGGTCACGATCCGTCCTTCATGTGAAAAACAGACCACACGAAAAAGGGAGGAGACAAGCGCTCCCATGGCATAGCTGTAATCACGCCCCAAGAGCAGATTAAAATCCAAGGGGCCTGGAACAACCGTCATGTCCATATGGATGGTTTTACCTCCCAAAGTACCAGGTAACCTTGGAAGGATCCCTAACGGTTGACTCGTTCTTCTGTTAAATTCCAACAGATTCTGCGTAACAGGCACAAGTGGCGGCGAACCAAAAGCTTGCCAAGTAGTGGAGGATAAAATACTAACAGAAGCGCCTTCATCTATAATGGTGTTGGGTACGACCAGACCAAAAGCCTGTACAGTTATCTTGAAAGGCACATAAGACGGAAGGCGGTATCCCACAAATCGATTCCAATCAAAGGAAGCGACCAGACTACTCGGAGGGGCTACCATTGAACTGAGATGGTCTTCCCCTGGTGTTACGGAAGAAGAAGTAGCATCCTCCACGACCTCCATCTCAAAGGCAGGAGGAGTATCCTCTAGGACTTCCATCATGGGAAGCGGAGGAGAAACTTCTTGAGATATAGGGACAGGAGAATATTTCTCCAAATCTGAGGAATCTGAAGAAAAAAGAAGAACCTGAGGGATGTGAGATCCACTCTCGACGGAAAGGACCTGGTGCACCGTATACAGGGCCAGTTCAAACGATCCCATGACCAATGGTTGGTCAGGAATGGATTCTTGAATTTGAATTTCCAGGGGAGTGGGATTGACCAAGGATGACTCTTGACCAATTGTGGTATCAGCTGGTGAAGGACTCAAAGAAAGTTGTTTATAACCAGCCGGAAGGCATGGTACAAAAGCAGTCAGGTTTTCCAAGACTCGCTTGGCTTCATCCATATATGGACAAAGGTGAATGGCATGGTGCCCTTCACACAACTTATAGGGATTGGCAAGCTTACCCTGCCTCTTAAAAGCTTTACCAATACCAGTTGAAAGTGTGCGCCCGAAAGCTAAAGGCAACGGCGGACGACCATTGGACCATACTTCGAGTACCTTGGGAATGCCAGGGAAATCTCGAAGAAGATGATCTCCTGTGCACAACATGCAAGGGAACTTGACTTTCCATGGAGGGTTGGAAGGTTTATCAAGAGGAGACTTCTTAGGCGTAATAGCCGCAGAGCTAGCCTCTCCTTTATCGGACTTCTTCTTCTTTGTCTTCTTCTTCTTCTTAGCCACCTGGTTACTCGAATCCAGACTTTCACCAGGTGAAGTAGAAGGGGAGGACGCAGAAATAGGCGAAGAAGGGGAGAGGTCCACCTTAGAATCAACATGATGTTTTTCAGGCAGAGGAACTGATTGAACAGTAGCCGAGACATTTGGGACCACAGAGGTTGAAAACAACCAAACAGGAAACCCAACAGTTGACCCAGGAAGGGACAACGTTGCCATATAAGGAGCACCAACATTTCCAAAAGGAGGAAAAGGACCAGGATTCCCATTGGAGGGGATTCCTTGGTTGGTGAACTCCAGAAAAGCTGCCATCAAAAAAACTCAAAACCGCACACAGGCTAAAAACCAAGGCACACAATCAAACAGCCAACAAGCAAAATATAACAGGGTGTGTGATCGTGGGTGATTTATTTTACCACATTGAAACTTAGAAACTTCACCGTTCCATATTTTAAGAGTCAAGAAATAGATGAAAGGTGACTCTATCTCTTTCAGTTTTGAAGCAAGTGTGAAAGGACAAGCGCTTGATGACCTTTTCAAATTTAAAGAGTCAGAAAAGATCGAAATGACTACTCAGGAATTCTAAGCATAGGGTGTACCAAATAACCGTGAACTGCAATATACACCTTGGTTTCAAAATTAAAGAGAAATCAACCAAGGACTTAACATACATGCAGGTAATCTCCCCGAATGCTGTGTCCGGTGTATCACGGGTATAGGGCGGAAGACTCGGCTTCCTATGGATAAAGGATAGAAACCTAGTGGGGTCTCTCTTTATATACTCGACGGTACGGGGAGCACAAGTCCGTACTAGTGCTGTCTAAAGCCAAGAGGCGAACGACAGCTACTAGGTTTAAAGACGCCGGAACATGTCTTTAACCTAGACCTCTAAATATTGCATTATTTTTTCAATGCTGCCTTAGTGTAAATTGAGTAAATTTTAATGTTTATCTTCAATTACGTTTCAGTTTTCAGGCCTTAGCGAGTGTGATGTCTCAAAATCTCCTAAATGCACTCTATATGCCACAGTATATCATTTCATTCGATGAAAGCTATTTATGAGAGAGTTGAGAGCTTTTCACACAATAATGAAATGAACAGAAAAAAACCAATGATGTCTCTAAAGCAGCTAATGAAAACTAAAATTCTTTTCGTTCAAGGTTATCAATCACTAATAACATCGAAAAGATCTAATTCACATTAACTAATGAAAAGCAAAAGAGATTTTTTTTTATATTTTCAATATTTCAGAGCAAAGTGCGCTAAACAAAATGAAAACTAATGCAAGAGCGATTCGAGAAATAATGATAAGAGAGAAAAAGAAAACAAATTTCACTCAATAGCAATCGCAATCAGACCTCAAATCGACCAAAAGTCCCTCAAAACGAAAAGAATCCCAAAGACTCCAAATGAGCCGTGTAATCTAGGCCCAAACGAGACAAGGCAGAATTTGAATGGAAAAGGGAACAATCACTCAAACAACGTGATGAGACAATAGAAAAGCACCAAAAAAATGCAAAGAAGCAATCACAAGGTTGACTAAACCGATAGAAACCAAAAACTCCCAAGGAGGGCTCGACACACAATAGCACCTAGATGACCTAGGGCTAGAATGAAAAATCGATGGAAATGGGCAAACAACCAAAGGACGAAGGTAACAGTCAGTCAATCAAGGCTCCAAAACACTCAAGCAGTCGAAAAAATGAAACCAAAATCAGAGATTAGGCTCAGAAAGCTCAAAATCAAGCAAACCCTAGCAGTCCCCAGCATTGGTGCGACTGTCAGGTTGAAACTAGCACCATATCAGAATTGGCGCAGGTAATACATTGACAACTAGCGCCAATTGGCGTGACTGTCACGCTAAAAAGGGCGCCAGTCAAGTTTGCTATGCCAAAATAAAAAATAAGCAATCCAAGATCAGACCAGTGATGTTTGGAGTTTTCAAAAACCCAAATTCACAGAAAGAACCAGTCCAAAAGAGTTGATCAAGAAAGAAGAATCAAGAATCAACCGAAAAGACAAGACAGTGCTCCAAGTGTTCAGTTTACAAACTAAACCGAAGATTGACTAAAGCAGCTTTGATCTACTTCGCAATTGCAGAGAAAAATCATTTTGAAGGTTATCTGGCCAACTTCAGGCTCCGTCTGTAGCTTATAAAACGAACAACAACAAGCTAACGATCCCCAGCGGAGTCACCAATTTGTTGTGGAGGTAAATCCCCTCTACGGACAGAGGTAATCCCTACTAGCCCAGACCGGGTCTAGCAACAATCATTCACGCTACAGTGTAGGTTCCTAATTGCAAATAAACCATCTAGCGATGAAGGCTTACCTGGAATCCAACGTTGTTGCTTGTAGAAGAGGTAGCGCTCCCGTTCCTTAGCTTTGGCAGATCACGATCCCCACGATCTCCATGATAGGACACCTGCACATGTGAGAAACAGAACAAACGCAAGCGTAAAATCCAGTATATGCAACTATATGTCAGTCAGAAAGGACATAACTCATCATTATAAACAACAACAAGAGTGGAACCATAACCAATAATCGTTTATTATGAATCAATCAAAGGAAAATTACAACCAAGTTCTGACGCTGAATTCTCCTTCGGAGGGTCGCCAGCAGAACACGTCTCGAAAAGCCTGTCAAGGATGGGACAAACCTCTCTCTTCAAATCTCGACAATAGTCTCCTTGCTTGAATTTGGCCTTAGGGGAATAATCAAAGCTCTTGCAGCATAAGGCTCTTGGGAATTTTGGGAACTTGAAGACCAGCTTGAAATGGAGATGAGAAAGCTTTTATAGATGGAGGAAGGGGAGTTGGGATCCCTATAATCATGGGATTGGCCCTATCATCAAGGAATCTTCCATGAGAGGTGGAAAACCACTTCCTCACTATGGAAATCCGTAGCCAAACCTCCCAACTCAAGATAGATAGCAATCCAGGAATTTGTTAGGACGAAACTTTCGCCATTTATTTTTAAAAAACACTCCTTAAATTGGCTGGCGCGAGTGTGACTCTGGGACAGAGCGCCAATTGGCGCGCCCTCTTTGAAGGATTTCCTCCATTGGCGTGGGTACTACACTAGCTTCCCGCACCAATGCAAAAAGAGGTGTTTTTAGGGTTTTTTGCAAGGAGATGTCTTCAAGGAAATGAAAGCTCATGTTCAGAGGGATGTCATGAAAGTATTTTCAAGTCTTGTCTCTACTCACAGGTCACGGAATGAGCCCTCCAATGTGTGGGATGGGGAATGGCAGGGACGGTGACAAATTACTGTGTAACAATTTTCCAAACAGTCAAATGACTGTGGTTCAACGGGATATAAAATTCAATGAGGAGAAAGCCATGAGTTGTCGCTTGAGAGGGAGCTAGACTTACATGCAGAGGAGGAACTGCTTGTTCCCAAAGATGAGTCTCTAGATGTGTATCAGCCACATGAGGAGGTTCATGGAGTGGAGGAGTCCACTCAAGCAGAGCCAAACATCAAAACTGGCAGAAGGTGTACCACAGAAGCTGAGAGGTTGAAGCTTGATGCAGCACAGAATGTAGGAGTCCCTACTTCACATCACAGACAGAGATAGTCTCCTGACCGATTCACTAGATACATGGCTCTCATGAGAAAATGTATTGTGACTAAGCCATCTTCCATTCAGGAAGCAATACAGGAGCCCACATGGGTAGATGCAATGGTGGAGGAGTATGACTCCATTGTCAGAAATAGTGCTTGGGAAATTGTTCCAAGGCCGGTTTATAAATCAATGTAAGGTTCAAGATGGATCTACAAGGTAAACCAAGCTGCTGATGGGAGTGTTGAGAAGTATAAGAAAATATTTGTGGCCCGGGGCTTCCCATAGATCGAGGGGATTGATTATGAAGAAACCTTTGCACCTGTCACATGGTATTCTTCCATAAGGACCATCCTTTCTCTCTCAGCACAGATGGGTTGGCACATTCATCAGATGGATGTGAAGACTATGTTCCTTAATGGGATCATTGAGGAAGAAGTGTACATTGAGAAGCCTGAAGGATTTGAGATCTTCAGCAACGAGATGCATGTGTGCAAACTCAAAATAGCATTGTATGGGCTGAAGCAAGCACCCCGTGCTTGGTACACTCGGATCGACAACTATTTCACTAGACTTGGCTTCACCAAGAGTGAGGCAGATGCAAACCTATACCAGATTGTGGTGGAGGGTAAGATTTTAATCATTTTTCTTTATGTTGATGATTTAATACTGATGAGTAGCTAATACACTCATGCAAGGAGGACCTTGTAAAGGAGTTCGAGATGAAGGATATGGGCCTCCTTCACTATTTTCTTGGATTGGAAATATGGTTGTGAGAAGGTGAATTGTTTGTGTCTCAACGCAAGTATGCAAGAGAGATACTCGGTAAGTTTCACATGGAGGGCTACAAACCAATGGATACTCCTCTTCTAGGAAACTGGAGGAAAGAGGATGCTACATCTGGAGAGGTAGTGGATGCAATTGTCTATCGACAGTTAGTGGGTTCGTTCATGTATCTAGTTAATACAAGACCATAAATATACTATGTGGTGAACCAGCTTAGTCAAGCGATGGTTAAGCCTACGAAGCTCTTTTGGAAGTCAGACAAGCATGTCCTGAGATATCTCAGGGGCACATCTGAGTATGTCTTATGGTACAGATAGATGGATGAGGTGAAGTTGGATGGCTTCACGGATGCAGATTAGGCAGGCAACCCAACAGAAATAAAGAGCACATCAAGAGGGGTTTTCAGTATCGGATCTACAGTTATTTCTTGGTACAGCAGGAAACAAAGATCCGTGGCACTTATTTCAACGGAAGCGGAATACATGGCAACAAGTCAAGCTACATGTGAGGCTATCTGGATGAGGAAGATCCTGGTCGGTTTGTTCGGTTCTCAATTAGATCCCACAGTGATTGATTGTGATAATCAGAGTTGCATTAAACTCTTGATTAATCTTGTGTTTCATGATAGATCTAAGCATATAGATATCCAGTATCATAATATCAGATATTGTGTGTAGTGGAAGATCATGTTGCTTCAGTACATTCCTACGGAAGATCAGGATGCAGATATTCTGACGAAGATGCTCACTGAGAGCAAATTTGAATACCATAAATACAAGATCAGGGTGAAGGATAATCCCTTTCTTGTTGAGAGGGAGTTTTGAGATTCAACAAGATGGTTATCCTAGCGAAAATTAAGCACCTACACTAGGTGGGGCCCACATGCTATTTTTAGGTGATATGTCTATTTTTATCAGTAATCTATTTATAGATGGTTGAGAAAATTATGTGGATGGATGGGCGTCTATTTTTGGAATGCATGTGCAAAGCTGTTTCGTGGAATACATGTCTAAAAATAGAATGCATGTAGATTATTGTAAGCCCTTAACAATAATTAGACAATAAATAATAATCTATTCTCTTGAATCACTTGATTTCAGTTAACTGATGTGGAAAACCAGTTAACTGAAGGAATTTCGATTTCAAAGGTTGGTTGGTGGGACATGCTATTGGGCTTCGTTGTAACTGAGGGATACAAATTTGTAACATAGTTGGATGTGTAGTTATGTGAGTTGTAAAGTAGTTTGACTCAGTTAAGTGAGTTAAACTCAGTTGTTCTAGTTGTAACTAAAGATACACAAGTGAGAAATCAGTGAATTAAATATTAAATTAATTCATATGAAGTGATCTCACATGCAATTGAAGATTTACTACTGTTAACTACATGCATGTCAAATCCAGTGGAGACCCGGTTGAGAGATAGGTAAAAGGGACAGTTTGACTATCAGTTGTGACTATAGTGGGTGAACAAGTGCAACCAAAAACACATTGGAGATGCCAATGAGGATTTTGCAGTCAAGGCAAGGCAAGATCGAATTCATTCAGGGATTGTGATCAGCAGGGATTGCGCAGTGGAGGCAGGCTGTCAGGACGCAGTAAATTGGTGCATGTTTATGCCAATTTTTGTATGACAGTGTGAGACGATTGTATATTGTACTTAGAGCTCTTGGATTAGAGTTTTGTATGAGATTGTTTCATGATCCATGATATATACATAATATATGATAGTGGGGTTTTTAGCTTTATGCTTTCCCAGTAAAAACATCTGTGTTATGTGTGATTGATCTTTCTTCATGTATTTGCAATTGGCGATTAAATTTCCACAAAGATTTAAGTAGAACGATTATGTATTTAACAGTGGCATATAATTGTTAGATCAAGAGAATCCGGCAATACATAATTGTATTAAAATTTCTACACTCATGAGGTTTATTATATAATATTTCCATCTAGATGATTTAAAAACAAAACAAAATCATTATTATTATCTAACATTTACAAACTTATGAAGCGTAAATAAGTTATTTTATACAGATTTTAGTTTCTATTAAGAATGAAAATCATCAACTCTGGAGAATTAAAACTTGACTTAGCTGACCAATGGAAGAATTTTACAAATCTAAGCTATAAAGAACAATAATGAAGCCAACAAAATCACATTCAATTCTTGATAAAGTCTTGGGAATTTTAACTCCATGTGATGCGATTTAATCTTCCAAACACATTGCAAATAATGATTTCAAAACAATCATTTCCACAAAAAATAGAAATTGGTCTTGGTGATTCAAGGAGCACATCATCTCCTAGGTGACCAGGATAGCCTTCATGGTCCTTGTAGTAGGTTTAGACAAAATACATCTATGAATCCACTAGTCAGGCCCCTGTTCGAGTTGAAATGAGAGAACAAAGCTGATGTAGTATCCATACCCTAAAAGCTTCTGTAAACTTATATATATATATATATATATATATATATATATCGTGTAAATCAAGAATCAAGAATTGGTTAAACTAAAATGGATCACTGATTACCACCCCATTTTCATTCTTTATAGGATGAAATGAAATTCGAGGGTAGATTGGGGAGAAATTAGATGGTTGAATGCTTAAGCCTACTTCTATTTTTATTTTGATGGCAGAGTGAAATATTAGAACCTTGACGCAGACATCATCTATCATTTGTTTGGTTATCAATTGGAGGGACAGTTCTATATGAGGAATGATGTCATGGAACTGATCAATTTTGGCCACCTAGATTCTAGATGAAAACTCCTTAGTTCTTTTGGAGCATGATGTTTTTATCTAGCTGTCATCCCACCTACATTTTCTAAGCACTTAGTTAACAATGCATTCTTTGTATTTGGGTAAATCGAATTTTGGTTGTCGTTGTTGCACAACTTCGTAGATAGTTCTCGATACATACAAATGGACATATTTAGATGCTCATGATATGGTGTAATGATTTGTTTGCATCTGCCACTATTTATGGTACTCAAAGGAAGGTTAGGTAGAGGACATTTGTGGTGTGAATAAGAGAAAGAATACAGTTTCCAATATGAAGGATGAGAGATGGAAGTGAAAACAAAAGGGGATTTTTTCGCATAAAAGATAAGCAATCCTAAATATTTTTTCTTAAAATATTACATGTGCATTTTGTATGTAAGAGAGAGAAATAACTCTGTCATTCTGTAGAAATATTATAATTGAATTTGTGTGTTTATTTTTGGATAGGATTCTTGAAAGAGTTCTTGGAAATGGTAGGTACTTATTTTGGTTAGTTCTCAATTGAATGTGTGTTGTTTGGCACATAGAAAATAACTATTTGTTTGAAAATAACACAACAGTTATTGCATTTATGGAAAATAGAACACATACAAAAGAAATGCCTAATTATATTTTCCTTAAAAGGAATATGATCTTTGCATGCACGAAAAATATCGTTATTGTGTTGGAGTTCCTTGAAAAGAGATGTGCATTTGGTTTCTTGGAAAAGAAACATATGTGTGCATGCTTGAAAAGTTAACTAATATGTTTTTATTTTTCCTTGGAAAGAAATATGTATATATTTATTTTTCTATTCTTTTGAAATAATTCTTGCATGTGAATCTTTCATGTAAAAGACATAATGATCCGGATTTATGCAGGAATGCAATAGAATACACATATAACCATAAATAAAAAGATGTAGGGGAAATAACACTTCATTTCATTAATATCAAAGAGCTGAAATTTGCTTACAAACAGAATGGAAATAAACTAGCTAGGACGTTGGTAGCTTATCTCTAAGAATAGATGTGGAAGCTACAAGCCTCTGAACTGTGTTACAGTGAGGCTCGAGGGCCTATTTATTATAGAGAAACAATGGAAAACCTTAAACATCCAAAAACCTAACCCTAGGCGATGAAGCGCCAAAACTATGGGCCCTGTTTGGGTAATTGGTGTTTCAACTTCCAGGGGTCATAACTTTGGCATACTATCTTTGTTTGATGCACATGATACATCGCTAGAAATACCTATCTGAGGACTACAACTACTGACCAAAATTATCAATTCTAAAATGGAATCAATATTTTCCAGAGAAAATATGCCCAAAAAACGTCGTTTAGGGCCTCAAAACGGCTCCAGAAGTTCAGGACCCGAAAAACTGCTAAAAATAGTAAGTTGTGCCGAAATTGAAAAACTAAAAGAGACAATGGTGGGGCCCCAAGTGGAATAGGTGGGTGGCCACCAATATCCACCTGGATCATTCCTGCCCCCTTAGGAAGCAATGGTCCCCATTTCGTTGAGTTCCTCCATGAGATGAGGAAACTTCTGCTGAACTTGGTCCCTAGTGAACCACTTGCCTTGGGGAAGGAGTTCGTCAGCTTCGACAAATCGATACCTATGGATCTTATGTTGGCGAGTGTTCTTGATTTTCATTTCCCTGATAAAATCTATGGTGGAATGTTCCATGCATTCTGGGTTTAACTTTTTTTGTGTGAGTTGTTATGCAATGTCATAGGTGTCCAGTAGAGGTGGAAAGTAGGGACGAATACAGTCCACATTGAATATTGGGTGTAGAAAAAGGAATAGTGGAATATTGAGCTCGAAGGCATTGTTCCCTACAGCCTTGGTGATGGTGTACGGCCCATATCGAAGCAGACGAAGCTTACGGTGGGGTCCAGTGAGGCACTCCTTCTGCAAATGTAGCCACACTTTGTCGCCCACCTGGAAGTTGTGTGGCACCCGATGTTGATCATGTCATTGCTTGTACTTAGCATTGACTTTGTCCAATATGTCATGAACATGTTGGTGGATGTTCTGAATGTGTTCGATGAAGATGGTCACTTCAATGTCAAATTCAGACTAGACATGAGCTGAATCGGCCTGAGTAGCCACAAATTTCATGGCTACATCAATGGGACATAGCGGCTGGAATCCCAAGCCCACTTGAAAGGGGCTGTGGTTGGTTTAGATGTGGAGAGCCTGGCTATAACTGTGTTGTACATAGGGGAGGCTCTCATCCCATGTGTGTGGATGCTTTTAATTGTACATGTGCATAATGTGTACAATCATCTTTGTGACGACCTTTGTCTGGCCATCAGTTTGGGGATGGAAAGTTGTGGACTTGGTGAGCTTGGTGTCCAGCATTGACCAGAGGCTGGGCCAAAATGTTATGAGGAACCTACTATCCCAATCTGATATGATAAACTGTGGGATCCAAAAGTGCACCCACACTCATTCAAAGAATATTTTTGCAGTGGCTTCTATTGTGATATTCTTCTTGTAGGCTACCATAATGGCCATCTTCAATAATTTATCAATGACCACGAAAACAAATTTGTTTCCATTCTTAGTAGAAGGAAGGCCCGAAATATAATCTATGGAGATGGATTCCCAAGGTCGAATAGGGGAAGGTAGTGGAGTATAGAGGCCTTGCTTCTTGATGGTCGGTTTGGCAATGGCGCAAGCAGTGCAGGATCTGATGCACTTCCTGGCATCCTGTCGAAGGTTTGGCCAATAGAAATACTTCTACAGTACTTCCACTATTTTCTCGACCTTGAAATGCCCAATGAATCGACTATAGTGTGCCTCCCATATCATCTTGGCATGCTCACTTGAAGGAACACAAAGGTGTCCCAGGTGACATAATAGTGCATCTTGTAGCTGAAAATTTAGAACTTGCATACTCCCCAAGAGTGCCTTGTATGTGTGGAAAAATTCTAAATCTCTCTTGTACAAAAGCGGCCAATCGGAAGTCTCATGCCCACAAGAGTTGATAACGGTGGCTAGCACCACGATCGGTGGTCACATGAGGCAGTCTGCAACATTATTGGTGCTACCCTTCTTATACTTGATGTTCAAATGAAATTTTGTAGATATGTGGACCACTTATTATGGCGATCGTTCTGCAACTTCCCTTATGTTTGTATGAACTGCAAGGTTCAGTGGTCTATGTGGATGATTGTTTCCTTCCCCATAATGTAATTCTTCCATTTTCGAAAAGCCTGCACAATGGAATACATTTCTTTGTCATAAGTGGGATACTTGTGAACTATGTTGGACAACTTCTCACTGTGATATGCCACTGGATGCCCCTATTGAGTAAGAAGTGCCCCAATAGCATTGTTAGAGGCATCTATCTCGATCTCAAATGGTTGTTGCAAGTCTGGTAATGTGAGAAATGGGGCAGAAAAGAGGCGATGTTTCAATTCTATGAACACCTTTTGTTGAGATTCCGACCAAAAGAATTTTTCTTTCACTCCTCCCTTGGTGACTTGACTCAAGGTCCAAGTGATATGAGAGAATCCCAACATGAACTTGCAGTAGAAATTAGCAAGACCCAGAAAGCTGTGAAGCTTTGTTAGAGTGGTTGGGGCTGGCCAATCTTGAATGACTTGGATCTTGGTTGGATCCACATGCACCCCCTTTCATCAATAATTTAACCCGTATATTGAACCTGGGTCATGCCAAAAGTGCACTTATCCAAATTGGCACACAAATTGTGTTTCCGCAGTGATTCAAGGACTTGTCGGATGTGGCGGAGGTGCTCTTCCGAATTCTAGCTGAAGATCATAATGTCATCCAAGTACACCACTACAAATTAGTTGGTGAATGGCCGCAAGATGTCGTCCATCAACCTCATGAAGTTTGTGGGAGCATTCGTCAACCTGAAAGGCATGACCAGCCATTCGAAAAGGCCCTCCTTGGCTTTGAAGGAAGTCTTCCACACATCTAAGGGTTCGATTGGTACATGGTGATACCCAGACTTCAAGTCAATCTTGCTGAAATATTTCACCCCTTTGAGTTGGTCCAGAAGGTTATTGATCTGTGGGATCAGGTACCTATTCCAGACAATGATATTGTTCAGCGCCCGATAGTCAATATAGAGTCTCCAAGTCCCATCCTTCTTCTGTACCAACATGATCAGGCTCCCACAACGTGATGAACTTGGCCGGATGTTACCTTTCTGCAGCAGCTCATGAATCTGCCTCTTGATTTCATCATTCTCCAAAACAGAGCGCCGATAGATCATTCCATTGGGTAGCGGCGTACCTGGGTTAGATCAATGGGTTGCTTGACCTAACAATGCAAAGGAACCCCTATGGGTGAGGTGAAGATGTCCCCGTACTCCTCCACAACCTTGTCCATTTGTTGTTGTCGTGTAGAGGAGCCCTGTCTAGAGGTCGTGGCCACAGTCTTCTTCTTGCCCTGGGGGTGGATCATTAGGAAAACAAATTTCCAGGTTTGGGAAATGAGCTTAATGCATTTTTTTGCAGTAACCAAAGAGATAGTGGCAGGTGGTGGTATCTCTGGTATCCTGTACAACTTATTTCCCAAAGTACTAATAACAGCATGAGGTCGGGACTCATACATAGCATGTCACTTCCATAAGTATGGTTGGCCTAATAATACATCAAAAACATCAAGAGGAGCAATGTCACATAATACCTCATCCGTGAAGGGCTTGATGCTATAGGGAAGGCGGCACTGTTGGCTAACGTGAAGATCACGTCCTTGGTGAAGCTACTCGATGGTGTATAGCAAGGGTGTTTAATAATTAATACTTAATATTAATTTAATATTAATTTTTTGTATGGTGTATTCTTGATGGTATTTGTAGAATTGGATCATGGACCAGAATGATAGCTCAAAATTCAAAGTGCTCGGAAGAGTTCCAAACCTAAACGACCGGAAAGGTCTCGTCACTCTGATTCTGGCGCCATGAACGGTTCGCAAAATGGAGGTCATCTGTAAAAGTTATTCAGGTTTGAAGTTTCCAGTAACCTCCAAAATTCAGTTGACCAAGTTTGACTTTCAAACTTTGGAAAAATTTTAAAAAGAATATTCCAAAGAATATTCCAAGAATATTCCTTGAAATATTCCCTAGAATATTCAATCTAGGCGAATGATTTTCGGACAAGTGGCATCTCCTTATTTGACAGTGGTTGGAATTTTTGGAATTGGGCCAATCAAAGGGTGCCACGTGGCAAGCCCAAAAGCTGCCACGTGGCCCCAGGCCAATGGAATATTGGGCGTATCAAATTTTTTGTGACTTGGCAGGATTTGAACCGCGAACCTACCTCCCGCAAACGCCACACCCGACCGCTCGAGCTACATGGTAGATCTTACCACTAAAAGTCTCTGCCAATATTTGAATGTTGTTTTAAATTCTTTCGATAGCAAAGGGGGCCAGCTCCTTAGGGCCAGCCCCCACATCAACCGACCCCACACGACCGGAGGGCTAAGACTAGGTGCTTAAACATTACCTGTGGGAGTGGAGGCGGTTGGCTAACCATTAACATTTGTGACCACCATTCAAGTTTAATGCAACCGTTGGGTTAACAGTTTATGCGGCGGAAAATATTGTGTGTTCACATGCCGAACCAGCATTTAATGTTACAGGTTATGGTTCCCACAATTCTAGAGGAGCGCACCATTTTGGGCGGACTTATCCAACTTTTCCCATAATAAACCATTTTTCCACATTTTGTGGGGTTTTTTAGTGACATTGGGATTTTTCTTGGAAAAATCTATAACTCCCTCATTATTGAACCAAATTGGATGAAAATTTAGTCAATTTTGGGTTTCTTCGACCTTATGGAGCACTTTGGGATAGGTTTTAGGTCAAATGGAGGTGATCTTCAACAGCTTTTGCTTCAAGGAAGATGAAGGAGCCATAAGGTCCACCATGAGACAAAATCAGTTTGAGGTCTAACCAGGGGAGTTAGAGTATTTTTTCAGAGTTCCAATTGTCTAAATTGAATAATTCAAATGTTCTGAATCTGATGAAATGGTTTTCAGAGCCTGTAGAGAATTTTTGAAGGTTGAAAAACTTCAGTAAAGTTCCAAGGGTCATTGTGCCAGCTTTGGCCAACAGCAGTGCAGGGCTTAGAAAGAGTTGTTTGAGACCATTTGTAGTGAACCAGTGATCATTATTGACTGAAAACATAATTATGAATCTATTTACAGAGGTTTCAGCAAGCTTTAAATACTTTTAGAGGTCAAAAACTCAGCAGAGACATTTTCATTAACCCTAGTGCCAGGGGGTGCCGATAGGTGATTGAGCCAAAACTGGAGCAGCCGGAGGATATTTTTGATGAATAAAAACTCTATATTGACTATTTCAGTCATTTTTTAACCAATAGAAGTGGTTTCATAATATTTTGAGAAATTTTAGAGCTTGAAAATCTGATGTGAAGTTTTTGGCAGCCCTGGGAAAACCATGGAGGATAACCTATTTGGGGAATGCAGTGCTTAATTTGAGAAATTTATTAGTTTAAATTTGATGTATGATGTGTATTGGATATAGCAGGATTTTTTTTAGTGATAGAAACATAATTCTGAGGGAGTTTGTGCCATTTATAAGCTCAGAGTAGCTTAGTGCACCGAACAGAAGGAATCGTGTCAACAAGAGCCTAAAGTTGTTTACAAAGTCTGGAAAGCCACTAGATGGATTTAAATGGTATTTTTAGTCCTTTGGATCATTTTTGTATTCATTAGAATTAAGTATTTACTTGTAAAAAAAACTTACCATAATCCCAAAGAGCTGAGTCATGATGACAAAGCTCAAAGGAGACGTAGCCCACGATATTTCAAGTGAACTCCTAGATTAAAATTGTTGTTGTGTTTGAATGATTATTTGTTGCATTATATTGTTGTCATACATGTTAAATTACAACAAGAACAAATGAAGTTAAGACACATAAACAATAAAAATTCATACACCACTTTCAAGTAAATAATTCTGCAAAATTGTTAAGTACAAGCTAGATCATTTTAATTAAAACTGAGAGGTAGGTTCTTGAAATACATACAAGTTATCCATACCATTTTCAGATCATTTGTGGTTGGAAATCCTTACTGCTTCACGAAGTCTGCTGAAATTAGGTTCTTTTGGCTCCCATTGTCGACAATTAACTATAGCGGGGAACCCTTTACCCACATTTGGGAGTGGAATAGACACTCCTCCTCCTCTGGATCTTTTGGTTCCTCCTTCTAGATATTCGTAGTGGAAACAATGGCTTTGGTATCTACATCAATAATCTGTTTCCCTTTGTCATTCCCCTTGTCATATTCTGATTCAAAGTCCCTCATCTCGGCCACCAGCGACTGCTTGGCCTGACAGTCACTTTTTTTGTGAGTGGAGCTCTTATGGAACTCACACCACTTTCCCATGTCCTTCTTTGGCTTTGCGGCGTTGTTATTTTCTTTTGGCTTTGGAAATTTGTCTTGGGCCACCATGCATTAGTAATTTCCTTTGTTCTGTGGTTTGGGGGCACCTTTCCCTTGATTTTGATTCGCAGATCCAAAGTCTTGCTTCTTCTGTTTGAATTTCTGCTCAATCTTGCCAGCATACTGGTATGCCATAACAAGTGAGGAGATGTCGAGGAACTCCATTTCCTCCTAAATGTATCTATGTAGACAACTGCAATACTTTAGCACCAAATTTTTCTTTGAATATTTGATACCCAACTTTGTGAACAGGGTATGGAACAGATTCGTCATCTCATGCACATCTTGATCCCTTTGTTGTCGCAGCGCGTTCCATTATATGTACTTGTCCTCATAACTCCCCACATGATAGTATTGTTCCTTGATGGTGTCTCGAAAATAATTCCAAGTGGGTATGGCTGAGAACAGAGAGGGTTATGTCTAGTCCTTTTTCTCACAATAGGTTTCCCACCAGTCCTTGACATGGGGGTAGCTTTGAGGAGTGAAAAAATAATCTTCTCCCGGTCAGAAAAGTCATGAACCGAGAAATATCCTTATATATTCAAACATCTATCTACACCATCTGCATCTATTTGACCCTAAAATATGGGAATATAAAATTTTACTTGTACCTTAAAGGGAATCGCGCCTCCAGAGTGGCTGTTGGATGCAGATGCGTTGTCAGTGGGCAGTCGTTTAAGGATCTGGCAAAATTTATCCATCATCGCGTTCCTTTGTTTTTCGAGGGCCTCCTTGAGCAATATTTTGATAGGATCTCCTACTCCTTCATCTTTATTTTCTTCCCCCATGGGCGTTCGTCGGGGTTTGGAAGGTTGATCTTGCAAAGGTTCAACTAGATCGAGCCCTAACTCCTCATACCCCGACCTCGTTGGGGACATGCAAAGAAGGATCAAGAAAAAGCAGACCGCTTTGATACCACTAATCCGGATTTATGCAAGAATGCAACAGAATACACATATAACCATAAATACAAAGATTCTGCGGAAATAACACTTCATTTCATTAATATCAAAGAACTGAAATTTTCTTACAGACAAAATGGAAATAAACTAGCTAGGGCGATGGTAGCTTATTTCTAAGAAGATATGTGGCGGCTACAGGCCTCTGAACTGTGTTAAAATGAGACTTGAGGGCCTATTTACTATAGAGAAATAATGGAAAACCCTAAACATCCAAAAACCTAACCCTAGGAGATGAAGCGCCAAAACTATGGGCCCTGTTTAGGTAAATTGGTGTTTCAACTTGTCGGGGTCGTAACTTTGGCATACTATCTCCGTTTAATGCACATGATACATCATTAGAAATATCTATCCAAGGACTACAACTTCTGACTGAAAATATCAATTTTGGAATGGAATCAATATTTTCCAGAGAAGCGATGCCCAAAAAACGTCGTTTAGGGCCTCAAAATGGCTCTGGAAGTTCAGGACTCGAAAAACTACTAAAAATAGTAAGTTGTGCCGAAACTAAAAAACTGAAAGAGACAATAGTGGGGTCGCAAGTGGAATAGGTGGGTGGCCACCAATATCCACCTGGATCATATAAGTACATATCACAACTTGAAAGGAAAATGTGTTGAATTATTTTTCTCTTGAAAAATATTCTTTTGCAAAAGAGCATGTATTGCATATTAGCTTTCTGTTGGAGAAGAACATATAGTTGTATGCAAGTGTCATAGTTGTTATGTCAATTCCTTTTGGAATTATTTTTTTTCCATGCAAGTATAATAACTATAATGGTAGTTCCCTTGAAAAAGGTTATGGTTGCAGGCTAGAATAATAACTATTATGGGAAAGAATGTGTAATTTTATGCAAGAACAATAGCCTTGTAGTGCTATGTACATAAGGAATAGTTAAATTGTGATAGGTTTCCTAAAAGAAATATTTTCTTTACATGCACGAAAATTAGAACTATTGTGTTAGATATTTTAAAGATAAACATGAATTTGTGTGCAGAAAGGAATAATTATTATGTTAGATATTGGAAAGGGAAACAAGTAATTGCATGCAATAAATGCACTAGCTTTCCTTTGGAAAATACATATATCAGCATGCAAGAAATAATGACTAACATATTAGTTTTATTTTAGAATAGAGCATGTATTTGTGCATACAATAGACTCTGTAAATAGCTTTATCTTGGGAAATATGCTTTTGGAAAGGGACTTGCATTTGCATGGACAATAATGATATATATCATGTTAGCTTTCTCTTAGAAGGGGACATGCATTTTTATGTATTATAATAGTAGTAATAATTGTATTGGAAATATTACTTTGTTACATGCATAAAGAAAATTTGAGGGGCTAACTTACCTTGAATAATTTTTTTAACTAATTACATGCACAGAAATCAAAGCGAAGATGCTAATATCCTTTAAATGAAAATGGATGGTTACAATGGTTTTATTTTGGAAAAAAATGTGTGCTTGTGGGAGAAGGGTCATAGTAATGTGGTATTTATTTTGACATGCTTGATACTTATTTTCTTATACTTAATGCATGAGAAGTGTTATTAGAATAAGGATATTGTGATATTATATTTTCATCTCATGTATGCACATGAATATATATTAAATGCTCATTTTTTAAAGAGTGATTATCGGTTGATTAATGTTTTATTTAATCATGCTATGAAATCTTGTTAACGTTAGCAATGATAGAAAATGATGGTGACTTGTGCAAAGGATAGATTATGTTTAAAATTTTGGCAGTGAAAGAACTAATGGTCCATGTAGATGAGTGTGAGCTACAGGATGGTCCACTGATGGGATGATAAAAAATATAAGAGTTGGCTTTATTTAATGAAAATAGGTAGCTCTCATATGAGAGACTCCACTAGGAGAGACTCCTACAGAGAACGCTCTACCTCAATAACATTACAATCATGAATAAATAGTATTCACGCATATAGGGAAGTTAGAACATCTTACCTAAATAATATGAATTGATTCCTAATCTGAGGTTCTAGTGAACTGACTCTCTCCTAATATTACATTCTCCATTACCTTAAACACTCCCCCTTAATGGAGAAATGGTTCATTAAAACTCCTAACATCTCCCTAAATGAATCAAACTTAACTCTTCCAAGAGGCTTAGAAAAAATATCAGCAACATTATCACAAGTATTACAATATTCAATATAAATTTCCTTTAACTGAACCTTCTCCCTAACAAAATGAAACTGTGTATCAATATGCTTAGTGTTTTTATGAAACACCGGATTAATTTCAAGTTTGATGGAGCTCTGGTTATCACATCTGATAAATGTTGAATTTTTCTTTTCTTCTCTAGCATCCTGGAGAAGTCTCCTCAACCAAACTGCCTCACATGTTGCTGCACACATGGTGTTGAAAATTCAACAAGAAATGTGTGTCTAATTTAATTTTCCCTTAATTAAATTGGACAATAAAATGTATCTTATCTCATAATCACTTATAATAGTTAACTGAGTGTGATAAACATAGTTAGCTCATGAATTTCAAGTTGAGGGTGGTTGGTGAGGCATGCAGACTGATTTTATTAGTTATGCAACTTGAATTGCAGTTAGTGCATTAGTTTAATGCATGAGAAATCAGTTAACTCAATTTATTGAGTTAATTCAGTTGAATTAGTTGTAACTGTTTGTTCACTAGTGAGAGATCAAGTGAATTAAATCAGATTTAATTCACATGCACTGATCTGCCATGCAACTGATGATTTAATATTAATAGTTGCATGCATGCCAGTTCCAGTGGAGACCCAGTTGAGACAAAGGTTAAAGGGATGTTAACTATCAGTCGTATCATTAGTAGGTTGCTTGCATGCAGCCAGACATCCATTATATTTCCCATGATCCTTACACAGTTTTGGAAGGCTGAAATTCCTAAATAATAGGGACTGCATTCCACATGAATTTCGCAAGCAAGGTAGGTTGATTAGAGGCAGGAAATTGGCTAAGTATTGATTGATTTTTTCGGGTCAGTGTGAAACAGTTGTGAGAGTGCAGGAGATTCTTGTGATAAGAGTGCATTGTAATTGTTTCATGATTCCATGGTGAATATACAATAGAAGATAGAGGGGTTTTGAGCAGCAAGCTTTCCCCGGGAAGATATCTGTGTTGTGGTTTGATTTTATTCTTTCTTTACTTGTTGTGATTGGTGATCGTGTTTATTTTCCGCAATTCATTTGTAGAAGGATTCAATATCTAGATTTAGTACATTGCTTGATCATATTGAATCCATTGATATACATATGTTTGTATAATTTCTGTAAAAAAATAATACAAAATAAAATTATTGCCTAGATTCTCCTTATCTAACAATTATATGCCATTGTTAAATATAGAATCACTTACAAATCTTTGCAGAATTTGAAGCACAATCGCCAATCACAATATCATGAAGAAAGATCAATCACACATAACAAGATAATTTCACCGGGGAAAGCTTTTAGCTAAAAACCCCACTATCTTCTATTATCTATTATATCATGGATCATGAAACAATTACATGCAAAGCTCTAATCCAAGAGCTCTCAGTACATGAGCTAACGGTCTCACAATGTCATACAAAAATTGGCAAGTTCCTTAGCCAATTTACTATCTCCAGACAGCCTGCCTCCACTACGCAATCCCTACTGATAAAAATCCCTAAATGAATGCAATCTTGCCTTCCTTGACTGATAAATCCTCATGGGAACATCCAGTGTGTGTGTGGTTGCATGTGTGCAACCGATAATGTCACAACTGATAGTCAACTTCCCTTTCACCTAGAACTCAACTGGGTCGCCACTGGATCTGACATGCATGCAGTTAATCATAGTAAATATTTAGTTGCATGTGATACCACTGATTTTGAATTAATTAATAATTAATTCACTTGATCTCTCACTAGTGTATCTTCAGTTACAACTAGCACGACTGAGTTCAACTCACTTAACTGATTTAAACTACTTTACAACTTTCATAACTGCACTTCCAACTCTGTTACAAATTTGAATCACTCAGTTACAACTAAGTCCACTTGCATGTCCCACCAACCAACCTCTTAACTTGAAACTCCTATAGCTAGCTGATTTTCCACTTCAATTAACTATTTGCATTTGCTTATTGAGAATAGATTATTGTTTATTTTCCAACTATTATTAAGGGATAATAATAGTCGACATGCATCTATAAATAGACATGAAATCTATAAATAGAACTTTCACATACATCTATAAATATATGGCATCATCTATAAATAGAATTTTCTCATGCATCTATAAATAGACATCCATCGAAAAATAACCTGAGCCTCCATTATAGTGTAGGTGCTTAATTTTCACTAGGATCTTTCTTGTTGAATCTCAAAAATTTCTACATGGTATCAGAGCACATGAAATCACTATAACGGAGAATAAATTTATTTTGTGACTGAATAGAATTCGAATTTGCAAAATTATTCTTGGTGCGATAGGCGGATCACAATCAAAATGGCTTTCAATGGCTTGCGATTGGAGTATGCACTCGAGGGAAAATCTAACTATATTTTGTGGAAAGACAGGATGGAGGTAGTACTAGAGGACAATGGGTTGAAGGAATTCATTGATAATGACATTCCCAAACCCGTTGCAGCAGATGCCACAAATCTCGATTCTTGGAAAAAGAAGGTTTCAAAGGTGAGGAGGATCTTACTAGAGGGAGTATGAGACCACATTGTCTCAAGTCTCCATGGCAAAGCGACACCATATGCAATGTGGAAAGCTTTGACAGATCAGTTTCAGAGCAGTAGTGATCATAGAAATTGGAACTGAAGGACAAGCTCAGGAAAATCAAAATGGATAAAGGTGACACCATTCCGAAACATTAAACAAAGTTTGTCCAATTTCGGGATGAGCTTGGGAGTGCCATAATTACTGTCGCAGATGATGACTTGATGAGCCTAGCTCTTCTAGGCCCTCCCAAGAGTTGGCATAGTTATCAGGACTCTGTCAATGGGAGGGAGAATATGCCTCACCTGAAAGAAGTGTATTAGTTCTATTGTGCTAAGTGTCCTTTCAATAATATAAAAATGTACAATTTGTCTCTGTTTGTTTGCTTAAGGAATGAGTGTTTTAACCATGAAACATAGATGAATTAGTGAACTTTAAGCATGAAAATAAGCCTTAAAAACATTGAACAACAGTGTATAATATAGAAAAACAATCACACATAAGTTTTACACAGTAGGCATGATGAAGCAGTTCACCCCTCCTGGGCTACATCTACTGCTCCATCTCCCAATGGCATGTCCCTCTTTGTCATTATGATAAAAATTGTAAATTGCATGTGTTTACAGGCCTCTAATGGTTTTTTTCTCTGCACCAATGGCTCTAGAATGCTAAAATTAGTCTAGGTAGACTCTTGTTTCACTAAAATTGGTCGAAAATTGACCTCCCTATGCATTTTTCCCAATGTCAACTAGAAAAGCTCCACTAAAAGTGGAGGAACTGCAGTTAAAAAATCAAAATTTGGCACATTTTCGAAATTTTGGTGGCACCTCTATCTTTCTTGCTAAACATAACTTCTGGCATTAATTTTCACCGTTTAACATGGGCACATTTCCTTCCAAACTGCAGGGTCACGGTTGGCTTTAAAGTTTTGGAACTCAGAGTGTGGGTTCCGCAAACCATGGCATTACATGCCATATCACCGCCATGTGACAGATGTTAATCCTTGCTGGTAGTTACAGTTGACCATTGGGTTTAAGCCAAGGTTCCAACGCTTGGGCGCATGGAGGGGGGGTTGGCCCTTCGGGGCTGGCCTCCCAAACCCCCAACTTACAAACCTTTAAACAATAAATATAACTTCTAGCCTATACATTCACTAGTAAATTTGGCCCAATTTCCGACAGCCAATTTGTCGGTTTTCCGACACCTAGTCGTCGCAAGAGCGACAGTTTTAGGCACTTCAAAGCATGGTTAGCCATAACGTCGGTCTTCCGACGCTTCCATAAAGCGTCGGTATTGCGACACTTGTTCCGACGTTTTGCAAAAGCGTCGCAATACCGACACTTATGATATGTCACACTAGCAATGCTTGTGAAGTGTCGCAATACCGACATTATGGCTAACGACGCTTCTAAAGTGTCGCAATATCGATGCACGTATAGTATCGGAAGACCGACATTATGGTTAACCACACTTTGAAGTGTCGCAATACCGAAATTGAGCAGAAGTTGCTCTTCCGACGTTAGTGGTGTCGCTCTTCTGACGTTTGGAAACGTCGTTTTTGGGAACGTCGCTCTTCCGACGTTGGCAAACATCGCTTTTCCAAGGGCATAATAATTTTTTTTTTTAAATGTAACGTCAGTCTTCTGACGCTTACGAAGACCAATGCTTATAGCGCATCGGAAGAGCGATAGTGGGCTCAATTTTTTTTTTAAATTATGAAAATATTTTGAATGCCCGTTAGCAGATGTTGTTGGGAGGGCTTGTCTCACATCATCAATAATTTTATTCCGATGCAAATCTTGAACAAGGCTCAGATCTACATTCATAAACTACATCATTCGAGCAATGGCATGTTAAATTTTTATAAAAAAAAAAATGAAATAGCCCACGGTCATTGGCAACTCATTATAGTATGGGTTATTCGATAAATGAAAACAGGAATTCGAAACTATATTGAATTGACTTGCAATGTCTCTAGAATATGAAAAGAGTGAAGTAAATGCAGGTTTCTTTTATTCAAATGCAAATCAGATGAAGAAAATGGTTTTAGTAGAAAGAAGACAAGTAGATGAGAAAATTCAAAAGATCATTAACCTGAAGAAGAAAGTTTGTGATGGCATTGACAACAATTTTGTTGTGATCAATCAAAAGGGAATAGATCCTATGTCACTTGATCTTCTTGCAAGAGAAGGGATTGTATCTTTGAGGAGAGCGAAGAGGCGCAATATGGAGAGATTGGTTTTAGCTTGTGGCGGGAAGGAGTTGAAGCCTTTGCTGATGCACTTTTGGTTGTGCCCAAGACTCTGGCAGAAAATTATGGACTAGATACTCAAGACGTCTTGGTTGGACTACAGGTGAAGCATGACAAAGGCAATATTTTTGGTTTAAATCATCATACAGGAGAACCGATGGACCCATACTTGGAGGGAATTTTCGACAACTACTCTGTCAAGCGCCAGATTACAAATTCTGGCCCTGTAATTGCATCACAACTACTTCTTGTGGATGAGGTCATCTGTGCTGGAACAACATAGCATGGTCGATGCATGAAATGGACCAGCTTTGAGAACCACAATCCGAAACTAAGGAGGATTGTAAATTGGCGAGGTTTGTTCAACTGTGGAGCGATGGAACCCTGAAGGCAAGGAGTGGAACCGCGATCATTGAACAGTAAAGGTAGTTTTTAAATCCAAACCCAACAGTATCGCACGAGGTCGAAGGTGGTGAGTTTTTTTTATAAAAACAACGAGATATACTCCGGCGATGGACATGTGTAATTGAGCGGTTTTTTGATACCATATATATCACGCGCGTTTGGAGAATTAACCTCCGTGTATCTGGGTCGCGCGACTACCGTCGGATGATGGAGTGGTAGTGCGATAGCCTTCCAATCGTAGGATGGAGGCGACGATTAATGAAAGGGTATGTTAAATGCACTGCGGGATCTAATCAACAGCTGGTTATGTGTGTTATGAACGACATTGTTATGTTATGAATTGGATTCGTAACCAAAGAATAGTTAACATACAGGTGTGTATATATATAGTGGGCGAAAGCATAGGTGATAAAAGGGGGAGCCTTGTCATAAGTGGATATAAGTGCCTGGGCCTATGGTAACAAATGAACTTTATAATAAATCTCATTTGATCACCATTATGAAATGAACCTTTATGAAATTCGGATCTTATTACAAAGGCAGGCTATACGAAATGATGGTTTTATAACCTAAGAAGGAAAGTGAATTAGTTACGCACAGTATTGAAATTTCCAATCGAGATTATTGTGAATTTCCAGACTTTGGTTTGGAGGTTTATTAAATTTGCGAGTTCAAGAAATGAGAACGGGTTGAATTTGCCTAGATTGTGAAATTGATTGGGCAATAAAGTTTTGAAAAACCAGGACTATGGGTCTTACCTCCATCAGGTTCCAACAACCAACAACCAAATACAGGATCTTTGGTATCAACGGATATTTGTCAGTTACACACATTTCATCCCCTAGCAAAAGCTCGTAAGATTAATGTCATATTCACAGCTAATATTTTTGCAGTCCTTCAGCAAGCATTTGATGAATTAGTGACCAGGACTGGTAGCGACAATTGGACCATGGTTGGAAGGAATTACTACCTTTATGTCAAATGCAAGATATTAAAATACAAATTCCAATTCAACCCAAGCCTAGCATTTTTACAGTCTTGATGGGTGACACTACCTCTGTTACACAGCTGATACTGTATGTAACTGCTGTTACAAGCCTTCTAAGTGCTACAGTAAGAAAAACAAGATTCCTATTTGTGCAACCCTTTGAAATCTCATGTCTCTTTAAAGGCTACAAAGATAAAACCAGGCATTCAAACGCAATCTGCATACAAGGAAGATTTCTTCAACATGGAGGCTGCTCCTCAGAAAAGGAGAGCAATCTAGAAATCTAGGAACCATGAGGCAGTGGGAGAGTCATCACGTCCTCTGTTAGAAAAGGTAGATACCTTTCCTTTCCCCTAAAAACATGTGGGTGAGGAATGTGTATGCATGTCTTCATTTAAAGACAGATTAAATCGTTCAATTGAGGAAGCTGAGAGTTGTCATTGTTCTATTGCTAGTAGTAGTAGTAGCTATATGTCAAATGATATTTTATGTTCAAATCAAAAGCATTCATCACGACCTATAGTCTATAGCTCTTTCGATGATGCTATGTCTTCATGTGAATGTCCAAACCGGAGGCAAGATAAATCTTTGACTGAAGAGAAAGGAGCAGCAAAAGTACATAAATTAGAACTTCGTGCATATCACTCTGCAATGAGAGCTTTGTATGCATCTGGACATATAACTTGGGAGCAAGAAAACTTGGCTGCTCCTACGATTGTGAATTCTGATGAAAAATATTGTTGTGCTTGTGGGCATTGACTACAGAGGGTGGGAGTTGAGTGTTTTTCACTGGTGTAGTTTTATGTGACCATTCATCTCCTCTTTGATGGTTCCTTTTTCTCTTTGTATATGTATATTTTTTAATAGCTTCCTTTTTCTGGTGGCAAGTAGTTTCCTTAGTGCAAACTTCATCTTTTTTCTTTAAGCTGGAAAAATTATACTTTTAATAGTATACAGATGAATTACAAGTAGTTCAAACTATTATCTGCTTCCATGGGAAATAGATTAGCAGTGAATTCAAAATATATCAGATCTAGTTGTACACCATCAATCAAATCACTTGTATCAATATGGGCATCAATATCATATAGATAGCTACAACCTTCATTGTCATACCTGAATATTAGTAATTTAGAACAAACAAGAAAAGAAGTGGCAGTAAGCAATAGGTGCATTCAGTTAGAGAACCATTTATGATGAAGAAATAGGAAAACAAAATTTAATACAAGATAAAAATTTACCTTTCTCCTCTTTTATTTGTTTCTTGATCATTTAAGACCTCTCCAAGGTATTCAAAAATGAATGTCCCACGTGAAATTGCTTGTGCAGCTCTAACTGCCTAGCGCTAAAATCAAACAGAAAGACAAACCAAAACATTGAAACAGAATTTGGGTCTTGTTGCACCTTGGTTTATTGATAATTTTGAAACCAAGCTTTTGCTTTTTGAAAAAATGCATCTGACATTAACAAGTGAAGTTATTTACATTTTAGACCATGATTACATTTCAATAATGCTCCTAATGCACTACCAATACTAGAACTTCAATAAAAGAAAAATAACACCCTATGCTTTGTTTTTTATACTTCAATTCTGACTTGCACTCCCTTCTGTAGCACCCGGTTTGGGCATTCTTTATTACAGCTGCACATAGAGTTGCATTCATATACCAAGAACCCTTCCTGGAGAAAAATAGACATTAAAGTCAGAAAATATAGGCTAACCACTAGAACTACGATGCTAAACCTTAGCAGTGAAGTCATTACATTACTGAATTTCACTACACATATTGACAAGAACTAAAACACAGTGAGAAACAAGAAATTTCCATGGCTTTTTCATGTTTCGGGCACTCTGATGTCAATGCCCAGTACAACACAATTGAAGGACAGCTACAGTGGCCAAATTTTGGTAAAAAAATGACAACAGTATGCATAATTATTTTCATATCATCAGAGAGGCCCTCAAATAACCCATAAAGTTGTATGCAAGAGGAACAATACAGGACAACTCATAATGAAGTTTGTAACTTTGTTGTTAAGAACGCCCACGAATAGATAAACACACAGTTTATCATAAAATAATATTAAATTGACAGAATTTTCACTTTACAAATCTGTTCTGTAAACATAGCCTCATGGGGCGAATCCGTAGAAAGAGGAGCTGTTGATGGAGAAGTAGGAGTGATAAGTTGGAGGGGAAGGGTGGGTATAAACTGAAGTTGAGAATTGATTTCAGAAATTGATGGGAATGCTGATGGATTAAGGGTAGCGGACGCTGATTCTAATGATTCTAAATATGCCAAAGACAGTGGAGGGCACTTCAGGTAAGCATACCCCATAGGACTTACCTTACCTGAAGTGAACTTTGAAACAATTTTCTTTTATATTATACTAAAAACATAAAGATCCAAAAATAAAAGGGAACCTCAACCTTGTCATGAGGCAAAAATATGCCCTAGGAGATATATTCTTCACATCATTAAGCAACCAAAAATTGCTTAGCTCTAATTTCAGAAAATACCTTGTCAAAATCTAAGTTTTATAAGCTATCAATAGTACCAATAAATGCATCAAAAATTTACTTATAATGAATCATCCAAAGTGAATACAATACTAAGGAGTGTATATAATGCCAAAGGCTTACAAATGGCTCAAAACTAAATATTTGCAATCACTAAGCAATGATCTGTGACAAACAGGAAGGCCATGTTGGCTCCCATTTTGAGTGTATATTTTGTGTAAACTTGTAAAATCCACCATCAGTTCACCATTAAATTTACCAATCCTTGAGATTCAGCAAAATTAGAATTCTTTCGAAATAAATGACGTCAAATGCAGTGACTAAACCTATAGATAGTCCAAGCCTTCCCAAACAGGACATAACTGCCCCTCAAATTCTCAATCTAACCTAACTCCAAAAAGATACTTATATAATCCTAGCAGACTCTTCATCACAAATACCCCTTTATGCCCACATTCCTCATCAAATGGGAGGTAGATTCATGAACAAAATTTTTGTCCTAAAACTAAGGATTTTCAAAAAATAATAATAAATAGTGAAACAAGATTTTAAGAAGTCACACTTAATCCAAAATATCGTTAATCCAACCACTAAAAACACTGAGAAAATATACAGACACACAAATTGAATTGCAGCTACAAATGCATAAAATAAAGACTAAAATACCAGTTGCTTAACAATAGCCTGAACTTGTGCTTCAAGAAGGCATTTGTCATCTTCAAGAATCTCAAATAGTTCACCCTATCATCAAAATCATTTATAAGTCTATGATCTATATCAAATGCTTTGGGAGAAGAATTTTAATGTTGATATACTTCAAACTGGAAAGATAAAAGAGTACGCACATGCTATAATACAATCATAAATACATGCGCAAATTCTGTCACAACACAAAACTCTTGTGGACTTTCAAATGCATCGAGCATCTCTATGATATTCTCACGCTTCAGCTGTCGTAATATCTGAAAAAATTGTAAACATGAATCATTTCATGCACAATCCAAGTAATATAATCATCGCATAAAAATGGTTTTCCACCAAATGAGGTTTTCAAACCAAATTTGTGTAATATATACAAAGATATTTCCCTGCAGATAGTAATTCAATAACTAGTCAATGCATAGATTCATCAAGTTTGCTTCATAAGGGAAAAAGTAATATTCTAGCCATTGCATCTTCCTCATTAGACTGCTGAAGGCAGGTGGTATTAACTTCAAAATGAAACAACCAGTTAGCTACTCACATTCATTGTACTACTCTTACCACAACACATTCTTCAAATATACATATATGCATATATTTATATCTATATGAATGATTTGGTAATGTAATAGGAAAAGATGACAACATGACTTTACATCTATACAAAATAAAATCAATAATCGAGACGACAAATAAAAATGTTCTTGTTTCCCCTGCCTTGAAACAAGCTGCTAAACAACATGAATGTTTTTATTTAAAATCATAAATACATAGTCTCAATTATAATCCATAAAATCTTAGCTACAGTCAATAAGAATATGGAATCTCTGGAAATGTGGGTCTGTTACACACCCTTGGAATGTTACAACACAAAATAAAGTAATACAAAAATCAGGCACAACAAGCTTCTGTTATGAAATAATATTATTGCATATGTAATGCATTTAGTACAGTTGAAAATATAGTTACTGACACATATTGCAAGACCTAAGTTACCTGGCATGTTCTTACCCCGTCGATGGCCGGACCTAATATGAATGTTTAATTGAGTACTAATATCTTGCCTATAAATAATGCTTCCCGAAGGGCCTCTTCTAAGAGTCACTACCTGCAATTTGTATTTTATTAGCATTACCATTTCAATTCCAGAGAGTTTGCAGCAGCTCAAAACAACTAATAGATGGAAACACAATTTTAATATATACTAGAAGCAAAACCTCAGCTCCAAGTTCTGCAATACGCTCGATCATCTCCAATGGTGATCCAGGTCCAACAAGTGAAGCAACTTCCTTTTCGTTTGTGGAAAATATGTTCCCAGCAGAACCCAGTGCCCTGTAAGATGAAAATCCATATTACTAAATTACAGAGTTGCTAAGATAATTTAACTCAGTCAAGTTAATATTTCTAGTGATTCAATTTGCAGAGAGGCTGACTGCAGCCTCCTCTTCCTATAAAATTCCCTCCAAGAATAAGGATGTTTCATAACTGAATTGAGTTCACAAGGTTAACAAACATTTCAAGGGAAATTTCCCATTCAAAAACAGAAGCGCAGAAATGAAAAACTCCAGGAGGAAGTCTAGAAATGCAACTTGTTGAAAAACCAGAAGTAGCAGATTGCAACTCCTAATATGTAAAATGCCTGCAGGTTTTACTTTGACAAAGGCACTCTAATCTCCTTGCGAAAAAATATACAACAACCAAATGAAATCAGTATACAACAACCTTAGCTAATGGTTCTCTTGTCTTTCACTCTTCACTCCATGGTTCCTCTGAGGAGTGTAGCTTTATAGATTGTTATTGCTTTTAATTATGCCCAGCACAGGGCTCTCCTTTATGTGCTTTTGTGAACTCTTCTATTGATCCATCCTCAAATTATTCATCTAATGTGTCTGTAGTTGCTGGACAGCAGCATATAGAGCACCTGCTGGTAGGTTATAAGGGCGGACTTTGGGTTAGTTTTAGACATCAAAAGGGTGCACTTCATGGGATAGCCTTATCCTTTTTCTAAGTGAAATGGATGAAGCAGAAAATGAATATCAAATCAGAGGTGTTCATGGTAAATAAAGCATGCATGACTGGTGAAGGAGATAAGACACATTTATCCACTTAGATTGTTTCATAAGTTGCCTTGTTATCCCTACCTGGACTCTGTTTTGTGGGAAAAAAATTCAACACTAGAAGATACCCGAAAGAACCCTAGATATGTTGTAATATACTCTAGATCTAAAATTCATTGAAAATCTTTGTAGATCTATGAAATTTTTGTTGTAAATTCTACAAATGTTTGTAGATCTTAAACAAAATGAGTTTTCAATTTTGGATTTACAAGGGCTCTTCAATGTAAAATTGCCCAGATAACCATATAAATTTGGAGTTTTCTTTGAGCCATACAAGTGCGCATATAGTTTATTTCAACCATTATGGATCTAGTTTTGAATATTTGTTCTTTGCTGGTAGTGATCGAGCCATCTAATCGACTAGTTGCTGATTCTATTTTAAAATTGCCCAAATCTTTGTAGATTTGGAAATTCTCGAGTTATAAAATTGCAATTTTTTTGGATCTGCACCTGTAATATGAATTATAAAGTTGTAGATTTTTTTGGATCTACATCTATATTACATTTCACAGTGTGAAAAAGTTGATCTATCCCATATTCAATTGGATGAACTCATATCAATGTGTTTCTTATTTTACTCAGTACCTCAGCCTCAAATTTCTTGATACTCCAAACTTGTGCACTTGCATGATTTTGTCCTCACCCACTGCTTGGTGAAAATAGATGAATGGATAGTCCCTAGTAGCTATAGAGAGAATCTAACTGTTGGCAATATGATGCAGAGTGTTGTCCTTGATGGAAACCTACTTGATAAAGTTGATGGAAACCTACTTGATGAAGTTGTTCTTGGTGAAAATTGACTTGTCCTATTTGTTAATGATGTAAATCTGATGTATCTACAGAGGAGTTCAGATGTAATAGTCAAAAGCAAAGTTGCAGAGAACAAAGGTAAAGACAGAAGCAGCACCTAAACTATCAATTGGAAAAATATACAGAGATCAGATTGTTGATGGGCCGCAGCCAAGTATTGCAGAGGAGAATTAATTTTTGTTATGGGCGAAGTCTTTTTGTAGAAGGAATGAAGACATTCGTAGTTCTAGACTACGAAGGAGCAGATTTTATTTAAAGACAGTCATTTCGGGTTTTAAAGCCCTCAACAACCAATATGAATAAAATTGAATAAACAGCCAAAGACTTTTGAAAAGGGAGGACAAGTGGTCCCCACCACTTTAGCACAAATCGCAAGATCGCAAGTTTTGAAGTTTAAATGTCTTGTTGATGTGGATATTTGCGATGTGCGATCGTCGCACCATCGCAACATCGCATATTATAATTATCGCCCTCTGCCATCGCAAGTTCCGTTGATTGTTTGCGATGTGCGATTATCGTGCCATCGCATATCGCACCATCACATATTACAAAGTGTTCCGCCATATGTTTGATCGCCAATTTGCGATGCGATCCCATCGCAAATCGCAAATGTTAATTTTGTGCACTTTTTTTTTATCACACCATCGCATATCGCACATCGCAAATGGCCGACTACGATGTGGGCCCGGGGTCAAAGAATGAAATTCAGTTTTTTTGAAGATTGAAGTCCAGGTTAAAAGTTCATTGAAATTTGATTAAAAGTAATGTTATGGGGGAAGTGTAAAGTTTTAAAATAACCAGAGCGGGTGCCCCTGCAGTTGACCAGGAAATCAAGTGCTGACTATAGATCAACGGTGGAGAATTACTACGGGGGGCACTGCATGCCAAGTCAGCATCAACCGTTTGGTGCCTCCGCAAGGTCCCACAGAGAGGTTATAGTTATAAAATTCGAACATTTTGTTATGAAGTGTGAAGGAAGCCCTCGAATTGAAATAATATTATATGGCGGAGATAAAAGACTACCTTTGGGACGTTTCGTGCATGGAAGAACGAAGATTGGGATTTTAATCTGGATTGGCTCGATTTTTAATACGCTGGATTATCTATTTTAACCCCGTCCAGGAATACCATTAGCGGTTCATGGTTTTGACTCATGATTTTACTAAAGGAAAAACTATATAAGGAGAAGAGAAATATAGAACGATGTGTGCGTGTGTAAGGATTGTAAATAAATAAATCTCTTTAAGAGATATCTGGACAATCGAACTCTGTTGTCTGTTAACTTTGAATTTATGATGCACCTATGGAGTTGATCGAGGAAGTGATAAATCTCTATGAAGGTCAACAAAGAAATGATGAAGACCTGGTGCAAGTCTAAAATGAAGAAATCTGGATCTGGGTTGTTTGAACACTGATTATGCTGTTGGTTGATTACGTTTAAAGATCAGTGGTTGGTTGGTTGATTGGTTTATGATTCAATGAATTGATTGAATGGGTTATAAGGTTCAGTTTGATGTATGTGTGGAATGGGTCGAGACTGAAAATCTGATGAGGAGAGGCCTGCAAGGTATGTTGTGTGAAAGCTATTGGATTCAAAGGACTTAAGAAACGTGGGTCCGGTAAAGTGGTGCCGAGGGTCGGCCGGGAAGGAGGGGGTTGCAGCTCCCTCTCAAAAGGGTGGCTGTAAATCACTTTGTGTGGCCTCCTTCCAGACAGGGCACCAGCTCAAGTGCAGGGGGTAGTAGCTCCCTTCCAGGAGAGGCTGGTAAACGAGAGCAAGGGGTTGTAGCTCCCTTCCAAGTGAGGCTGGTAAATGAGAGAAGGTTGTAGCCTTCTGCAGGTGGGTGCCTGCGTGCTGGTATGAGTCTGCGCCAGTACATGGTTGTAAGAAGTTTTCTTTATAATAAATATTGAAGACAGAGATGATGGCAGCAGTGGTTTTCTCCCAAATTGGGTTTCCACCTTAAATACTGGTGTTCATGTGTGTTTCTTATGTGTGATGATTTGTTCTATTCTTACTGCACATGTTTATTGCTTATTAAACATCTAATGAAAGAATGATGCAATGATCTAAGTAAATAATTATCTGCATAATGAGATCTCTAGTAATATGCAAGTTGTATGAAGTATATCCGCGCGAGCTGAGTTCAGTAAAGTAGTGTATGGATTTTAGAGAAAGAAAAAGTAAAATGTTTTTTCAGTCAGCTCTAAATACCGATTCACCCCCCCTCTCAGTATTTTTCCCAACACTAACCCGACTTAAGAGCTCCCTCATCATATCATGGGTACCACGAGCTCCATTGACGAATTATTTTGCCCAATGTTTATAGGAAGAAGAAATTGAGGTTACAGTCAAGACATGATCAATTATTTCGAGCTGTTTATAAGGCACGCATCCATGATGCTACCAAGTTGTCCATTACCTTGACTTTTTATTACACAAACCATACCCTTTTCTATGGTAACTCTATTTCCACCGAGCAGGGACAATCATCAGGTACGTTGTAAAACACAACCCATGTCATTGAAGATATCCTTCTGACTCCTCCAGTCCTAGACAACGAAGTGACCTTGTGTTTGATTTCTACCTCAGACCTGTGCTTATTTCATCCCTTAGTTGAGTGAGACCAGGACCTTAGCTTTCGATGCTTATTCCTCAACTTGTCTTCATAGCAAGCATTTTCATTCCTCAGTTACATTTGATTTTTGCATTTCAAATGACTGTGCAATTCCAATGACCGCGCATTTGATTTTTACATTTGATTTTTTCATTTCAAATGAGCGCGCATTTCAAATGACCGTGCATTTGATTTTTACATTTGATTTTTTCAAGTTGTCGCAATAGCGACGCTTTGGGGCATAGTGTCGCAATTACGACGTTTGGAGGAATCCGTCGCAATACCGACACTATGCCCCAAAGTGTCATTATTGCGACGGCTTCCTCCAAACGTAGGTGTCACAATTGCGACGTTTGGAGGAAGTCGTCGCAATAGCGACGCTTTGGGGCATAGTGTCGGTATTGCGACGAATTCCTCCAAACGTCCTAATTACGACACCTTGTCTAAGTGTCGGTATTGTGACACTTGTCTCTAAACGTCGATATAGCGACGGTTTCGGGCGGGATTTGAAAAAGTTGAAAAAATTTGGGAAAATTTCCGACATTTGGTCAAAAGTGTCGGAACCAAGTGTCGGAATTTCCACCAAATGTACTAGTGATTGTAAGAACCACCATACATATGAGATGGTAAAGTGCGGGTATTGTGCACGTGAAGGTTGGTTGTTCGATTCTGGGGAAGGCCAAAAAAAATTTACACCACGCTCCTAGGCCACAAGGCGGCCTCCAGGCCTGCCACATGGCAGCTTTTCATTGGCCATGAATTCAAAAGTCAAATTTTCATGCAATAAGACTGTGCCAAGTGTCAATTTCCCATTGGCCCAAATGGAATATTCTAGGGAATATTTTGGGGAATATTTCGAGGAATATTCTAGAAATATTCCCTGGAATATTCTCTTTAATTTCGCAAAAATTCCAAGTCAAACTTGGTCAACGTCCAGTTTTTGCAGTTTACTGGAATTTTCAAACTGTGATAACTTCTTCATATGATGTTAGTTTTTCGAACCGTTCCTAGCACCGAAATCATAATGACGAGATATTTCCATTCACTCAGGTTCGGTCATGTTTCGAACACTTTCATTTTTTAGCATAACACATGATCTCCTGATCACACCTCCCCACTGGGAAGCTTTTGGACCCCAAAAACTCTCTGGATTACTAAACATGAATATGACAAGACTCCATCCCCACTCTTCCAATCTTTATCCACTGAAATTTCCCTAATTTCATTAATTGGAGCTTTTCATAAAATGACAAATTTTTCCTTGATTTCGTCGACCAACCATTGTTGTATTTGACACTGTCATGTTGCACATTTTCTGAACTTTCAGTACAACAATCTAACTTTGTAGTAAAAATCTTGTTTCTACATTGGTCTATAATCAAAGGAAACTTGGAATTGTTCTCACATTGCACTCTATCCTTATGGCGATTGTTTGTTGAATTTGCCTTGAACTTATGTCGACTCTTGACTAAGTTTCTTCACCATTGTACCATGCCTTCCGGAAACTAGCAATGAACATTTCAGAATCATGTGCCTTCTTTGCCAAGTTTCTTTTTCCTCTCTTGGACCTTTGCAACTTCTTGCACTGACACCTTGTTTTCAGCACCGTTCAACACCAATGTCGACTGCTGAAACTGTTTTTCATCTTCTTTCAAATACAACCTGATTTCAAACTAAAACAACTCATTACATACAACAACATTTGTTTGAAAAGGATTATGTAAAACATCTCTTTGTTTAATCATCATCAATGTCAAGTTTTGGCTTGCATTGATTATCCTCTTCATTTGACATGCATTATCTAAAGAAGTGTCTATTTTTTTGCGATGAGCTCTCACAATATACTCCTTGCCATCTTTGAAAAAATGGTATTTTTTCTCATGGAAATGGAAGATCGCTTTCCTGTCATACAAGTAAGTACTACCCAACACCATACCCTTTATATCAAGCGAAACAACATCTAATTCAATTGTGTCAATGAAATGTGCAGTTATTGCAAAGCACAACATGCACTTCTTTGAAACCTGTAAATTTGCATCCTTACAAATCCACCCAAGTGGATATGGTTTTGGATGTGGAATGGTCTCAAGATTAAGTTTCTTGACCAAGTCTTCAGAGATTAATTTTTCTTGTGACCCACTTTCAAAAAATGTGTCAACCTTGGTATGTTTGGAAATTACCCTCACATGAAATAGTTCAATTCTCTCTTCTTCATTTAGAGATTGTATGCGACAGTTAGATGTACTAGAACTAGGTTTAGTTTCAATCTCATTCCCCTTCAAGTTCTTTAGTCCCATAGCTATGATTTTTGTTTCATCTCCCAAATCTGACCCTAAGTCTTATTCATCTATTGCAGCAGTTTTTCCTTTCTCCTTGGCTTTCTCTTTGGCTTTAAAACTTTCTGGTTTCAACTCTGGATGAAGTTTCCAACAATGGTCTTCATCATGGGTAGTTTTAGAACAGTGTTTGCAAAATAATTTTCCCTTCTCTTTTCTGACATTTTCATTTCTCTTTTTCTTCCAATTACCTTTAAACTCATTTTCCCCATTCTCGTCTAAGTTTTGTTTTCCCCTTGCCTCTAAATGTGTGGCTTGTACACAAACTTCATCTAGGCTTGTAGGGTTAAACATGAGGATAGTATGTCTTAGGTAGGTATGTAAGCCTACTATATACTTGAGCAAAGTGTCTTGGCTATGAAAATATACTCCTAATATAATAGCTCTTCTCCTAAATTCTTGAGTATACACTTGTACATTTTGTCCTTTCAATTGTTTAAAAATTTTCCAGTCCATTATGGCTTTCTACATGTGAGCTAATGGATAAAACTGTTGTTTTATTGTAGAAATGAAATCAGTCCATGATAGAATAATCTTACCATGCTTCTTGATCTCCTCCTTTGTCTTGGCTTCCCACCAAACAAATGTTGCACCTTCCATTCTCAATGAAGCTAGTTGGATTTTGGTATCATCATCATGAAAATTTTGGATTCTCAAATAGACCTCCAATTGCCTAATCCAATTATCTAGCTTTTATGAATTAACCTCACCATTAAACGTTAGAAATTCAAACTTAACATCAATTTTTAGAAAAGGAATTTCACCCATGTTCTTTGAATTGTATGGCTGATGTACTGAAGAAAAAGTAGAGGGTGATGAGGATGAAGATGAGGGTGATGATGGCGACTTTCCATTGTCTCCATTTCCTCCATTGCCCTTCTTTGATTTATCTTCATCATTGTGGCCTCCTAATGATCCCTGTCCTTCCTTGTGAAGTTTGTAACTTTCTTCTTATAACTTCTCATTCCTTTATTGATAAAGGACTCTAACCATTTCAGTCAAGTCAAGAAATGCTTTTCCGTACACTCTTTCTTCCTCTTTGGGATCCATCTCTTCATGGATTTCTTCTTCTCCTGGAGGCATGCTTAATGATGCTTCTACTTCTTTTGGAGGTGAGCTAGGTGGTGGATAATGTGTCAATCTTGCCCTCCTTTTCTGTGGCTCACTTTGAGAACCTCTTGCTTCCACCAATTTGCCTTCTCCTCTCTTAAGCTTGAGCCTAGTAAGCATGAAAACCCTTGCAAACAGTTAACAAATATTTGCACATAAAACACCAGAGATTAAACTCTGGCTCTGATACCAACTTGATCTGAAAGGAGTGTATTAGTTCCATTGTGTTAAGTGTCCTTTCAGTAATATAAACATGTACAATTTGTCTTCATTTTTTTGCTTAAGGAATGAGTGTTTTAACCATGAAACATAGATGAATTAGTGAACTTGAAGCATGAAATTAAGCCTTAAAAACACTGAACAATAGTGTATAATAGAGAAAAACAATCACACATAAGTTTTACACAGTAGGCATGATGAAGCAGTTCACCCCTCCTGGGCTACATCTGTTGTTCCAACTCCCAATGGCATGTCCCTCTTTGTCATTATGCTAAAAATTGTAAATTAAATGTGTTTACAAGCCTCTAATGGTTGTTTTCTCTGCACAAATGGCTCCAGAATTCTCAAATTAGTCTAGGTAGACTCTTGTTTCACCAAAATTGGTCTAAAATTGACCTCCCTGTGCATTTTTCCCAATGTCAGCTAGAAAAGCTCCACTAAAAGAGGAGGAACTACAGTTAAAAAAATCCAAATTTGGCACATTTCCAAAATTTTGGTGGTGCCTCTATCTTTCCCTCCGAACATAACTGTTAGCATTAATTTTCACCATTTAATGTGGGCACATGTCCTTCCAAACCGTGGGGTCACGATCATCTTTAAAGTTTTGGAACTCGGAGTGTGGGTTCTGCAAACCATGGAATTACATGCCATATCACCACCATGTGACAAATGATAATCCCCGCCGGTAGTTACGGTTTACCGTTGGGTTTAAGTCAGGGTTCCAGTGCTTAGGCGCATGGAGGGGGGGTTGGACTCCCAAACCCCCAACTTACAAACTTTTAAACAATAAATATAACCGCCAACCTATACATTGTAAGAACCACCATACAGATGAGACGGTAAAGCACGGGCACTGTGCGCATGGAGGTCGAATGTTCGATTCTGGGGAAGGCCCAAAAAATTTTACACCGCGCTCTTAGGCCAGGTGGCGGCCTCTGGGCCTACCACGTGGCAAATTTTCATTGGCCATGAATTCAAAAGTAAACTCTTCATGCAATAAGACTGTGCCAAGTGTCAATTTCCCATTGGCCCAAATGAAATATTCCAAGGAATATTCTAAGGAATATTCTAGGAATATTTTGAGGAATATTCTAGGAATATTCTAAGGAATTTTCTAGGAATATTATAAGGAACATTCTAGGAACATTCCCTGGAATATTCTCTTTTTAATTTCCCAAAAATGCCAAGTCAAACTTGGTTAAAGTCCAGTGTTTGCAATTTACTATACTTTTCAAACTGCGATAACTTCTTCATACGATGTCGGTTTTTCGAACCATTCGCGGCATCGGAATCGCAATGACAAGACCTTTCTGGTCACTGAGGTTTGGTAATGTTTCAAACACTTTCATTTTTTAGCATAACACATGATCTCCTGATCACTGCCAGATTGGGAACGACTTTGGTTAGATTTGGTGCAAGAAGAATTGCAGCGGAATACCAGGGATGGATCTTCATCTAAGACAAATGATGAAGAAAATTTCACTTTGGCTGCTAAGGCGAAGAAGGGGAAAGGAAAGAAATCCTATTCCAAATCTTAGTCTAGCAAAGAAGGAAATAAGTGTGACATGTCCAAAGTGAAGTGTTTTCACTATCATGAGCATGGAAATTATGCCACTGATTGTCCACAAAAGAATAAGAACAAGAATGCTTCAAGATCTACAGTTGGTGAGGCTTTGGCCTCATAATTTGAGCTTGAATTCTCGCTCATTGCATGCGTGGTGTCAAGTTCAATGGGATCGATGTGGTACTTGGATAGTGTTTGATCTTTCCACATGACAGGAGACAAAGAACTTTTCAGTAGCTTGGAGGATAAGGAACTCCAAATGCATATCGAAATGGGTGATGACAGGCGGTATAATTCTACCAGGATTAATACAGTTACCTTCCAGAGATGATCGGGTAAACCCTTCTTATTAAAATATGTAATGCATGTACCAAGCTTGAAGAAAAATTTAGTTTTAGTCGCAATGTTGGAGGATAGAGGCTATAATGTGGTTTTCAGTGATGGGAAAGCTTTCCTTCGACACAAAGACTTAGGACAAGCCAAGAAGATTAGGATGCGAGTGAAGAATCTCTATAAACTTGATGTAGATGGATGCATAGCATTGATGGGTAAGGTAGAAAAAGTGGTGAACTGGGATGAGGGTGAGTTATGGCACAGGAGATTGGGCCATCTACATCACAGAGCCTTGAAGGTCATGCAACATATTTCTACAGATATTCCCAAGGGTACTATTGTGCAGGTAGACACATGCAAGGGATGTACTATGGGGAATTATACAAAGGCCACTTTTCACGAGAAAAAGAACCGAGCTTTGAAAATCCTTGAGAGAGTTCACTCAGACGTGTGTGGACCATTCTCTACTGCTTCGACAGCAAAGCACATGTACTATGTGATATTTGTTGATGATTTTTCTAGAAAGTGTTGGATCTACTTCATGCAGAAGAAATATCAGACGTTCTCAAAATTTCTTGAGTTCAAAGCACTAGTGGAGAAAGATACAGGGAATCATGTGAAGACTTTTAGGAGCGCCAATGGTGGTGAGTACATATCCAATGAATTCAAGAAATTTTGTAGCAAAGAAAGAATCCAGAGAGAGTTTACTGCGCCTCATAACCCATAACTGAATGGGGTCACAGAAAGAAAGAACAGAACAATTGTGGGTGCAGAACGAGTGATTTTTCATGACCAAGGCCTACCGTTGCATCTATGGGCGGAGGCATGCAACACAACATTATTTGTGCAAAACTGTAGTCCTCATTGAATACTTGGCATGAATACACTAGAGGAGGCTTTTTCTGGTAAGAAACCTAATGTTTCATATTTTAAAATTTTTGGCTCATATGTATATGTGCATGTGACCAAAGACTCCAGGAAGAAGCTCGAACCAAAAGTTGAGATTGGGATATTTTTGGGGTACACTGATACTCCCCACAACTATCGAGTGTATTTTCCAAACAGTAGGATGACTGTTGTGAGACGGGTTATAAAATTTGATGAGGAGAAAGCCTTGTGATTGTCCCTTGAGAGGGAGCTGGATTTGCATGCAGATGAGAAACTCTTGGTTCCAAAGAATGAACCTCAAGATATGGAGCAGCCACATGCGGAGGATCATGGAATGGTAGAAAACACTCATGCAGAGCCGTCCACCAGAAATGGTAGAGAGTGCACCACGGAAGTTGATATATTGAGACTTGATGCGGTAGAGCATGTAGGAAAACCTACTTCACTGCGCAGATAGAGAGAGTCTCCAGACAGGTTTACTGGATACATGGCTCTTATGAGCAAGTGTATTGTGACAGAACCATCCTCCTTTGAGGAAGAAATGCAGCAACCAATTTAGGTTGATGCTATGGTTGAGGAGTATGACTCCATCGTCAAGAACAATGCATGGGAAGTTGTCCCAAGACCATTTGGAAAATCAGTGGTTGGATCTAGATGGATCTATAAGGTGAAGTAGGCAACGGATGGCTGTGTGGAGAAGTACAAGGCCAGATTTGTGGCCCGGGGATTCTCACAAGTTGAGGGGATTGACCATGAGGATACTTTCGCACTAATTGCGAGATACTCATCAATTAGATCCATCCTCGCACTCTCAGCACAGATGGGGTGGCAGATACATCATATGGATGTCAAAACTGTGTTTCTCAATGGAGTTATTGAGGAATAAGTGTACATAGAGAAGCCATAAGGTTTTGAGATATTTGACATTGAATCGCATGTGTGCTGACTCAAGAGAGCATTGTATGGGCTGAAGCAAGAACCTCATGCTTGGTACACTCAGATTGACAGCTATTTCACCGAGTTAGGCTTCACCCAAAGTGAAGCGGATGTGAACCTGTACCAGAGGTGCATTATGTTACTTCAGTACATTCCCACAAAAGATCAGGATGCAGATATTCTGATGAAGGCGCTCGCTAGGAGCAAATTCGAATACCATAGAGGCAAGATCGGGGTGGCTGATAATCCATTTCTTGTTGAGAGGGAGTGTTGAAAAGTCAACAAGAAATTTGTGTCTAATTTAATTTTCCCTTAATTAAATTGGAAAATAAAATGTAATCTTATCTCATAATCACTTGTAATAGTTAACTGAGTGTAATAAACTCAATTAGCTCATGAATTTCGAGTTGAGGGTGGTTGGTGAGGCATGCAGAGTGATTATATTAGTTATGGATTTTGAATTGCAGTTAGTGCATGATTTTAATTCATGAGAAATTAGTTAACTCAATTTATTAAGTTAAAGTCAGCTGAACTAGTTGTAACTATTTGTTGCAGTAATGAGAGATCAAGTGAATTAAATCAGATTTAATTCACATATAGTGATATGCCATGCAACTGATGATTTACTATTAATATTTGCATGCATGTCAGTTCCAGTGGAGACCCAGTTGAGACAAAGGTTAAAGGGATGTTAACTATCAGTTGTATCATTAGTAGGTTTCCCACATGCAACCAGACATCCATTGTATTTCCCATGATCCTTGCGCAGTTTTGGAAAGCTGAAATTCATAAATAATAGGGATTTCATTCCACATGAATTTCACAAGCAAGGAAGACTAATTACAGGTAGGAAATTGGTTAAGTGTTGGTCGATTTTGTCTGGGTTAGTGTGAGACAATTGTGAGAGTGCAGGAGACTCTTGTGAGAAGAGTGCATTGTAATTGTTTCATGATTCCATGGTGAATATACAATAGAAGATAGAGGGGTTTGAGCAGTAAGATTTCAACGGGAAAATATCTGTGTTATGGTTTGATTTTCTTCTTTCTTTACTTGTTGTGATTGGCGATCATTTTTATTTTACGCAATTTATTTGTAGAAGGATTTAGTATCTATCTTTAGTACATTACTTGATCGGATTGAATCCATTGATATACATATGTTTGTATAATTTCTACACATGGCTTGATACTTAGCTTCTACTGAAGACAGGGATATCGTGTTCTACTTCTTGCTACTCCATGCAATGACCTCAGAACCAATGTTGAATGCATAACCTATTATGGATCGTCTGTCATCTATATTTCTGGCCCAATCGGAGTCTGAAACACTTATCAATCTAACATCAAATGAATCAGTATATATAATACCAAAGTCTAAGGTTCCTTGAAGATACCTTAAGTTGCCTTTCACTACAATCCAATGACTTTCAAGTGGCTTGGACATAAATTGGCTCAATACACTAACTGCATAATCCAAATCTGGTCTAGTAGTGGTCAAGTAGATTAAACTCCCAACCAACTGCCAATACAATGTTGCATCTAGCTCCTTAGAACCATCATCACTATGAAGTTTGGTATTTTGCTATAAAGGCACTCTTGCAGCTTTGCACTAATCCATCCTTAACTTTTTCAGTAAACTCCTGACATACTTACCCTGTGACAGAAAAGTCTGGCCTGAATCTCTCAAGACTTCAAGACCCAAACAGTAGCGTAGCTCACCAAGGTATTTCATCTCAAACACTTGTGACATATTCTCTTTGATTTCTTTAATGAGTTCATCAGCATTTCCTGTAATGATAAGATCATCTACATATAAAGAAATCAAAACAATTTTCCCCTCTTTATCAAACACAGTATACAGATTTGGATAATTCTTGCTTCTTTTATAACTATGCTGCAGGAAAAATGAATCAATTTTATCATACCATGACCTGGGTACCTTTTTTAGTCCATATAATGCTTTCTTCAATCTACAGACTAAATGTTATTTCCCCTGTTTAACAAACCCCTTAGGTTGCCCTAGGTACACTTCTTCTTTCAACTCCCCATTTAAAAAATCAGTTTTCACATCTACCTCATGTATCATCCAATGATGTTTGGTAGCTAAAGCAATTAACATTATGATTGTGTTTAGTTTAGCTATAGGGGTGAAGGTTTCCTCATAGTCTATACCTTCTTTCTGTGAGTACCCCTTTTCAACCAGCCCAACTTTATATTTATCTATACTCCCATCTGCTTTAAATTTAGGATTCTATAGTCATTTGCAACCTATGGCTTGTTTGCCTTCAGGTAATTCAACTAACTCCCAAGTTTTTTTTAAAGTATTGATTCGTATTCCTCTTCCATGGCTACCATCCATTCATTATATTGACTGACTTCTTTATCACTAGAGGGTTCAATAACATTTAACATGATATTTATAAAAGCATTTTCCCTATATCTTATTGGCAATTGAGTTTGCCTATTTGATCTCCTAAGTGGTGGAGTGGCTTCACACCTATTCTGTTCATCCCTTTGCGGACTTGGTTTGACTACTGCATCTATACCATTTGCTTATTCCTTTTTCTGTTGCTACTGTTGCTCATGGATGTCCCCTGTTTCATCACTCCCTTCTTCCATCAACAAAGGAATGTCCCATTCTTCATTGTTGTTATCATTGTTTCCATTATGAACCTGCTCATGAAAAGCTACATCTCTAACTGCAAATACTTTATGAGTAGAGGGATCAAACAATTTATAAGCTTTAAATTTAGTACAATACCCAACAATAGTGCATTTAATGGCCTTTTAATCTAGTTTATTGCTATCCTCCTTTGGAACATAAGCAAAATATTTGGAGCCAAAAACTCTTAAATGTTTAACTACAGGCTTAAAACCTAATAAATCTTCAAATGGAGTTTTAAACTCAAGACTTTTTGTTGGACTCTTGTTCTTCAAATATACTGCAGTATTTATCGCTTCCACCCAAAAGCCATTAGACAGATTCTTACCTTTTAACATGTCGTGAGCACACTCCACAAGGGTTATGTTCTTCCTCTCTGAAACCACGTTCTGTTGAGGAGTGTGAGGTACTGTAAATTGCTGCAGTATTCCATGGTCTTTGAAATATTTGATGTAATCATCCTTCCTGCATTCTCCCCCTTGGTCCAAGCGGAGAATCTTGATGAATTCACCTGTCTGCTTCTCAATCATGCTTCTAAACTGTTTGAAATATTCAAAAGTATGAATCCTTTTACTGAGAAAATATACCCACGTGAATCTTGTACATTCATCAACAAATTATAAGAAATAATAAGCACCTCTCAATGACCTTGATTGCATTGGCCCACACAAATCAGTGTGAACTAACTCTAGTAATATCTCTCTTATTTCTATCTACATTTACAGGAAACTCATCTTTGTGCATCTTCCCAAGAGCACATGCTTCACAGTCAACATGAACATGCTTTAAAACAGGGAGACCATTGACCATACCATTTTTTTGAGATATCAACAAATCATTGAAATTAATATGGCCGAATCTTTGATGCCATAAATCTTATGCAGTCATACCTCATGATGTCAATGCTTAGTGTGGCACACTTCTTACATTCAGCTTGTAAATACCTCCCACTCAAATCCCTGTTGCAATTGTCTTCATACAATCCAGAAGATCCTTAATAACACAATATGACTAAAGAACTCTACCTTAATATTATGATCTGTTATCATTGAAATAGAAATCGGATTCTTATTAATTCCAGGTACATACATCACATTTTGAATGTGCCTAATATTTCCATCAGGAATTATGACAGGAACATTACCATGCCCTTTGATTTGGTACCCTCTGTCATCACCAAGTTATATTTTTGCACCATTGCTGGTTTCTTTGAAGTCTTCAAACCATTGTCTATTACCTGTCATGTGGGTGGAATCTCATGAGTCCACAAACCATGTATCTGCTTCATCATTCTCATCATAATCAGCCATAAACAATCTGAGGTCCTGGTTATGGTCATCATTGGCAAAGTGTCTTGCATATCTCTTATGTATATGTTGACTTTCATCAACTTCTTCTGCCGGCAATGTTTAGCTATATGACCAATTTTACCACAATAGAAACATTTGGTTGCTGAATCATTTATGTTTCATGGCATACCTTGAGATGGAGTCAGATTTCTTTGTGGTGTACCTCTGCTTTCCTTCCATTTTCCTTCCCTCTGAAGGGCTTCTTCTTCACCATTAAAGCAAGATTTGAACTCTAGGGTTTGAGGGTCATCCGCCTTTCTTCCTCTTACATCAGGATCCCTGTCAATTATTCAAATTTGGGGGCTTTCTCTCTTGCATTCAGGCCAGTGATAAACATCTAATAATCGTCAGTGATACCATTCATGGTAATCGTTACTAGATCAATGTTTGACATTGTCTCCCCTATGTCACCAAGCTTATCTTTTAGGTCCTTGATGAGAGATATGAACGCAGCTACTGATTCATTCTCCTCCATTTTAAAGGAGAGAATATTTCTTTTGAGAAATATAAGATAATTTGTGTTTCTAATTTCGTAAAGATCCTTGAGGGTTATCCAGATCTCATTTTTTGATTTGCGCTCTCTGATGTGAGGGATAATGCAGTCTTTGAGTGACATTTTCAACAACGTGTTCGCCTTGTTCTCCCTCTTCTCCCAATCCTGAATTGTCGCAGTTGATCCGCTTCTTGCAACTGTAGGTTTCAATTCATCGCCATTCACGATCCCCCATGCATGTTGCCCCTCCAACAATGTTTTCAACTTGAATTTCCAATTAGAATAATTGGAACCATCGAGCTTATTGCTCTGGTTCAAGTATGCCTTGACCATTTGGTTATTCATCTTGAAACTTAAAAAACAAAAAATTGACCTCCAGCAAAAAACGGATCTACCCTAGATCCAAAGGAGACAATCTCAAGAAACTAGAGATCCTCTTAAAAAAATAACCCCTTAAAAGAAAATGTGCCCAGAAACTTTTCTTCTATGGCCAAAAAATCCTTTCAAGAATTTTATTTTAAAAAAAAAAAAAAAAAAATCTTTCCTAAATGCCTTGATTTAAAAAAATGGAGGATAAAATTTCTACTTGCCTTTAATCCCAAATCATATTCGCCCCAACACTATGGTTATGTTCAATTAAATCAGATATGTTGCAGCATCTTATCCACACATCATCGGGCACAATCCTCCATGATGACTCCACATAGGCTCAGCCACCATCGCCTCAACATTCCTCAGCTGACGTCCTATGGGCTCCATGCATCCTCCAACAATTTTCACCTTTGCCACGACCTTCTGCATGATCTCACTAGGATCGGCCTCCACGATCCTCCATGCAGGACTCTCCATGCATCTGCATAGTGTCATAGATCGGCGTGCTTCCGATCAACAAATCTACGTTGAATTGAATCTGAAACCGATTTCATAAGTTTTCCACAAATCAGCTCATTTTCACCTCTCGGATCTGTGTTGAGAAACATATTGGCGCCCTTCCGCCTTTTGCTTCCTCGATCAAAATGTCACATTTTCCCTTCTCCGAACAACGCTGAATCAGTAAGATCAATGCCATTTTTTTGCTTGGACCGGCACTAATCAGCAGACGTACAAATAACACAGCTCTATCTCGCAACTAGGGGCCTCTCTTTTGCCACCTAGAGACTCACAGGGGGATCAAAGCACTCTGGCTTTGATTCACCAGCCCTAGAGCTCTGATACCATGATTAAAAATATAATATTTGACTTTATTAAATGAAAATTGGGCAACTCTCAGATGAGAGACTCCACCAAGAGAGACTGCCACGGAGAACACTCTACCTCAATCACACTACAATCATGAATAAATAGTCTTCACACATATAGGGAAGTTAGAACAGCTTACCTAAATAATAGGAACTAATTCCTAATCTAAGGTTCTAGTGAACCGACTCTCTCCTAATATTACATTCTCCATTATCTTCAACATGGGACAACCAGGTCACAAAGATATAAAGAGTGGAGTTTTGTGGCTAAACAATTTCATGATGATTGTAATAGCTTTTAGTTAGATATGTTGTAATTTAGTGATATTTCTTTGTCATATTTTATGACAATGGTTAAGGGATGGACTCCCTTATAAGCCATTGAGTGAGGGGTGAACACCGTCACGAGTGTTTATTAATAAAATTAAATGTTTGTTGGTTTTCACCCTACGGGGTTTCCAGGGTATATCGGTGTTCAATGATGTGATTGCTTATTATGTCAGTTTGATGATATTAATTCCTTGCATGATGTGATTTCATAATATTAAGTATGTGATTAACTATTATGGTCAAAGGGATCATGAAATAGATGTAATGTTACATCAGAAATTTTATGTTAATATGCTACAATAGTGGTTGTAATGGTTATGTAATTTACTATTCCTTTATTAAAGTTACTCTGTGTAATGATGAATATTCTATCTAATGGTTAATGAGGAATCTAAGGGACGTTACAACTGATCATGATAAACAGCCACTAAGAATAAACTAAGCAACAGATTGTTGGTATCTGTACTTTGCTTTCTATTTGCCAATTATAATAACCCGGGACGAGACATCGTGTATTTCCTGATTTTATGTTGAGTGCATATTCTTGCATATAAATGATATGAATTAAATTTAACTAAAGGATGCTTTATTTCACTAATATTTGTTTTAGTTAAACTATTTATCCAAATTTTATAAAATAAATTACTTATCTTAAAAATTGATAAAATTGTGTATAAAATTATTGTAAATTGAAACTTTTTATAAAAATATCATTTAAAATTTTACAATTTACATAATAATAAAAACTGGTATAATTCTTTGTTTTTATGTTTTTATATAACTTTTTATCTTTAAAATTTTCCATGCATCTAATCCAACCTTTAAAATCCACCTTGATATACTTGTAAAAATGCTAACACAACCAATCCCTCATATGTATTATATATAAAGATATTAGAACAGATTTATATGACTAACCTCTCATATGCATTTTGGTACAGAGATAAAAATACTTAAAGACTTATCTAACCTTGTCTGCCATATGCATTGGATGTATATATAAACGAAGAACAATTCCATCTCAACTAGCTTTTAATATATGCATGTGCAGTTTACAAATTCCATGTTATATATGGAAATTTTATTAAAGAATCATGCATCCCGACCAACATCTCCCTTTTTCTCCACACAAAGTTATCTTGAATGAGACTACGATCCTCATGAACAAACTAAGTTGCATACAATTTTAATATTCGAGATTGAAGAATTATGCATCACCGCATTTCCCTTTTTTCAATACAAAATTAATCTTGAATGACACCAGTGATCCTCATGAACAACTAGACCCTACTGATTCTCATGGACAAACTTCCAATTAAGTTTTAAGATAGGATCATTTCTATTCCCAGATGCAACTTACATAGACTCTAGAGAGCTGTGATGACTCTTGTTGTATAACCTCCCTGCAGCTTGATAGCAGCATTGGATAATCCAGATTTATAAGTCTTCAAAGACTTTAATCCACTTCCTGAAATCATTCAACAACAGATCTCTTGGAGTAGGAGGCATACAAGGGCTGACGAATGAGTTGGAAAATCCAAAACCATGGCTGATAGCAATTGTACAGAGCCATGGGTAATTGAGTTGTAGATAATTCAAATGAAGAAATTGCAGAGAAGTCATATAGAATTGTAGAGAACCCAACTGGAGAGATGGGTGGTGGGTTTGGTGCAATTATGAACCAATTGGAAAATTTGCAGATAACGCTGACCCAACTAAGGGTACAGAGAACCCAAAAGGCGAAAACACGAATATTGAAAATAAGTTGAACCTAATTACAGAGAGGCCAAATTGACAAATTCCGGGTCAGCCCAATAGAGTTGCAGAAAATCCAATTGGAGAAATGGGTAAGCGTTGGAAAAGAAATCCGTGTACGGTTAGAAACTTCCTAGCTGAATAAATTGCAGATAACTTAATTGGGGGTACAGAAAAACAAAATGAAAAAATAACATAAATATTTCAAACAAGTTGAATCATCAGAATGTGACTAACCAAACTCAATTGCCTGAGATGTTTGGCTTTGGCTTTGGTGTCCTTAAATGACTTAATTGCAATTCCAGTGACTGGAGTATATATATTTTTGCTATTGTTTTCTATTAAACCAAATTCTGCTTCAATATCCAAAGCCGAGAAGACATCTCCATTTGTCTTCTGACGCACCCTCACCCACCCTGGGAAGTACAGCTTTCCCCAAAATTTTACTGAATTCTTTTTAATTTTTCCATTTTCATAGCCAGAATGTAAATTTTACTTCATTCCATCTATTAAATGTATTTCAATTGGTTTGTGTGAGGTTCAGTCTCCACCAAACCATAGGTTCAAATCCCATGAGAGGTTGAGCACAAGAGCTATACCCAATGGGAGTGTTTGCAAGCCAAATTTTCACGACGTGAGATATAGCGTAAACAAATTTGGATGTTTTTCGCAATGCTAGTCATAACCAGACATTCGGTTTTACGAGCAAATGGTTTTATGGGGAAATTTTAACGGGGAGGTTATAATTATTAACATGCGGGTAATTTTTTTGGTGAATAGGGTGGCGGCCCTTGGTGTTGGAGATATCTCCACACCTGGTGTCGCATGCCCTTCATGTGGTAGGACTTGGGATCCCACACCTCTTCACTCCTCAATAAGTCGAATCGACTTAATTATACGTAGGTGGGAGGTAAGTTTATGGTGTATGTTAGTTCATCAAGTTGTAAAATGCTTTCGGTCTCTGCATAGCTTGGTTTCCCTTCATATGGCGGATTGGTTGGGAGCACAATCACCTTTGACAGACGAGGTAAGCTCATTTATGATCAAATAATGAGCAAAAGTCTTGAAAGAATGGAATACAGGCTAACACATTCCATCTGGCTAGCTATGAAGAGTGTCTATGTTCGTTATCTCAATCTGGAAGCTCTGTCCATCACGTCCTCGACTCCTTATATATGCATGGTTATTTTCTTAGGGTGACAAAACCTTTGTGTCAAGGTTGCAGCCTACAAGGTATACTACTTTTGCTAGCATGGAGGTAGATTTCTTCGGTATCTTACCCATCTTCTTTCAGTATGTTTGTATCATAGCCATGTGAATTCAATATGTTTATGTCTTAGTTGTGTGAAGTTCAGGTTATCCTATCGTTGTATGGTATGCAATTTTCCATTCACTCCTTGGTATTTGTTAGCATTTCTCATTAAGCAGAGGGGAAAATGTTCTTTGTTCTCTTCCTTCATAATTCGGGGTCTAGTCTGATTTTTGTCCTAGTGGCAATGTTACTCTCAGCGACTCCTCAAAACTCGAAACCTGCCAAGATATCTTCAAACTGTCCAGTGTTGGTTTGTGGAGTGTGGTACCCAAGTACCTTATCCATTTGGTTTTAATAAATTAAAAGGTCAGGTTATTAGTTTAGTATATAGGGTCTAGTTTTATAGTCTGGTTCATTTTCTATACAGTGCCATGAAGGTTGGTGCTACGGGAATTCTCTACTTTGCAAAATTTTTGGGTTATCAATTTACTTCGTTTGTCCACATTATTACATTCATGTTTTTCCTTTAGTGTTTGCGTCTCTTTTGGTAGAGAAGTTAGTAATCATGTGTCTTGGTCCATCACACTAGGTCAATATATGACATTATCCCTATGTTAGCATTGCAGAGTCAACCAATTATATGGCTCCTTTATAACGCCTTCCTAGTCACAAGGGTGGCACTACTAGGTCATTTTCATTGAGAGGATGATGCTTATTCGAATGGGAATCAATAGAAAATTTCTTTGAGGAAGCTCCCCTAGAGGTCCTGAAGGAAATCCTCCACCTAGAGGCATAAGAGGTTTGGGACTGTGTTTATTTCATGGACTAAAAAATTGTAGGCAACAATCTCAAATGGGTTCCAGACCCACGGAATTTCCGCAAGCAAAGTCTTCATTTCCTTCGCTCCATCACCCTACATCGACAATTGGAAACTCTTCTCAGCATGGTTATCAGAGATAAGAAAGTAGACAATTACAACATGTTTGCAGGCCAAGAGGAGATAAATAAAATTCTGCGGGATATAAGATATAACTTAGATGACATAGTGGTCAGAGTGTCACGAATGGAATGTTATGTTGTCTCTGATTCAGAGATTGAATCAAATGAACACCATGACGTGTTGGTGGTCATTAACGCTCCAACTCAAGCTTCTCCTCACACCAACTCTTATGCCACATCCCCAGTAATCATTTTGGACTAACAAGTCTAGTGAATACTTTGTCTACGAGTCTTTGGGTGACAATTTTGGTTTTTTGTAAATGTTATCTTAATATTTTTGCAAAGCCTAGTCTTTTGGAGGAATATATGTATTTTGGTAACTTATTATAGTTTTGGAAGACTTGGTTAAAATGAAGAGTAATTTGTCAAAATCTATGGGATTCTTAACTTAGCTTTGGGTAGTCGATAGATCTCGTAATACTTATGCAAAATCTTGGGGTAATCAAGATTTCCCAAGTCAATCTTTTTAAAGGTTTGATTAGAAAGCTTTCAATATAAAATCTTTTGATAATCAATAGAAATCCATTGAACAAATTAAAAGAAGAAGAAGAAGAAGAAGATAGGAGCCAACTTTGGAATAAACTATCCCAAAAAGCATCCAAACTCAACCCATCTCACTACTAGAAAAACTATTTGTTTCATCTCATATCAAAACAATTTTAATATCCATCATAAATAAAAATAGTTCAACTTTCACTATAAATAAAAATTGTCGAGAAATAATTAATATATATATGAGATACATAATTCTTTTATATCAATAGATATACAATATTTAAAAAATTTTAATAAATAAATAAAATATTTTAATAGTAATTGTAAATAAAATAATTTAAATTTAATTATTTATATATCAAATAATTAAAATTAAATTATACAAGAAAGAGACATTATTTACATTTTAGTATGGAGAACATGTGTAATATTTGGATATGTGTAATAGGAAAATATGTAATTTCTTACGTATGGAATTTTTAAAAAGATATTAATAACAATAAAATATTATAATTTTCATTTTAAATTAAAATATATATAATATAATTGGGAATAATATCGTATTTTATAAAAATATGTTAAGTGTGTATTAAGTTTAATTATGAGGGTGATGTATAATTCCACAAACACCTAATATAGAATTGATAAATTTTGTTTAAAAAATATTTCAATGTTGCTCATAAATAAAATATTTCAAAGTCAAATATATTTTTTTACAACTATCTTTTTTAAAGATCATGTTAGCACTCCACCAAATCTCTGAGGCTAACAGACCAGCAAAGGTAACTATAGACCAAGCTCTCGCCAAGTAGCTAGCCCTACTAGGCAAGAGAGGGCTCTCTCCAAGGGATCAAAGCCAAGAGAGATGAATCAATTAGGTTTTAGGCTAGGTATAGTAGCACAATGGTTTTGATTGGTTGATTTGGGTGCTGGATGAGTGAATTAGGTCAAAGAGGTAACTAGCTCAGGAACAATAAGATCAAAATTGTAGATATCTGATGGGGCAAGGTAGGTAGGTACTTTAACACTTTAGGGTTTTAGGGTGAGATGGATCAGAGTGGTGAGGTGCTAAAAATAGCATGACAGTACATGAATTCTTTTTAAACTGGAGAAATTGAAACAAATTATGGTGGTTCTCCCAAAACAGAGCATAAAATATGTATTTTGCTTATCTTACTTGAAAATCAACATATCATAGAGGTGAAATGAACCATGGAGAGTACAAAACATTCATACATATGAAACAGAAGAAGAAATTATGCCAAATTATACTACCACATGAATCCCAAAAGAATAGTTGCAACTCATCCAATATATTCCTGCCAAAACCTGAATACACTAGTGTCTCTGATGAATACAACAACATCCAACCTTTCAAATGAGTGAAGAGGTGAAAGATATAGACATCAAACAACTTTTCCCAACCTCAGGGGTCGAATCACCGAATTGAGGATCTGATCCACAAAAGACTGAACTGAAAATCTAGAATGTAGGGAGGTCAAACTGACTTATCCCTAACTTTAGTGAAACTTATTCATTCATCCTCAAAAATACTTTTACCTAATGTATTTACCCCTAGGTAACTCAAAAGTATCATAATTACATTTAAATCCATCATTTACATCAGCAAAAATCATGATTTCCCATGGTGAAACTCAGAAAACTGAAAAAAAATCAAAAATATCAGTCCTGGTTAGGTGTGTAGCGCCTTTGGTTTGTGCACAGCGCCTTTGGTGTGTGTGCAACGCCATCTTCAAGCCAAGTTTTAAGGGGGTTCTCGATGTCCAAATTGAGTTCAGGATAGCTCACTGGAAATCTTATCCTGTCTACTTTCCAGAAATGTGCTTGGTTCCAAAAAATGATAATTTTTGGCCCTCCAAAAATTCAATCTCCCAAGACTTATTAGGTGCATAGCGCCTGCCTCAAAATGACGGAAAAAATGTGATTTCTAGGGTGTTTTTTTACCTTTGTCCCTGCCATTTTGCCCAAATTTTCTTAGCAAAGTGCCTAACTTGAATATTTTTTTCCTTCTGAATCCAATGGTACCCTTCGTTTTTCATTTGGAAGCATTTAGAATATGTGCAACCCCTAGGGTGTTGCGCAGATGACAGTCAAACTCTGTAAAGACTGTCAAAGTTTGCACAAAAACCCAAAATCCAAAACTTTGCTCAAAAAGTCTTCAAAATTGTTTTGTGAAAACCTGATGAATTATGTTAGGCAATGAGAGATGCCTCGGCAAGGATTTCAAGCTTGTCTCCCTCCTTTTTCTTGGCTAGGGTTTGCTTACGTTTATCCTGCAATTGCTTGAGTTTAATGCTACAGACCTTGTTTCTTGTGATATACATGTTAGACATGTTTTTGAGCATTTTGTTGTATTTGTTTTCCTTGTGAAGGAGTTTCTCAAGGTGGATGTTGACCCTATAAATCCATGTCTCTCTTTCATCTTCAACCTCCTTGGCAATTTTCTCCTCAAAAGTGAGTTTTTCATCCTCGATCTTATGTTGTTGTAGAGCCCTCTTAAGACCTCTTGTCTTAGGTCTTGTTCTTCTGCTCTGAATGTCATTTTGATCAAGATCATCAATTGGCATCATGGCCTTACCTCTTTTTTCTTTGAGTAGCTCTAGCTCAATAAGAACTTGTTGATCTTTCAGTTGCTTATTCTCCTTCTCAAGAAATGAAATGACAAACTAAGCTCTATCCAAATTAGTTTGTAGTTCTTTTATTTGCGCATCCATTTCTTTGGAAATTAAGTTTGAGGCCTCATTATCATCCTGCTAATCCTAGTCAACTAGGTAAAAATATGTTTCCTCATCATGAGGATCATCATCCTCTTGTATGACTTCCTCGTGCACAAATGCCTCTTTCTGCTTTTGTTTTCCTTTTTGTATCTACTTTGCTGATGAAGAAGGAAATTTCCTCCCACAATATACGGGGAAAACACCTTCCTATTCCCTCTCTGATATTTCTTAGCCAATATTTCCATTTCAGCCTCTTTGGTCTCTTTAAACTTGCTTACCATAGCTCTGCTAGATGACCCAATTTGACTCTGAAATGCTGATGATGGTGATTATATGGGTCTAGTAAGTTGAGCTAATGGAGGAATAGGTACAGTGGGCTGAGGTGGAGGAGGCACAGCTTCAACATGATGATCTTGTATAGTATTGAATATATCATTGGCAATGAAAGTGTCTCATGAGATGTTCAAATAATTAATGTGATGAAGGACAATGTTTTTTTTCTGAGATTGATGGAAGAGGTTGTTCATTTTCTGATCATACTCTTTCTTTTGTACTGTGTATGCCATTTTTTTAAAGATCCTAAACAAATAATAAGGAATATTGGGAATTTTGAATCTTGTGAAGTGCATGAGCAATCTGATATGGTATGTGTAGAGTCTGGAAAATCTTCCTTCACAAGAGAAGTACTTCATGATGATTTTCATCATGGGAGCATACCTATCAAGAAGGTGATTGAAAGGGAAGAATTTTTTTCTCTAGTCATTTATGTACCAAGGATTGATGTATGGTTGATAATACTAATCATATAGGTTTTGGGCTTTAAACCACTTCTCACCCACATTAGGTATTCCAGTAGCAGCAGCAATGATGGTTGAGGATATGGTGAAAGTTACACACAGCAAGGGTCACTTGATCGTCCTGAAGGTTTGAAATGAAAACTCTAGTCAAAATAGGGTGGTTTTGAACTCTTTGTATCATTTCACAAAAATCAAGGCATCCTACATGCTTGAAACAAGTGACTATCATAAGTGAGGTAATTAATTATCTGGTGTTGGTAGGCTCAAACCTCATAATTCTACCTACCTTGTGTGGCCTTTTTTCTCTTTGTCTTACTCTTCCATAAAATATTTATCTTCCTCTTTCATGGTGTTTTTAGTTTAGAAACCTTAGGGATGAGGAAATAGGAGTGGGAGATAGGTTAAAGGAGTTGGAAAATTTGGGGAAGTAGGGGAAGGGTTTAGGGAACTTAGGAAGGTGATAGGGGATCAAAATACTATGGGAATTGTGAATTAGAATTTTATTACAAGGATGATAGGGTTTCCTACGAAATTGAGATGCCAAGGACTTAGGATGTAGGGAAAAGGAACTTTGGGATAGGGATTTAGTGATATATGGGTAGGGATAGGGTTTACTGTGAGGTGGGAATGGTAAAAGGGTTTTCACGGATTAAATGGATTAGGAAGTGAAACAAGGGTTTCTATCTTAAAAAACTAGAGATTTCTCATGGAAATATTGACACCATGAAATTTGTACTTAAGAAATGCAAGGAGGGCGTGATGATGTCTTACTTACTTGCTAAAATATGTAGAAATCCTTTGTTGAAGGTTTGGAGCACTTGCACAAAGTTTTGGAGCTTGCAGATGAAATTGGACAGGTGTGCAGCACCTAGGGGTCGTGCGCAACGCATGTCTGCCAGATGTGTAGCGCCTATCCCAGGTGTGATGTGCCTTGTTCCACGTGCGCAGTGCCTCCTAGAAACTCGACTTTTTGCCTTTAAAATTTGATTTTCAAGCTATGTGATTGATGGCTCGATGGCATAGAGAGAAAATGAATGTCTTTTTGATCTTTGGATGGGATTTATGCTTGATGGATTGGATGTTTTGAGCTTTGGGACCCACTTTTCCTTCTCCCTTTCACCTTAAAATTTTGAAACTATACCTTTAACTTTGACTTATTCTTTGGAAATTTATCATCTGATGGACTTTGAAAACACTAGGATTTTGGAAACTTGTTGCTTTTTGGCATATGGAACTCTGAGTTAGCAGCTATTGGAACCATGAACTTATTACATATATAAAGAACATAAAATTACATAATGAAATCAAAATTACATATTGGAATCAAAATTACATATTTGAAGTCATCTTTACATGGTAAAGTGAATTTATTGGTCACTCTCTTACTTTCTAGTCCTTTATGCAATGGAAATGATGTTTTAATGTACCTTGAAAACCCTAAGACCTAATGGACACATTGACTGAATGGACTTCATGATGTTATGACTAAAAAGGTGATAAAGACTCATGAATAATAGACCCTTGACATAGTGATAAAGTGAGCCAACAAGTGATGAGATGACATTTTTTGAAAAGAGTGAACCTTGATTTAAATCTACACCAAGTGACCAAATTTTTGCATAACCTAGTGGAATGAAAAAAAATAATTGAATGGGACCCCTAACATGACATGAAAGAGTTAATTTTGATCACTAGTGGAAGGATATAAATACTGACACTAACATTGGTTCCAGCTCGGGATGGTAGCTCCTTGAAGGTTCCAAGAACACCATAGACCAAGTTCCTATCCATTGGGCATGGAGTCAAATGCTAAAAAATAACTGAAAACTAAAAATTTAAATTGATTTGTGACAAATTCAAACCGACTGAAAACTGACTTTAAAATTGACTCAAAACTTACTTGACTTTGACTGACCTGATTCTGAAAACAACAAAAAACCAATGAAACTTTATAGCCTTCACTTTAGACCCCAAGCTTCGGTGATTCTCCACTTCACACTTTGCAGGAAAATTAAACTGATTTTTGCAATGATAGTGAGAATTCTAAAAACTACATCAAGAATAATAATGCTTAAGGATCCTACCATTGATCGGTCCTCCTAAAATTTCTTCACCATTAATCTCCTGTAGTAGAAAATAATTTTTCCCTCGAATAGTTGAGATCTTGTAGGGCCCTTTCCATAAGTTTTCAAAATTTATGTGCTTCCTGTTTTCCTCATTCCTTGCATCCCACCAGAAGACTACATCTTCAAGCTTAAATTTATCTACCTTGGCCTTACAGTCATACACCTTCTTTATCTTCTCATGAAGCTTTGAGGTGTTCTGAAATACCTCATCTCTCATCTGCTAAAGATGGATCATCTGATTGATCTGGCGTTGTACATAATTCTCCTCACTTCCTTCTTATTGCTAAAATTTCATAGCTGGAAATACAAGTGATGTAGGAAAAACAATGTCTATTCCATAAACTAACTGAAAAGAGGACATTCTGATAGATTTCTTACTACTCACCATGTCTGCCCACAAGGAATTCACAAGCTTTTTGTGCCAGTTTTTCTTGTTGGCCTCCAACATCTTATTTATGATATTAATCAGGGATTTATTAGAGGACTCTGCTAAACCATTACCTTGTGGATAGTAGGAGGTTGAGTGCCCTAGCTTGATGTTATATTTGTAACAAAACTCAACCATCCTTTTTTATTTGAAAGCTGCCACATTGTCGGTAATAATTTATGAGGACAACCAAAACGAGACAATATGTTAGTCTCCAAAAACTGAATAATTACTAGGTTTGTTGTTTGCCTTATTGGGATCGCTTCGATCCATTTCGTGAAGTAGTCGGTGGTTGTTAATATCCAATTGTATTGTCCAGATGATTTAGGGTGAATCTCTCTGATGAAGTCAAGTCCCCACTGCTGAAATGGTGCATGAATTGAAATAGGTTGCAGAGGTAATGGAAGAAGTTTTCTTTTATCTTGAAAAACTTGACATTCATGGAAACTCATCACTGTTTTTTACAAATCTGAAAACATAGTTGGCCAATAGTATCCCACTCTCAATACTTTATTAGTCGCAGTCTTCCAGAAAAGGTGTCCCCCACAATCCCCTTTATGAAAATCATTCATAACTTCTTGGGTTTCACTCTCAACAAAACAATTCAACAATATACCTCCTGTAACTTTCTAATAAAGGGTGTTGTCCAAAATGCAATATTTGGAATCTTTCAACTTTAAATACCTACCCTTACTCTTAGTCATGTCTGGTGGAGGATTCAAATGCTGAAGCACATATATTATATCAGAATACCAAGGTGACTAAAGAAACATATGAGATACTTGTATCATAGTGACATCATGTTCTTCATCGGATAATGTTGTAATAAGATTGATATCTAAACCATGCAGATTTGACTTAGCCATAAGCTTTGCTAAATCTTGACCTTTGATTAGCTTTGTGGGCTTGATCTCGAGGTCATATTCTAACATCAATGTTATCCATTTCCCTCTTCTTACTTCTGGATCTGCTTGCATAAGAACATCTTTTACTGATGCATTAGGGACATAAGCCAAAGTATGAGAATGTAAAATTTAGACACGGAAATCCTTCAACGCTTTTATCAAATCCAAAGCCTGTTTCTCTATGATATTATACCGAAGAGTTGCATCCCTAATGGTTCGACTGAAAAATGCAATGGGTTGTTCAGTCTTGTCCTTCTTTTACATTAAGACTGTAGCTATGGTGTGCTCGGAGGTGAATGAGAATATAATAAAATCAATAGTGTAATCCGAGCTTATTAAGATAGGGGTAGTAGTCAAAGAAAATTTCATTGTGTTAAAGGACTTCTTAGCATCCTCAGACCACTTTACCTCATTGTCATTTTTCAACATGTTGGTCATTTCCCAAAGGTGCTCAGCCAAATTTTGAATAAATCTCCGAAAGAAATTCATCTTACCATTGAAATCCTGAATTTCTTTCTTGCTCTGTGGAAATTAAATTTTTATAATTTCCTCAACCCGAGAAGGGTCAATCCGGATTCCATCCTTAGAGATGATGTGACCGAGAAGTTTTCCCTCTTCCATGGAAAAAAGGCTCTTTTTTGGATTAAGAGAAATTCTTAACTTCCTGCATTTCTGAAAAACAATCCTTAAGTGATACAAGTATTCGTCATCTGAATGGGAAAAAACTATCAAATCATCTAAATATACCAATAGGAAAACATCTTTCTCATCTGCAAATGCTATATACATTGCACGTTGAAAGGTAACCCCAGCATTTTTTTGTCCAAATGGCATCTTTGCATATTTGAACGTACCCCAAGGTGTAGTGAAGGCAGTTTTGTCCTGATCTTTCTCATGTACTAAAGTTTGATTTATCCTGAATATCCATCAAGCAAAGACATTCGGGAAGCCTCAACCACTCTTTGTAAGATGTGATCCATTTTTGGAAGGGGGTAATTATCTTTTAGTGACACCTTGTTTAAATTTTTGAAGTCTATGCAAAGAATTATTTCACCAATCTTATTTCTTACAGGGACTAAATTAGATATCCAATCAGAAAACCTTATAGGAACAATGATACCTAACTTGTAGAGCCTGTTCACTTCTTTTTCAATGAATGGTAGCAACCTTGGGTTGATCCTTCTCAACTTTTGCCGAAAGGGCTTTTGATCCTGCTTAATTGGAATGGTGTGTTGTATGACGTCTTTATTATAGACCTTTAAGTCTGCATAATCCCACGCAAAAACATCAGAAAATTTAGAAATTAAATCAATGTACTTATCCTTTACCTCAAGAGACAAAGACCTGGATAGTTTGACTAAATTAGGCTTGTCTTTTGTCCCAATGTTTACGTCCTCAACACCTTTTTCTATAGGAACCAATGTTGGATTCCTTGCTACATCATCCTAATCAAACAATTCTCCAAAGGTATGAGTCCTTTTGGAATATTGTTATCCTTCAGCTTTAGTATATCAACCTGAGTTGCTTCGATGAATTGATCATCCTTGTCATAAACTTTGTCAATTAAAGAATTATCGAACTCACCTTCACTTTGCAGAAAATTATTAACTTGCTAATCATCTCAATATACTTTCCAATATCGCAAGTTATTAGGAACTGTAGGCCGATGCTTTACATGAATTTCAAATTTTCTGTTAGAAAATATTGGGATTTTGAAATTTCTTGCTGCTATAGCAAGTGAATCTGCCATGAGATTCTGACTTCTTGGTACTACTGACAAATTGTATTCTAGAAACATCTTCAAGATATCCAGTACAACATTCCAGTATGCTCTCATTCGTGGATGCTTGGCCTGGTATTCCCCTTTCACCTATTTTATCACAAGTTTGGAGTCTCCATATACTAAAATTCTTCTTGCGCCCAACCTTTTCAAGATCTTGAGACCGGTGATGAATGCTTCATATTCTACTTCGTTATTAGAACAATCAAAAGCTAGTTTGTATGAGCATAATCTAACGTTATTAAGAACCTTACCAGGCCGATGAAGAGGGTTGCAGATCCAAATTCCAAGGCCTTCCCCGTCTTTCCCCAAGGCACCATCATAACCCATGGTCCATAGACCATTTTCATCCTCCAAGTACTGGAATTCTGATTGTTGTTTTGTCTCAACTGTCTGGGCTACTTCTTGATTCTGATTTGAACTTTCCTCTACCTTATCAGATGGCTGCTCGGAAACACTGGGCAAGTTCTCTTTTCCCTTCTCTAAAATTGTTTCGATGCAATTAGAAATCTCTGGTACATCTTCTACTTCTACAAGCTGACTATCTACATCATTCAAACCACTATAATTGAACAAAATGAAAGATTCTAGATCTGTATGTACAACATTTATTGGATTATTATTAGGCCTCTCTTTTCTGGTTATCATGTATTTCATCTTTGTTTCCTTGTACAACTTTCTCAATTGTCTGAAACTGGCATGGTGGCATAAGACAAGTCTAGTTGCAAAGTGCCTCTCAACTTTGCTCCCCAAGATCTAGACAAAAACACACCAAACCGTGGTGGTATATCAGCCACCACCACATCCATCAAGACATTATTTGTTGGAATTTTCTCAAGATAAACTACTAAATCCTTAATAAGACCCAAACAACGGACTCTTCCTGAATTGAAGGAATACAAGTCTTGGTAAGGACGAGTGATATCTAGGCCCAATTTCTCCATAATGGCTTTTGGCATCAAATTGTGGGAAGCTCCAGACTTCAGCCTGGTATTGTGAAGGATATTCTAGTGGTTTCTTAGACTCAAATAAAATGGGGGAGCTTTACTATCCTCTAACTGATCGACTATTGTTGGACCAAAGATAAGCTCAGGTTAGTCATCATCGACATTAAGTATATCAGACGAAGGATCAAATTTTAACATTCTGTCTACATGAGACTTATATTGATTATTCTTGACATTTTAGTTAAAGGTATTGACACCTTCAATTTGGAAATTTCAGTTTCTAAGCTGAAAGGAGTGGATTTATCTACCTCTTTAATGATTTCTCTTTTGTCGACATTATCTTTTGATGCAGCTTCTTTCCTTTGGTTGTCCTTTTCTTTTCTCGATGAGATTGTAGATGGCTAGTTTTCCTTGTTCTGATTTGCAACTACGGGTTCTTTTCATTTACTCTGATTACCTTGAGAATTATGTTTTGGTTGAGTATATTTTTGTTGAGATGCTTGCTTTTGAATAGGAGATATTGGGACATCTCTACCTCTCAATGTATACTGCCTCTGTTGTGAGCTTAGGGCATTCAAGTATCCTCGCTGATAATCATCATATTCAACCTCCAACTGATGATCCTAGGCTAAAATGTAGTCTTCATCCTTTTTTACATCCATCTTCTCGACATACTCTTCATCTTTAGTCAAAAATATGGGTTGGCCATCAACTGTAAAAAATTGGTTTTCTGCAACAATATGATCTTCTTCTTCTTCTTCAACTCCTTGAGCATAATTCTACTGCAAGAGTGTCCAAATTTTTTGTGGCTATGTTGGTTGCTCAGGTTCCCTTTGTTCCCTTTGCTTGATTCTGAATTGAGGCTATTGTTGTTGTCCTCTGAAGTTCGGATTTCTAGCTTGTGGTTCTGACTACCTTTCGGTGATAGACATCCTGTCAACCATCCTCTCAACTGTTCTTATTAAAGTGTCTATTTTTACATCAAAATATGATGATGCCTCCTCTTCGATAGTTACTCTCCTTTCACCCTTCATTTTTTACTTCTTTATAGACAAATTAGCTTCTACACTAATTGTTTTTTTATGCATGTCTTCTAACATAGCAAGATTCCTTTCTCGCAGCTGATAGGCCATGTCTGGATCAAAACCATATGGGTAATGCAAAAAGTCCAACCCTAGAGGGGGTTTGATCTCATTAGGAATGGAATGGTATACTCTGTTGAATCGAGCAGTGAAGTCTTTTACTGATTCATTTGGTTCTCTTTTCAGATTGTTATATTCAGAAAGGATTTGTAATGGATTCTTATTTACCTCCCATCGGGCTATGAAAGCATCTATCAGCTGATTTTATGTGGCTATGGAATTTTCATTTAATGATATGAACCATACTTTAACTTCTCCTGAAAAATTATGAACTATGGTTCTCATTTTTACATCGTCTTCATCTACTTCTTCCAGATCAATAAAGTCAGTGACTTTAACTATGTCTTGTTTTGCAGCGATTGAATAATTTTCATCAAAAAGTGGTAGCCTCTGGCCATAAACCTGAGGTAAGGCATGAAGTTGACCTGGTAATATGAGGGGCGCAAATATGGCCATAATTCCAGCTGAATGGACTACAGGAGTGACACTAGGAAGATTTTTTTGAATAGGTGATGAAGTAGATGGTGTAGAAGAGGAAACAACAATTGACTATGAGTGAGTCGGGATAGATATTAACTCTTGTTGATATTGGATTATGGCTTTTTACGACTGATACTGAAGTTAATTTGCTAAACTTTCAAGTTTATAAAATTGACTCCAGACTTTAGTGTCAAAGTATAATTCACACTTAGTTTCTTCAAAGGATAAATTTTCTTCAAGTTTTAAATAACTAATATTTAACTCAGATAATGACTTGACCTCAGAGAGCCTTAACGGATCAAAGACTATGTCAGCTAATGAGGTTTCAGACTTAGATTAAAATAATGACTACTCAAATTTTAAATCAAATGGTATATCTTCGAGAGATAGAAATTTAGTAGGCAGCGAAGAAGATCTTATCAATGGGATTGGATCTGACTGGCTTTATATCTATGTTTCCAAACAATCCTCTCTAGATCTTCAATTGGATCAGCTGGGTGAGGATCAGGATTTGAACTGGTGTATCTCCTCGAAGCCAGCATGTTCACTGTTCAACAACTTGTTTTCTCTGCAACTTTTTCAGATCAGTCTCAACAAAATCTTAGACCTGTCATCTAGAGGCCAATAATTCAAAGAACTAATGGTACAACCAGGGAATATCTGACATTTTGCGTCCTCGGTATGGTCGCCAAGATGTTATCACTCCACCGGATCTCTGAGGCTGAGAAGAGACCAACAAAGATAACTACAAACCAAGCTCTCGCCAAGTAGCTAGCCCTACTAGGTAGGAGAGGGCTCTCTCCAAGGGATCATAGCCAAGATGGTTGGATCAATTAGGTTTTAGGCTAGGTATAGTAGCATAGGGGTTTTGATTGGTTTATTTTGGTGTTGGATGAGTGAATTATGTCAAAGAGGTAACTAGGTCAAGGAAAATAAGATCATAATTGTAGACATCTAATGGAGCAAGGTAGGTAGTTACTTTAACACTTTAGATTTTTAGTGTGAGATGGATCAGACTGGTGAGGTGCTAAAAATAGCATGACATTACATGAATTCTTTTTAAATTGAATAATTGAAACAAATTATGGTGATTCTCCCAAAACAGAGCATAAAAGATGTATTTTTCTTATCCTACCTGAAAATCAACATATCATAGAGGTGAAATGAATCATGGAGAGTGCAAAACATTCATACATATGAAACAGAAGAAGAAACTATGCTAAAGTATAGTACCACATGAATCCCAAAAGAATAGCTACAACTCATCCAATATATTCCTTCCAATATGAATACACTAGTGTCCCTGATCAATACAACAACATCCAACCTCTCAAATGAGTGAAGAGGTGAAAGATATAGACATCAAACAACTTTTCCCAACCTCAGGGTTCGAATCCCTAAGTTGAGGATTTGTTCCACAAAAGACTGAACTGAAAACCTATAATGTAGGGAGGTCAAACTACCTTATCCCTAACTTTAGTGAAATTGATTCATTCATCCTCAAAAAGACTTGTACCTAATGTATCTACCCCTAGGTGACTTTAAATTATCATAATTACATTTACATCCATCATTTACATCAATAAAAATCATGATTTTCCATGGTGAAACTCAGAAAACTAAAAAAATTCAAAAATATCAGTCCTGGTCAGGTGCGCAATGCCTTTGGTCTGTGCCCAACACCTTTGGTGTGTGGGAAACACCATATTCAAGCCAAGTTTTGAGGGGGTTCCTGATGTCCAAATTGAGATTAGGATACCTCATTGGAAAGATTATCCTGTCTAGTTTACAAAAATGTAATTGGTTCCAAAAAATGATAAGTTTTGACCCTCCAAAAAGTCAATCTCCCAAGACTGGTCAGGTGCGCAGCGCCTACCTGAAAATGAGGGAAAAAATGTGATTTTTAGGGTGTTTTTTTTTACCTTTGTCCCTACTAGTTTGCCAAAATTTGCTTATCAAAGTTCCTAACTTGACTATTTTTTTCCTTCTGAATCCTATGGTACCTTTGGTTTTTCATTTGGAGGCCTCTAGAAGGTGCGCGACGCCTAAGGTGATGTGCACATGGCAGTCAAACTGTGTAAAGGCTGTCAAAGTTTGCACAAAAACCAAAAAATACAAAACTCTGCTCAAATTATTCAAAATTATTTTGTGAAAGCCTGATGAAGAATGTTAGGCAATGAGAGATGCCTCAACAAGAGTGTCAAGATTTTCTCCCTCCTTTTTCTTAGCTAGGGTTTGCTTATGCTTCTCCTGCAATTGCTTGAGTTTAATGCTACATGCCTTGTTTCTTGTGATATACCTGTTAGACATGTTTCTGAGCATTTTTTTGTCTTTGTTTTCCTTGTTAATGAGTTTCTCAAGGTGGATGTTGACCCTATCAAGCCATATTTTTTTGTCATCTTCAACCTCCTTGGCAATTCTCTCCTCAAAAGTGAGTTTTTCATCCTCAATCTTCTATTATTGTACAGCCCTCTTAAGGCCTCTTGTCTTAGGTCTTGTTCTGCTACGTTTAATGTCATCTTGATCAAGACCATCAAGTGACATCAATGCCTGACCTCTTTTATCTTTGAGCAACTCTAGCTCAATAAGAACTTGTTGATCTTTCAGCTGCTTATTCTCCTACTCAGGAAATGAAATGACAAACTGAGCTCTATCCAAATTAGTTTACAGCTCTCTGATTTGGGCATCCTTTTCTTTGAAAATTAATTTTGAGGCATCATGGTCATCCTACTGATCCAAGACAACTAGGTCAAAATATATTTCCTCATCAAGAGGATCCTCATCCTCTTGCATGACTTCCTCATGCACAACTGCCTCTTTCTGCTTTTTCTTTCCCTTTTGTACCTATTGTGTTGATGAAGAAGGCAAGGTCCCTCCAAAAATATATGGGGAAAAAACCTGCTTATGCCCTCTCTGATATGTCTTAGCCAATGTGTTTGTTTCAACCTCTTTGGTCTCTTTAAGCTTGCTGACCATAGCTCTGCTAGATGACCCAATTTGACTTTGAAATGTTGATGATGGTGATGAGATGGGTCTAGTAGGTTGAGCTGATGGAGGAATAGGTGCAGTGGGCTGAGGTGGAGGAGGCATAGCTTAAGCATGTTGAGCTTGTAGAGTAGTGAATATACCATTGCCAATGAAAGTGTCCCATGAGATGTTCAACTGATTAAGGTGATGAAGGACGATGTTTTTTATTATAGAGTGATGGAAGAGGTTATTCATTTGCTGATCATACTCTTTCTTATGTATTGTGTATGCCATTTTTTCAATGCTCCTGAACAAATAATAAGGAATATTGAGCATTTTGACTCTTCTGAAGTGCATGAGAAATCTGACATGTTGTGTAGAGTCTAGAAAATCTGACTTCACAAGAGAAGTACTTCATGATGATTTTCATGATGGCATCATACCTATCAAGAAGGTTACTAAAAGGGAAGAATTTATTTCTCTCATTTCTATATCGAGGCTTGATGTATGGTTTATAATACTGATCATCTAGGTTTTAGGCTTTAAACCACTTCTCAGCCACATTAGGTATCCCAGTAGCAGCAGCAATGATGACTGAGGATATGGTGAAAGTTACACCAACAAGGGTCACTTGATTGTCCTGAAGGTTTGAAATGAAAAATCTAGTCAAAACAGGGTGGTTTTGAACTCTTTGTATCATTTCACAAAAATCAAAGCATCCCACATGCTTGAAAAAAGTGATTTTCATAGGCGAGGCCATTAATTCTCTGGTGTTGGTAGGCTCAAACCTCATAATTATACCTCCCCTGTGTGGCCTTTTTTCCTCTTTTTCTTCCTCTTCCATGAAATCTTTATCTTCCTCTTCCATGGAGTTTTTAGTTTAGAAACCCTAAGGATGAGGAAATAGGAGTGGGAGATAGGTTAGGGGAGTGGGAAAGGAGTAGGAAAAATTGGGGAAGTAGGGGAAGGGTTTAGGGAACCTAGGAAGGTGATAGGGGATCAAAATACTAGGGGAATTTGGAATTAGAATTTTATTACAAGGTTGATAGGGCTGCCTAGGAAATTTAGATGCCTAGGAATTAGGGTTTAGGGAAAAGGAACTTTGGGATAGGGATTTAGTGATATAGGGGTAGGGATAGGGTTTACTGTGATGTGGGAAGGGTAAAAGGGTTTTCAGGGATCAAATTTTGGATTAGGAAGTGAAACTAGGGTTTCTATCTTTAAAAACTAGATATTTCTCATGGAAATCTTGACACCATGAAATTTTCACTTAAGAAATGCAAGGAGCATGATGATGTATTACTTGCTAAAATATGGATAAATCCTTTGCTGAAGGTTTGGAGCACTTGCACAAAGTTTTGGAGCTTGCAGATGAAATTGGACAGGTGTGCAGTGCCTTTGGTGTGTGCACAACGCTTGTCTTCCAGATGCGTAGCGCCTTGTTCCAGGTGTGTAGTGCCTCCCAGAAACTCAATTTTTCGCCTTTCAATTTTTATTTTCGAGTTTTGTGAGTGATGGCTCGATGGCATAGAGAGAAAATGAATGTCATTTTGATCTTTGGATGGGTTTTATGCATGATGGATTGGATGTTTTGAGCTTTGGGACCCACTTTTCCTTCTCGTTTTCACCTTAAAATTTTGAAACTATACCTTTCACTTTGACTTTATTCTTTGGAAATTGATCATTTGATGGACTTTAAAAACACTAGGATTTTGGAAACTTGTTGCTTTTTGGCATATGGAACTCTGAGTTAGTAGCTATTGGAACCATGAACTTATTGCATATAGAGAGAACATAAAATTACATAATGAAATAAAAATTATATATTGGAGTCAAAATTACATATTTGAAGTCATCTTTACATGGTAAAGTGAATTTATTGGTCATTCTCTTACTTGTTGGTCCTTTATGCAATGGAAATGATGTTTTAATGTACCTTGAAAACCCTAAGACCTAATGGACACATTGACTTAATGGACTTCATGATGTTATGACTGAAAAGGTGATAAATGTTTGTGCTCAACCTAGTGTTCCTAAATTGAGTTCACTAATTGTCAACCAGGGCTAGTAAAATGTTGAAGTGTGGTGCACTATATGTGCCTAGGTATTTGTTTCTCACTACGTTGTGTTTAGTGTTTTATGATGTTTTTGGTTTTATGGTTTTATGTTGAAAAAGGAAAGAACTAAGTGCTGGTAAAAAGAAGCTATTGGTTGTGTTAAAACAAAACAAAGCCTAAACTATGGATGGCAAACAACAAGTGCAAAGTTTGATAATGACTTCAGTGCAAGAAAATAAATCATAACATGAACTTAAACTTATCCAATTCATTCATTAAAGATGTGTTGGAAGAGCTTGAGAAATGGAAAAGTTAAGTATAAATGAAGTTCTCCTAATTAAACAATCAAACAATCAACTTACAATGTTACAACATCTCATCCATGATTAAAGGTTTATTGGAATATGTTTGGAAAAGAACATTTGTAGCACAATAAGATTTCTACTCTAAACTAGCTTCTAATTCTGTTCTGCAACTCAATTTAACACCACTAGACCTTACTCAAAAGTTATAGATTTCCTTTTTAGAATAGTCTTTGAGAAAAGGCTTGTTTGTGAAATGGTAAAAAGGTTGCAAAATACTCCAGGCCTTAGACTGATACTAGCTTTTGTCTAGATGATTATGTATTAATATGAGTTTGGAACAAAAGAAGTTTTGTAAATAATGAAGACCGTGGTATTTAAATTTAACAACTAATACAGTTTAAAATGCAATGGATAGCAACTAAACTGGAATGTTAATACAATGAGCTAAGACTAAACTAGAGTGCTACTAGTCTACTTGGAGTACAGTGAATAGTGTTAAACTAAAATGCCATTATCAAACTGAAATGTAGTGACAAAACTGAACTGAATGCATTCTACCTCCGGAGTGCTATAAATAAATTAACATGCAACTAACCTAAGGAATTCTACAGCCCATCTCGTTCAATATGAATGATATTTTGGAAGAGTTTGTGAAAACAAGTATGGCTGTATTATTCAATGCAATTGAACATAAACATAAAACTGAAAGCAAATACAACTAGAATCTAAGACACCACAGCTGTTTCTTATTCGTTTTTAATGATGTTTTGGAAGAGTTTGTAAGAGTAAGACCGGCTGTGACACTTAGTGTAAACAAGCAACTAAAACCTACAATACCACAGCTATGCCTTATTCATCGTGATGATATTTTGGAAGAGTTTATTAGAGTAAGTCTAATTGTGATAATTAACAAAAGGAAATGCAACTAAAACCTACAATACCACAGCTATGCCTTATTCATCGTATTGATATTTTGGAAGAGTTTATTAGAGTAAGTCTAGCTGTGATAATTAATGTAAACAAATATGAACAGAAACTTCAAAAACTTGCCTAAGCTAGAAATGAAAACGAGACTAAAATACTTATCTAAACCGTATAAACAAGGCTGCTCAGGAGGCAGGGGCCCTCTGCCACCAGAGTAGCATGAAATCTACTTCAATATTGATTCAATGCTTTCAAGGAAATGATGCTTCTTTCATTAAAGAGAAATTACTTCAAAACAAAGTGTTTTCGGACTTCTGAAATCTAGCAATCAACCATAAAATCTAACCTTGTCCCTCGGTTTCCCGAGCATATTTATAACAAAATTACATAATCGTATCTGAGATAACATAGGAATAATTGTCTTTCCTAATTAGAATCGAACTAGAACTCTGAAGGTGGTCTCGTAATATGATTAAGGACATCTGGACTGTCCTTATCCTGTTAGGAGTCTACCTCCTAATTTGAGTTCCCACGTGCATAACCACCTACAGGTTCCGTTCAAACTTCATGGAGAGCAACAAATGATAAGGAGATGATGTGGAATACAACCATATGTGCTTTTCTCTGAGATGACACCTGGAACCTGTGTAGACATGAAAACGGCTGCAGAATTGGCAACTAGCTACAGAATGTCTACATTCTGTAGCTAGATTTAGTTCAAAAAGTACTATAATGACAAAATCATAAAAACATAGCAAGTTAGTCATGATATTCATTCTCAAAGCAATTTTAACTAATTCTATTGATCATTTGAGCCTGAGATTAACAATGGACAAAAGAAATGGAGTGGAATGTGGTGGAAGAAAGAACATTCTTGGAGCTCAACATACCCCCACTGCTAGATTCTTGCATGTCCTCATGCAATTATTCCATGAACTTTGAGACCTCTGCAAGAACATCCAACCCTCTTCTTCTACTTTTCCTGGTAGTTAAAGGCCTTCTGGGCTTCCTAATGACTAACTTGAACCTTAAATTGGTAAGTGCCCTGATTAACTTTTTGTTTCTCTTTTTCAATTTTTCATTGGCCTTTTCCACTTTGTCCATTTGTAGAGACAGGGTTGAATTCATATTGGTTTTTAGTTTAAATTGCTCCCTCAAAATATCATTTTCAGTCCTGATATGCCTATTAAGTACTTCTAGCTCATACTTATCTCTTCTTAGCACATCTATTTCGGACTCTGGTGGACTAGGGGTTCTGTCTCTACTTTCTGAAGCTCTTCTCTCCAATGACTCAACATAGTTGTAAATTTCTTGCTGTGCAGGGTCTATCTCAGGAGTTTCTTCATCAAAATCTTGCTCAGTAGGTGTTTCTTCGTCTTCTATGTTTATGACTCTAGTTTGTTTAACTTTCGTTTTCTTTAGTATCCCCCTAAGTCTGTGGCTCCTTCTCAGTTGAGATGGCCCTTCTCCTTTTTCTCTGGCAAATTTTCTTATGATCCTCTTTTTCTTAAGCTGCTTCTTAATCTGAACTAATTTTTCAGAAATCATTTCTTCATTGCTTTCTTGTATTGTTTTACCAGTTTCAGTTTTGGAGGATTTCCATTTTCTGCTTCTTTTTGTAGGTTTGTCTTCAGGTGGAGGTTCATTTGGTTCCTCAAAGTGATTTCTCACCAAGAATTCATCCCAAGTATCTCCCATTTTTTCTAAATGATGTTCAATTAAAATCTTTACTAAACCATGGTGGTATAAGGTTTTTTCCAGAAATTGAATTCTCTTTTGAACACTTGAAGCCATTTTCTTTAAACTATGAAGCAAGAAAAAGGGCAAGTTGAGTTCTTCTTCTAGAAAATGCATTATCAACCTAATATGGTAAACATAGAAAGTACCATATTTACCTTCACAAGTGATGAATTTTTGCAGGATAAGCAACATGTTCCTCCATTTGTTCTTTAATGTAGAGCTCGAGATACCCTTTTTAAAAACGGTGACATCCATACCTGGTGACTTGAGTATCTACTTCCATGCTTCGTTATGAAATTCTCTGTTCTTAAACCACCTTTCTCCTTGTCTAGGCAATCCTGTTGCTTCTGCAATAAAAGCCTCTGTGATAGTGAATTTAATATCTCCAACTTCAACCTCGGCTCCATTAAAGGATCTTGCAAAAGTTTTAGTAACCTCTTTGTGGAAGCCACTGAATTTTTCAAGGAATTGCAACCATCCTGCTTGTTGTAAGATTTCTCTGATTTGGGGATAGCCTTCCAAGTACTTAGTGCCAACTGGTTCAGTTCTCACTATGAGGCCCATAACTCTTCTTCAATCCTCAATTCACTAGTCTTCTGCTCACGGTGAGAATGGTCGTTAACAAGTTGTTTTTGCTCCACAAATGTTTCCTCTGTTCACGGTGACAATGGTTGTTACAGAGATGCCTCTGTCTCATAGATCGAAATGGTTAAAATTTGGCTACGGGAAAGAGTGATATGGAGTCGTTACGGAAGGAATATAATGAGGTGAGGATGATGTATATGAGTTGAAAGATATCACAGAAGGAAAATACCGCGGAGATATTTTGTAACGAATTCAAAATCATCATTAAATGCTTAGTGACGTGACTAATCCAATCACTTCAGCACTTTAACCGTTTAGATTTTTAAATGATGATCGGATATGGGTTTTGAAATGGTGGAATAGAAGGAGTTTTATCCAAATTTTTTGCAGGAGGTTTGTTAGGCATGATCAACAAAATTAATTAAAACAACTTTTTGAATAATATATAACTGAACTATGCTAAAAATTTTCATGATATGTCACCATAATCATTTCATACATTTGCCTTTGCCTTGATTTTCTTGTGATCTTCATATGCTTTGTTCTCCCCTGAAAATCATTACTTTTTGAGTCTTCATAACTCCCTTGAATTTGCTTGTTCTTGGATATGCAGGATCATTTTGTTGCAGATCAAATGATTACTAGATAGTGCTTTCAGGCTCTCTGGCTGCAGAATGTCTGACTGGCTGCAGAATGTCTGATTGATTGCAGAATGTACCTGTAGAGAACTTTGAATATGGTTTGAAGCTAGAATGATGAAAGGTTGTATGAAATGAATAATGAAATATGGTAGGATGGAGTATGAATGAAATGAATAATGGAGTGGAATGGATCACAACTTATAAAATGGAGTGAAGTATGAGAAGTGGACTGCAATTCATGATATGTATTATTTAATTGGAGAAAAACATCAAACTTTAAAAATCTGGAATTGAAATGAGGTGCATGAAGTATGGAATGAAACGAATGAAATATGGAGTATGGATGAATGAATGAAATGGAATATGAATGGATGAAATGAGATGGACCATAAGTGAAATGGATCTGCACTTATGATTTTGTAATAGCTGCTTGTAGAAAAAAAAAATGGAAAAGTTAGAGTGTCAGAAAAATTCTGATTTTCACTCTATCTTTTCTGTATAAACATGCCAATCAGTGATTGGTTTTCATGTTTATACTTTTTTGTTTGTTTTTTTTTTTTTCAATATATCTGACTTCAGAAAATTCAATTAAGTTGATGAAGAAGAAAGATTCTTCTTCATTAACTTCACATCACTGTTTTCCTGGAACTTCTTGACAAATTCTTCTCTTGAAAGTGGCTTATGATATAGCTTCAATCTATGACCATTCACAAGAAAAGTAACCTCTTCTTCATCTATTGTCCTGATTTTTATTGCTCCATTGTCAAAAATTCTCACAATTTCATATGGCCCAAGCCAATGTGTTTGAAATTTACCTTGAAAATCCTTGAACTTTGAATCAAACAAGAGAGCACAGTCACCTTCTTTGAACTTCTTCTCCTTGATGTACTTGTCATGCCATCTAGTCCTTTGCTGTTGGACTATACTTGTTTTATGAACTGCATCTTGTCTGATCTCATCCAATTCATTAATCTGCTCCAATCTGTGTTTTTGTGCCTCTGATAGATCAAGTCCTAGCTGAATTGCCATTTTGAAAGTTTGAATCTGGAACTCTATGGGAAACAAAACTTGCTTTCCATAAACAAGTTCATAAGGAGTATGGCCTGTTGTGTTTCTCCATGTAGTTCTATAGGCCCACAAGGCTTCAGGAAGCCTATCTACCCAATCTCTTCTATGTAAATGAACAGTCTTTGTTAGGATTACTTCAATGACCTTATTAGTAGATTCCACTTGACCATTTGCTTGTGGATGATAAGGAGTAGATTTTCTATGCCTGATTTTGTACCTCTCCATCATTTTCTCCACTAGCCTTGATGTAAATTGAGCTCCTTGATCCGTAACAATTTCCCTTGGGACACCAAAACGAGTAAAAATATCCTCAAAAAGAAAATTAACTACAGATGCTTCAGTAGCAGAAAGTAATGGCTTGGCCTCTACCCATTTAGTAACATAATCAGTGCAAACTAATATATATTTCTTTTGTCTTGATGGAGGGCTAATAGGTCCTACAAAATCCAAAGCCCATTTTTCAAAAGGTTCAATATGTACCTGAGGCTGCAATGGCATCTCACCTGAAGGAGAAGGTTTCCCTACCCTTTGGCAACTGTCACACCTTTTGACATACTCTTTAGCATCTTTGAAAAGGGATGGCCAATAATATCCTAAATGAAGGATCTTATAGGTTGTCCTCTTATCGGCAAAGTGTCTGCCACAAGGTTCATCATGACATGCTTTGAGAATCTCAGGCATCTCATCTTCTCGAACACATCTCCTAATGATAAAATCTGGACCTGTCATGTACAACTCATTAGCAACCCATGAATATTTTGTACTGTCATAAATGATTTTTCTTTTATCTCTTGCATTCATTATTGAAGGAAATTTCCCTGAAACTAAATAATTAGCAATGTCAGCAAACCAAGGAGTCTGAGTAGAAATTTCAAAAAGATATTCATCAGGAAATTGATCTTCAACTAGGGTATTGTCTTGGATGTTTTGGAGTCTAGATAGGAAATTAGCTACTGTGTTTTGTTTTCTAGGCCTATCTAGAATGGTAATGTTGAATTCTTATAAAAGTAATAACCATCTTATGACTATGCCATTAGTGATTGATTTATTCATTAGATATCTAATTGCAGAATAATCTGTGTGAACAAAAGTTTCATAGCCTGTTATATAGTGTTAGAATTTGTTTATGGCATGAACAATAGCTAAAAACTCTTTTTCAGTTACAGTATAGTTTAACTCTGTAGGAGTCAAATTTTTACTGGTATAGTAGATGGCATAAGGAATCAGGTCTTTTTGTCCCAATACTGCTCCTAGAGCTGTATTTGAGGCATCTGTTGAAATATGAAAAGGTAACTTCCAGTTAGGTCCTCTTAAAATAGGTGCTTCAGAAATTTTTTGTTTTCAGGGTCTCAAAGGCTAACTGGCAATCAGAATTCCAATTGAATTCACAATCTTTGGTAAGTAATTTGAAGAGTGGAGATGCTATCTTGGTGAAGTTTTCTATAAATCTTCGATAATACCCTATAAATCCTAGAAAACTCCTAACATCTTTTTGACAACTTGGAATAGATAAGTTAGAGATGACTTCAACTTTTGACTCGTCAACTCTAATCCCATCCCCTGAAATGTGATGCCCCAAAACAATACCTTCAGTAAACATCATGAAACATTTCTCATGACTAAGTGAAAGATTTTCTTCTTGACATCTCTTTAAAACTTTTTCCAAGTTTGCTAAAGCTTCTTCAAATGTGTTTCCATAAATTGTGAAATCATCCATATATACCTCTACACAATCATGTATTAGATCTGAAAAAATTCCTAATACTGCCCTTTGAAATGTTGCAGGTGCATTGCATAATCCAAATGGCAATACTCGGTAAGCATAGGTACCCCAAGGACAGGTAAATGTGGTTTTGTCTTGATCCTCAAGTGCTACTTGAATTTGATTGTAACCACTAAAACACTGTTACCGATCAAATAGGTAACCTGACCTCAAAACGGGAACTCTAGCCCAAAAAGTCTCAAAAAACATGAAAAAACAGCCCAAAAAAAAAAAGTGTCTTCCAGAACGCACTTGGTTTTTTTTTTAAGGTCAAATTTCAACATTTTATAAAATTATGGTAAAAACAAAATTGTTTCTTGAAAAAATGATTGAAAAAACACCCCAAAAACAAAAAGTGTGTATTCTAGAACGCACTTCATTTTTTTTTAAGGTCAAATTTCAACATTTTATAAAATTATGGTAAAAACAAAATTGTTTCTTGAAAAAAGGATTGAAAAAACACCATCAAAACAAAACCAGTTGATGCTGGAATAACAAAAAAAAAAATTGTGTCATACTTTTGGCATTTTTAAAAATAGAAGTAACATTTTTTAATTTTTAAAATTCAAACATTAAAAAAAAAACCTAAAATTTAAGAAAAAAAATAAATTAAAAAAATAAAAACATTGAAAAGCTTAAAATTTAAAAATATATGAAGATAAAAAAAATAAAAATAAAAACAAAGTAAAAATTTTAATTCAATCATTAAAAAAAACCTAAAATTTAAGGAAAAAAATTTAAAAAATAAACAAAAAAAAAATTAAGATTAAAATTTAAAAAAATATAGAAATTAAAAAATAAAAATAAAAACAAAATAAAAATATTAAATTAAAAAAAAAAAACAAGTAAAAAAAGGAAGGAAATTAAAAAAATAAAATATAGAAATTAAATTTAAAAAAGAAAAAGAAAATGCTTATTAAATTTTTAAAAAGAAAAAAAAAAATTAAAACAAATAATTAAATTTAAGGAAATATATTAAATTTTAATAAATTTAAAAATTCAAAATTTAAAAAAAAAAAAAAACACTATTCAAATTAAAAAGAAAAAAATAAATAAAAATTAATTAAAAATAAAATACAATGAAAATATTAAATTTAAAACAATATATATTAAAAAAACAAATAAACTATAAAAAATAAATTAAATTTAAATTATAAAAAATAAATTATATATATGAACTTAAATTAAAATAGGTATATACATCAAATTTTATTAAATTAAAAAAAAAGGTTAATATTAAAATAACAAATTAAATTTAAAAACAAAAATATTAAATTTTAATAAATAAATGAATAAACAAATAAATTTTGAAAGAAAAAATAAATTTTAAATATAAAAGAAAAAAAAAATATTGTTAAACGAAAAACTTAAAAAAATTTAAAATCAATTAAAAATGGAAAATTGAAAAAAAAAAGAAAAAAAATATTAAATAAAAAAATAATTTAAAAAAATTAAGTTTCATTAAAAAAAAAAATCTAATTTTAAATACACAATTTTAATTGAAATATAAAAATATAAAAATTTTATGTAATTAACAAAAAAAAATAATAAAAAAGTAAAACATTTAAAAAAAATATTAAATCCAAATAAATTAAAAATATATATATATAATTTATTGAATTTTATAAAATTATATTAAAAAACTAAACGTAAAAGTTAATAACAAAGAAAAATTATGAAATTAAAAAAAGAAAATCAATTAAATAAAAAAAATAGGCAAAATTTAATAAAAATTATTAAAATAATAATAATAATAATAAATTTAAAACAAAAAAAATAATAAAATTAAAAAAATAAAAACAAAACGAATTTTATTTTAAATAATTAAAAAAAATTAATATTTTGAAATTAAAAAAAAAAAAATTTAAAAAAATTAAAAAAAAGAAGTGGTGGTGGTGGGGGCGCGGCCCGCCCGCTAGGCACCGGTCGCCGCCCGGGCGGCGCCATGAGGGCGGCCCAGCCGGCCTCCCGGCACCCGAGAATCGGCCCTCCGCCCGTCGGGGGCTGGGAGGCCGGCTGGGCCGCCCCCGTGGCGCCGCCCGACCGGCCACCAGCGCCCAGCGGGCGGGGCACGCCCCCACCACCACCACTTTTTTTTTTTAGTTTTTTTTTTTTTTTTTTGTTAATTTCAAAAAATTAATTTTTTTTTTAATTTAATATTTTTATTTAAAATAAAATTCCTTTTTTTTTTTTAATAATAAATTTTTAATATATATATACATCTATTTTTTATTTGATTTTTTTTTTTTTTTTTTTTTTTTAATTTTTAATATTTTTATTTTTATTTGATTTTTTTTTTAATTTTGAATTTCAAAAAATTTAAAATTATTTTTTTAATTCAATTTTTTTATTTTAAATTCAATTTGTTTAATTTTTTTATATTTAATATTATAGAATAATTATTTTTTTAAATTTAAAATTTAAAATTTATTTATTAAAATTTTTAAATTTTAATTTAATTTAATTGTTTTTCTTAATTTTTTCGTTTATTTAGTTTTTCATTTTTAAAATCTATAAATGGTTTCATTAAAAAAAAAAAAAAAACACTAAATTTATGTATATTTGTTTTTTAATTATTTGCACGTGGTTTTTTTCATTTTTTTTGTTTTTTAATGATAGGTTTTTTTTTTTTGTTTTTTTTTTTCTTTTTCTTTTTCAATTTTAATTGTTTTTTTTTTAATTTGTTTTTTTTTGTAAATTTTAAAATTTGTATTTTTTTCCTTATTATTATTATTTTTTTTAATTTAATTTTTTAAATTTAATTTTTTTTTCTAAATTTTAATTTTGTAATTTTAATTATTTTAATTTTTTTTTAAATATATATATATATATATATATATTTTAATATATTGTTTTTTTAATAAGTTAGAAAAAAATGTTTTTTATTTTTTTTTTTTTTAATTTTTTGGTCAATTTTTGTTTTTTTTCTTTAAATTATGTGTTTTTTTCTTCAAATTTTGTCATTTCCTTTGATATAATTTTCAAATATTTTTGTTTTTTTTTTATTTATTTTTGTTTAAATTTTTTATTTTTATGAGCTATTTTTTTTTTTTTACATTTTTATTGGTTTTTTTATTGTTTATATATATATATATATATATATATATATATATATATATATTTTAATCTAAGTTTTGTGTTTTATTACCAACATGAAAATCACCACTCTAAAAAAAAAGGTTCATGCAGCATCAATACGTTTCAAAATTAGCATGAAAATCACTGCTCTAAACAAAAAAGGTTGATGCAACATCAATACGTTTCAAAATTAGCATGAAAATCACTGCTCTAAAAAAAAAGGTTGATGCAGCATCAATACGTTTCAAAATTAGCATGAAAATCACTGTTCTAAAAAAAAAAAAAGTTGATGCTGCATCAATACATTTCAAAATTAGCATGAAAATCACTAACATTTTAAAACAAATATTCATACTTCATATATAAAAATTTTAGAGTGTCAAAAATGTGCACAAAAAAAAAAATGGTGATTCTGCATCACCACTTTTCAAAATCGGGTGCTTTTTATCCTACCAAAAAAAAGTAGGTAACATTGCGGTTACCTATTTCATCGGTAACATTGTTCTAAACCCATCTAGAAATGAGAAGTACTTTTTGCCAGCTAATGTATCTAACACTTGATCTATGAAAGGTAAGGGAAAATGGTCTTTAAGAATAGCTTTGTTTAATTCTCGGTAGTCAATACATACCCTCCATTTACCATTTTTCTTTGGCACAATTACCAAAGGAGAAACCCACTGACTATCTGAAATAGGATAGATAAAGTTGACATTCAACAATTTCTACAATTCTTCTTTAACAATCTCCCTAAGATTTGGATTCATCCTTCTTTGAGGTTGTCTGATTGGTTTACAATTTTCCTCTATGTAGATGTGATGAGTGCAAGTCTTGGGGCTTATCCCTTTCATATCAGTGTACTCCCATGCATATGCAGAAGAATTTCTCTGTAAGATCTTGACTAGCTCTTCTTGTTGAGATTTTTCTAGATTTTTGTTTATGTTTAAAGTTTTGCCTGGAAATATCTCACTTGTAGAGCTGCCAAATTTATCCATAGAATGAAGAGACATCTATCTTGATGATAAAAACCCAATGTTGGATTCTTCTTGAAATTGTTCATGTTTGCATTCTGAAGAGGATTCAAAGTTTTCTAAAGTATTCAGAATTTGACTATCTTCACTAATTTCTGAAATTGTGAAGAGAGGTTGTAAGTCTTCTCCATCCTCTATCCATTGAGTATCATCTAAATCTGTAATTGTCCTTGCTGGAGGATACAAAGTGAATTTCTTAGTTGAACTACCATCAGAGATTTACATATCACCGGATCTACAACTAATGAAAGCATTAGCTGTAGCTAACCAAGGTCTCCCTAATATAATAGGATGTCCTCCTAGATTATTCTTAGGAGTTAGGATCATAAAATCCACAGGGTACTCCCAAGAATCTAGGGACACTAGAATGTCTTCTATTACCCCATCAGGTTTGATCACAGATCTGTCTGCTAATTGTAATAATGTGGGTATAAAGAGAAGATTAGGAAGTTTCAGTTTATCCATGATTTGTCTACTCATGATATTGATTGCTGCTCCTAAATCAATGAGTGTGTTTTGGATATCAATTCCATTGATGTGAATTTTAACAACTGGATTTCCTGGGTCTAGATACTTTGGAATAGCAATCTTGCCCATCATAATGTCTGCTATTTTTCCTGCCAATTGAATTTTCTTTGTCTCTCTTATTCTTTTTCTTGTTTTATTCATACTCAACTCCTTTATTGTTTTTGCTAAAATTGGAATTTCCTTGATGGCTTGTAATAATGGAATCTTAATGCAAACATTTCTCAGCTCATCTAGGAAATCATAATTAGGCACCATAATTTGTTTTTCTACACCCCTATCAATTTGTAATCTTGCTGGAAAGGGAGGTGTAGGAGTGGATGTTGATGGTTGCTCTAATACAGGAGTTGAAATTATTGGTTCTTTTTGTTTTATTTTTCAATTTTTGGGTCCTGAAAAGATGTGTCTTCTTCAAGACTTTTATTTTCCCGTAGAGAGTCTTCCTCAGAGTTGTCTTGTTCTTGTATAATCATAAAAGGTTTCCTCTTTTCAACTATTCTTCCAGACCTAAGTTGAATATCACTAAGGTCTAGAGGAGTAATTAAATAAGTTGAAAATTGTTGGCCTTTTATCATGTATGTATTCTGAGGATTTTTATTGTTGGGGTTTGGTGTGGGTCGAGCAGGCAACTGATTTTATTTCTAAGGAAATGGTAATGGGAGTGGTTGATTTTGATGTTGTGGATTTTGAGGATTTTGTTGAAAATTCTGTTGAGGAGGAAAATGTGGATATGGTGGATAGGATGGTGGATACTAATAGTACTGAGAGTATCTTCCATAGGGATTTTGTGAACCTTGTGCCCAAGCTTGATATCGATTTTGAAATTGGGGCCAAGGTTGCTGCCAAGAATTCCAATTTGGTGGGGGTTGATTATACATTTGATCATGAATTCCTTGTGTTTGAGGTCGTTGCCAAGGCCTTCTAGAGACAAAATTGAGAGATTATGTGGAACTTGTAAGAGTATCTTCTTGAAAGATAGCTTTAAGACTAGGAAGTGAAGGACAATTCTTGGTCTCATGTTTTTCTGAACAAATGACACAGGTCTCTACAACTTTTGCATCCAAAGGACATTCTCTCAGGGCATGCTTCTTTCTACATTTGGGACAAAAGATTGCTAAAGCATCAGATTCAGCTTTTTGCTTGTTTTGTAACTTAAGGGTGTCTATTTGTTCACTAAGACTCCCTAAGATGTCAGATTTGAATTCATCAAGTATATGCCCTATCTCTGCCTTACTTACTGTCCCAGAAGCAGACTTACTTACCCTTGCAAGAGCAGGGTCTCTTGGTCCTTTCACAGTTTTAGATTTTCCTCTTGAAAGGTTGATACATAACTCAGATATTTCAGGTAATGTGAGCTGAGATATATCCCCTTTTCCCATCATGTTAAGGATATCCAACCATTCATCCCTAATTGTCTTCAACAAGAGAGATTTTAAAGTGTCTTGATCTAAGTTCTCCATTTTTGCTCTTTTGATGTTGTAATGAAATATCTCCAAAAAATCTTCCAAGTTTTCATCTTCTTTTTGTAACATCTTAAACACTTCCTCCTTATGATTGATTGGCATACAATAATCCAAATACCTCTCTAGAAATGCTTGTTTCATGTCTTCCCATGTCCTAATAGAACTGTTGATCAAACTCATAAACCACTTCAATGCTGCTCCTTTCAATATTGAAGGAAATAGTTTAAGTTTTTGAGCATCTTGTAAGTAGTCATAAGTTCTACACAGGACTTCAAATTCAAATAGGAAGGTTTCAGGATCTTCAGTTTTAAGTCCATAGAAGTTCGGAAGGACAGAGGGTGAAATATTTTTCATAGTTGTATTGGTTTCTTCATCTACTATAGGAAACCCAAAAGAGCTTTCCATTTCTCTTCTACCTCTTCCTCTACCTCCTTCTCCTTCTACACCTCTACTCCTTCTCCTCTACCCCCTCCAAATAATGTGTGTTCTCCATTAAAGACTCCTCCTCCCCCTTCTTCTGCCATAGTTGATTCTTCTGTGGAAGTGGAAAAGTTTGTATCTCTAGTAGGAGTCCTTGAATCTTCTTCTAAGACAGGTTCATTGGATGAAGTGGAAGGTCTTTCTAATGGAATATTTAATCTTAAGTCCTCTAGGAGTCTAGGATCAGTAAGGGATGGAATGTGGGTTTGATTTGAAGGTGTGCTGGCTCTTGGTCTAGGTGAAACAAGTGGTGTTCTAGGAATCAAGCTTCTGCTTCTTATGAATCTACCCCTTGAGTCTCTCTCTCTACGCATATCATTGTTTTTGGGAGTTAAGAAACAAGGCTACCTAGTTACACTTCCCCAGCAACGGCACCAAAATTTTTTTGCTCAACCTAGTGTTCCTAAATTGAGTTCATTAATTGTCAACCATGGCTAGTAAACTGCTAAAGTGTGGTGCACAATATGTCCCTAGGTATTTGTTTCTCACTACATTGTGTTTAGTGTTTTATGATGTTTTTGGTTTTATGGTTTTATGGTTTTATGTTGAAAAAGGAAAGAACTAAGTGCTGGTAAAAAGAAGCTATTGGTTGTGTTAAAACAGAACACAGCCTAAACTATGGATAGCAAACAACAAGTGCAAAGTTTGATAATGACTTCAGTGCAAGAAAATAAATCACAACATGAACTTAAACTTATCCAATTCATTCATTAAAGATGTGTTGGAAGAGCTTGAGAAATGGACAAGTTAAGTATAAATGAAGTTCTCCTAATTAAACAATTAAACAATCAACTTACAATGTTACAACATCTCATCCATGATTAAAGGTTTATTGAAATATATTTGGAAAAGAAAATTTGTAGCACAATAAGATTTCTACTCTAAACTAGCTTCTAATTCTGTTCTGCAACTCAATTTAACACCACTAGGCCTTACTCAAAAGTTATAGATTTCCTTTTTAGAATAATCTTTGAGAAAAGACTTGTTTGTGAAATGGTAAAAAGGTTGCAAAATACTCCAGGCCTTAGACTGATACTAGCTTCTGTCCAGATGATTATGTATTAATATGAGTTTGGAACAAAAGAAGTTTTGTAAATAATGAAGATTGTGGTATTTAAATTTAACAACTAATACAATTTAAAATGCAATGGATAGCAACTAAACTGGAATGTTAATACATTGAGCTAAGACTAAACTAGAGTGCTACTAGTCTACTTGGAGTACAGTGAACAGTGTTAAACTAAAATGCCATTATCAAACTGAAATGTAGTGACAGAGCTGAACTGAATGTATTCTACCTCCGGAGTGCTGTAACTAAATTAACATGCAACTAACCTAAGGAATTCTACAGCCCATCTCGTTCAATATGAATGATATTTTGGAAGAGTTTGTGAAAACAAGTATGGCTATATTATTCAATGCAATTGAACAAAAACATAAAACTGAAAGCAAATACAACTAGAATCTAAGACACCACAGCTGTTTCTTATTCGTTGTTAATGATATTTTGGAAGAGTTTGTAAGAGTAGGATCGGCTGTAACACTTAGTGTAAACAAGCAACTAAAACCTACAATACCACAGCTATGCCTTATTCATTGTGATGATATTTTGGAAGAGTTTATTAGAGTAAGTCTAACTGTGATAATTAACAAAAGGAAATGCAACTAAAACCTACAATACCACATCTATGCTTTATTCATCGTAATGATATTTTGGAAGAGTTTATTAGAGTAAGTCTAGCTGTGATAATTAATGTAAACAAATATGAACATAAACTTCAAAAACTTGCCTAAGCTAGAAATGAAAACGAGACTAAAATACTTATCTAAACCGTATAAACAAGGTTGCTCAGGATGCAGGGGCCCTCTACCACCAGAGTAGTACGAAATCTACTTCAAGATTGATTCAACGCTTTCAAGGAAATGATGCTTCTTTCATTAAAGAGAAATTACTTCAAAACAGAGTGTTTTCGGACTTCTGAAATCTAGCAATCAACCATAAAATCTAACCTTGTCCCTCGGTTTCCTGAGCATATTTATAACAAAATTACATAACCGTATCTAAGATAACATAGGAATAATTGTCTTTCCTAATTAGAATCGAACTAGAACTCTGAAGGTGGTCTCGTAATATGATTAAGGACATCTGGACTGTCCTTATCCTGTTAGGAGTCTACCTCCTAATTTGAGTTCCCACGTGCATAACCACCTACAGGATTCCGTTCAAACTTCGTGGAGAGCAACAAATGATAAGGAGATGATGTGGAATACGACCATATGTGCTTTTCTCTGAGATGACACCTGGAACCTGTGTAGACATGAAGACAGCTGCAGAATTGGCAACTAGCTACAGAATGTCTACATTTTGTAGCTAGATTTAGTTCAAAAAGTACTATAATAACAAAATCATAAAAACATAGCAAGTTAGTCATTATATTCATTCTCAAAACAATTTTAACTAATTCTATTGATCATTTGAGCCTGAGATTAACAATGGACAAAAGAAATAGAGTGGAATGTGGTGGAAGAAAGAACATTCTTGGAGCTCAACAATAAAGACTCATGAATAATGGACAACAGCATAGTGATAAAGTGAGCCAACAAGTGATGAGATGACATTTTTTGAAAAAGTCTTATAGATTAAAATCTGCACCAAGTGACCAAATTTTTGCATGACCTAGTGGAATGACAAAAAAATTATGAATGGGACCCATAACATGGCATGAAAGAGTTAATTTTGGTCACTGGTGGAAGAATGAAAATAATGGGCCTAAGTGTAGGTTAAGCAAGAGAGGGATCTACTGTAGGATATGCTAAGCAAGGTTGAAGAGGAGAGGGATCGCCTTAGGAGAGAGTTGGATGTCATCAAGGCATGAGAGTCAGAGCTAGTGAATTAGTTGATGGTAGAAGTCAGTGTAGAGGTGGACTCAAGTGTGGGTGTGGATATAAGTATGGGTTTAACAGTGATCCCTCTATAGGTAGATACTCCTACAGACACTAAAAAATCAAATATTTTTTTTTTTGACATATGTGTGTGCGCATTATAAAAAATATATATCTTCTTGGGGAGATATGTAATTTTTATAATCCAATGTAATTTATTCCCTATTCCATATATATATTGATAATTTACATTTTAAAAAATAATAATAAATATTTTTTTAATAATGATTATAAACCAACACAAAATCATCATAATTCTATTTATTTCTAGAGGATCAAATCCTTTAAAGCTATGTCACAAGGTTTGTCGAACTTTAACCTTGAGGTTTGAATTTTGGTGAACCTTAAAAAAAATTGAGGTTCTACGAACCTCATCCAACCTCATAGCCATTGACCAAGTCCATAGATCAAAACCCATAACTTCATGCCACAACTCAAGCGTGTAATTTATCCTTGTATTTTCCATGTCAGTGATATCATTTTTTATGTTTATTGATGTTGATTTCTTACTATTTTATCATATATATATATATATATAGGAAAAGTATATCAAAAAAGCAAGAACTCAAACCTAACCTAATCATTATCGAACTTCCACGAACCACATGACATTTCTTTGAAGTGCAAACCTCTTTTATGTTGATTTAGAATTAATCCAAAATTATAATGAATTTATGTTTATATATATATATATATATATATATATATATATATATATAGATATATATACTTTTAAAAAGATTTAAAAAAATTTTGAGATGTTAAAAATATTATTTTTATCTAGGGAGTGGTAAATTTTATTTATTTATAAAAATTGTGACCAAGGCACACAAATATAGGATGACATAAATCTAAAAACCAAAATGAATAACTATTTTCAACTAGGACATTAATACATGAAAACTTGAAAAGAGATAACTATCAACTTTGAGGGAGGAAAAAATACAAGGAACTATCCACTATAGGGATGATGAAACATAATAAATGATGGAGAATTAGAGAAAGAAACCTTTGTCATTTAGAAATTGTCAAAAAGAAGCAGACCATTCGATGCATACATGGAACCATCCTTCAAAAACTATAGGAGCCCAAAAGGTAGTTATAAAGGCAGACTGTCGGGGAAGCATGCACCACAAAAGAAAAGTCTTCAACCATTGTGCCAGATAGAGGAGTAAACCTGTTATTCACTATTTTGAGTATCGTTTCCTCCAACAGATCAACACAATGTGTGAAGTGCAAGTGCATTGTGAGCCAAATTCCTCACAAAGCTTATTTACACACTCATCCTCTTGCAGTCGCTAACTAAGAGCTTATAATTCAAAGAAAATTTCTTAGATGGAATCATCATGGAAAAATAAGTGGGTGTGGGTCTGTTGGAGTTCTTTAAATTCCATTGAAGTTAGAAAGATCATAATTGGTCGTACTTGAGACTTTGTTGCTTTGGAGGATAGAGCAAACAGGGCAATGTGGAGGGAGACTTTGGAAACAAACTTGTCAGCCTACATGACTATGAAATAGTGCTAGGGGAAGGAAATAGATTATATCCCACCTATAATGCATGTAACTAAGGAGGGCGAAATAGTTTCCATGGAGGGAGGGAGGGGAAAGTGGGACATGTCATGAGTGTCAAGGAGGTGGAGTGGGATGGTGTAATTTTTTTCCTATGTGGATTTAAACACTTCCATCACCATTCACTAATATTTGAAGAGTGACACTTGTGGAGCGTGTGATCGAGGAATTGGTATGAGGGCTTGTTGGCATTGATACTATAAATCCCTTTGGCACCTAAATGAATAACCTCATTTGTTTGGGAATCCAATCAAGGCATTGGTGTGAGGTCATGTTGGCCACTGAAACTATAAATTCCTTTTACACCTAAATAAAAAGCCTCATTTGCTTGGGAACCCAATCAAGGAATTGGTACTATGTTGGCCATTGAAACTATAAATCCTTTTTTCACCTAAATGTATAGCCTCATTCACTTGGAAATTATTGTACTCGGGAACACAGTAAAGGAGAAATAAATACCATAAGAAACTAAATGGAAAACTGAATTGAACACACAAAGGTAAATACACAAATATTTTACGTGGTAAAACCTTGATAGGGTGTCAAGGAAACCTCCACGGGGCAAGGGATTGGAAACTCTATTAATTAAGAATGATTCTCCTCATACAGCAAGCCTCTCGAGCCATTCCAATTTAATATAGGCAACTTCGTTATTCTAACTTCATTTTGTTGTACAACCAACTAACTGGTAATAAGTAAATTTGCCCAAAATTACATTAATTACATTTGTTGTCATATTTCAACAAACTCCACCTTGACAAAAATTTTACTAATCCCTTTCCCATGCCCATTCATCATCTCTTATGCAAGCCAAGACAAGCGATACACCATCTCAGCTTCTCTACCGTAACTGACTTCGTGAATATATCTGCATGATTTTCCTATGTACGGACCTTGTTGAGAACTACTTTTCCACCTCGATTACATGTCTCACAAAGTGATACCTTACATCGATGTGCTTGGTCGTGCTGTGATAGGCTGGATTTGTAGCCAAATGAGTAGTGCTCTGACTGTCACAGAACACATTAAATTTTTCCTACGTCCTTCCAATATTATCAATCAGAACTTTTAACTAGATTGCCTCTTTACAAGCATCTAAAGCAGCTATATACTCTGCTTCGGTAGTGGACAAAGCATATGTCTCTTGAAGCTTTAACATTCAGCTGATTGTTCCAAATGCAAGAGTAAAAACATAACGTATAGTATACCTCCTTTTTTCAAAATCACCTACATAATCAACATCCACATATTCGTAGACTGAACCTTCATGACCATCAAAGATGATGCAATGGTCACTTGTGCCTCTCAAATACCGAAGCACCCATTTCACTACTCGTCAATGTTCTTCCCCTATATTTGCCATGAACCTGCCAACAACTCCAACTGCATGTGAAATGTCAGGTCTTGTAGATACCATCGCATACATTAAATTGCCTACCGCATTTGCATATGGCACACGAGACATATACTTCTTTTCTTCATTAGTTCTAGGACTTAAATCCGAAGAAATCTTAAAATGGGAAGCTAATGGAACATTAACAGGTTACACATTGTTCATACAGAAATTTTCAAGTACTTTTTTCACATGCTTCTGTTATGATAACCAAAGCTTACCATTCTTCCTGTCTCTGTGTATCTCCATGCCCAAGATATGTTTTTTTGCTCCAAGATCCTTCATATCAAACGTCCTAAAGAGCTGAGTCTTTAACTTGTTGATTTCTTCCATGTTTTTTCTTGCAATAAGCATATCATCAACATACAACACCAAGATAATGAATATGCCATTGAAACTTTTGAATATACACAATGATCATACTCACTTCTGATAAAATTTTGACTCACCATGAAGGAATCAAAATTTGTGTACCATTGCCATACAATGATTTCCTGAGTTTTCAAACTAATCTTCTGTTGTGACCTTGTACAAAACGTTCTAGCTGATCCATATATTTCTCTTCATCCAAATCACCATGAATAAAGGTTGTTTTAACATCTAATTGTTCTAACTCAAGGTCAAGTAACACAGTTAGTACTAACACAGTACGAATAGAAACAAGTTTAACGACTGGTGAAAAAATTTCATGAAAATCAATAACTTCAGCCTGAGAATACCCTTTTGCAACCAGCCTCACCTTATATCTATCAATACTTCCATCAACTTTTCTCTTCAACTTGAAAACCCATTTGCATCCAACAACACTTCTCCCTTCAGGAAGTTCTACAAGATCCTAGGTATTGTTCTTGGCTAAGGAACCCATTTCTTCTTCCATAGCCTTTTTCCATATCTCACTGTCTGCATCATCTACTTCTCTCTGCTAACAAAAAGGTTCCCCATCTCTAGTAATCAATGCAAAAGATGAAGCAGAATCTTCATACCTTTTAGGTGTTTTGATTTCCCTTATAGACCTTCTTAGAGTGACTGGTTGCTGAATTGGTTATGAAATTACTCCAGTTTCCTTTGCTTCTTCACCTTTTTCATCATAAGTCTCTCCTTCATTTTGACTTTCTCAAAAAGGTTTACTCTCCAATTGAATCTGTTGATTTGGCGATACTTGTTCCTGTTCAACTTTGCCAACATCTGATTTTATAAGAGAAGATTCATCAAATGTTACATCTTTACTAATGACTAACTTTCATGAAGAAGGATCCCACAACCTATATCCTTTCACTGCGTAATCACATTTTTCTTTTGGATCTAACTTTGAACGCTGATTTCTAGGAAAAAGAGCATAAGCATCACAACCAAAAATCTTCAAATGCGAATAATCACAAGACTGACCCGACCAAACTTCTTCAGAAATTTTACAGTTTCTAGAAACCGAAGGTGATTTGTTAACTAAATAACAAGCAGTAGATATTGCTTCTGTCCACAACTCCTTTGGCAAGTTAGCATTGTTGATTATGCTTTTGGCTCTTTCTATAAGAGTCTGATTCATACGTTCAACAACACCATTTTGCTAAGGAGTATAAACAATAGTTTTATGTCTAACAATCCCTTCATCCTTATAGAATTGTTCAAATTCTAAAAAATTAAATTCACCGCCATTGTTAGTTCTTAAACATTTAATTGATTTTCTTGTTTTATTTTCCACCATAGCTTTAAATTGTTTAAAAACATTAAATACATCAACTTTCTTTTTCAACATAGAGACCCAAACTTTGAGGGATAAATCATCAATAAATGTTAAGAAATATAATGCACCTCCATAAGACACAGTAGGAGATGGTCCCCACAGATCAAAATGAATGTAGTCTAGAATTTGTTTACTATTATGATTGCCAGTTTTGAACCTTTGTTTACATTGTTTTCCATATACGCAATGTTTACAAAAATCCAACTTCGAGGATTTCAAATCAGGAAGAAAAATTCTTAAAAGACATATTTCTATACCCGTTTGGACACACCCTCCTTATTCAATGAGCATTATCCAACGGCCCTTCCTCTCTAGACAATGGCAATTATGTAGGATGACAAATTTTCTTTCCTTCCTCTCCGACGGTGGTAGAAATCCTTTCCTCAATGGAGAATCGACAGCGGACAACAAATTTTATTTCTACTAACAGCAGTATGCAACAAGTCAATTTTAAAAATGTCATGGATTTTCCTTTCCTCAACGTCGGTGGTCGTGCTTCACCTCCACAAACTCTTCAAACTGAGACTTTCTCCATAGTCTCAATCCTTTCCAATGACGACGACTTCACAAAATCATCTGGACAACAACGTTCTCTTTTGGCAGCTGTGATTATTTCTCTTCTAGGTATTATGGGTATCGTTCTTCTCTAACAACGGCCTTCACAAAATAAAAAATTGGACAGTGGAGCAACTTGGTTAGGCTCCAATACCACTTATTGTCCTCATGAACACATTAAAGGAGAAAGAAATACCATAAGCAACTGAATGGAAAACTAAATTGAACACACAGAGGTAAATATACAAAGATTTACGTGGTAAAACCTTGATAGGGTGTGAAAGAAACCTCCACGAGGCAAGGGATTGGAAACTCTTTAAATTAAGAATGATTCTCCTCATACAACAAGCATCTCCGGTGATTCCAATTTAATATGGGCAACTTCGTTATTCTAACTTCATTTCGTTATACAACCAACTAACCGGTAATAAGTAAATTTGCCCAAAATTACATTAATTACATTTGTTGTCATATTTCAATAGAAATCTATTAAACAATTGTTGGTTCTTTGGATGTTGAACCAATCAATATGACACCCCATTAAGGACAATAATATCAAAGATGTCATCGCTTTTATTTTGGAAAGGATAACTTCAAGATTGAGGTCCTTAGCATTAATCTTTTTTTGCATGTCAGATAAAGACTAGAAAATCTCCAAAATTAATGAAAGAAATGAGAACAACTTCATTAACAACATAGGTTATACCCCTGGCTTCCATAAGAACTTACCTTCTACCTTCTAGAATTCCTTGGGGTTGAAACACTACCCATTATGCACTTACCTCCCCTTAAAATACTATATTTTTAATGTAAAAGCCAATAAAATTTAATATTTTTGAGATATTGAGCACAATAAATTTGAATTGTAAAAAATAAATGGATTTAGTAAAAGCAACCATATATTATTTTTTTTAAACAATTAAATAAAAAATATATATATATATATATATATATATATATATATATATATATATATATATATATATATATATATATAAATTAATTGAAAGAATCATTTTAATATTTATTTTCTAATTAAAAATTATAAAAACATTATCATTCAAAAATTCCGGAATATTATTTCAAGAAATTTTATTATTTTGAAAAGATGCATGGTATTTGATAAAAAGACTTCTTAACAAATATTGAAGAATAAGTTAATAATTTACTATTATAAATATTTAACAAAATTGAAAGCTCATTTTCTTGCTTATAATTTAACAAAAATGAAATCATGTTTTCTTGTCCATGAAAAATTATGTTGTAACAACTCACACAAAAATAAAAAAATTATGTTGTAACGACTCACATAAAAATAAAGCATGTTTTCTTGTCATTGAAAAATTATATTATAATATTTTGTTCACTATCACAAACTTGTAAAACCAAATTTTCAAACCTCTCCTCGATAAAAATATATTTTTTTATAACTATAGTAAAATGCCTATCATTTCAAACAAAGATCAATAATAACCAACTCACCACTGATTAACCAGTGATAAATTTCCCAGACAACTTAGGGATCTGTAATAATTTCAAATAACACTAAGCAATAATTACCTAGCCACTAATTAACAACTGATAAATCTTCCCACTATTAAAAATTGATTTTCAAAATAAACGTCAAAGATAACCCGAGAATCCCACAAGAAGTAAAGCGTACTTTGTCAGAGCATTTATATTTTTGGAATACACATCTATCCCATCTGAAATCTAACTCAATAAAATGGAATATCATTTGCTTTTGAAATTTTTTTTTTTTTTTTTTAAATTTCAGATTTTGGGGCTTAGAGATCAATTCCTTTTTACGATTAAAAAAATATTCAAACTATTTAACATTCTGATTTTATTTATTTTTTTTACAAAATTCCGCTAAGTTTTTGAATTTCTTTTTTACAAGATTCCAACCAGAAAATTGCCATCCAAATAAATTTGTGGTACCTGAACACCAATTACAAATGAAAACGAAATATTTCATAATAATATTTAAATTTTGAAGATAAACTTGCTTTTAATAATAAGCTCACATTACTCAGCCTGCAGCCAAATTTGGACTATCCGGAGGGTAAGCCAGGTCATAAAATAGATGAGACATCAGAAACCAGAGAGTGAGAAAAACATAATTTACATATTCCTTTCACACAGCATCCATGAAACCAGTATGTACAGAACCTTGTGATGAATCCATAAAATTATTACATCAACGACTCATATTTACAAAAAAACATAACAGTAATATACAAAAATATGACATGTAAATTAGAGCATATAACAACAGCAAAATGGATGTTTTATTATTGATTCAAAGGGACATGACTTCTGCAACACTGTTCACATCATAGAAAAACACAGCACAGTAATCTGTTCAGTCCAGACTCCCTACTCCATATATGAGATACCATACATATTATAGGTATAAAAGTTTTCAGTCAGACCCAACAAATTTCTGCCTCAGCTGAGTAGCAAACTCTGCAACCTTTTCAGGATGTGGAAGGACTTTCTTGACACTCTCCCTCTCCATACATGCATTCACCCACTCATGAAGCCTTGGGAACTGAGTCTCCAATGGTATCTTCCAGTTACCCATTACCTCCCAGGCATGGAACCAAGAGGCAAATGGAATGAATGCAACATCCATGTACCCAAACTGCTCCCCTCCAAAATAAGGCTTGATACCTCCAGAAAGCTCATCAAGGGCTCCTTCCAACAATCCCAGGTACTCCAGCATGTTACGCTTAGCCTCTTCCTGGGCTTCCCCTTTGCATTTCATAATGAGGGCACCTCCATTATCATAAATCTGCACAATTGTAACAAAGAATCATGAAACCTATGTTGTGGAAATGTGGAAAGAAAGGAATCAAGAAACCCATATTGTGTAAATGTAAATGTAGAGTTTTCAAAACTTTAAATATATCAAATGGATACTCTACTCAGATGAGATTAAAATTGTAGATTTTTCAAAACTTTAAACAAGTGGATACTCCACCCATTATCAAATAAAATGATCACACATAAAATGAAAAGTGATCAGAAATGTGAAAAAATTGAAATACCTTCTTATCTACAAAATCGGCCCAAAATCTTGCTCTGGCTTTTCCATAAGCAGTGGAAGGCATAAAAGGATTGGTTTTGGGCCAAACCTCATCTATGTACTCAACTATGATGAGAGACTCACAGACAGGCTTGTCATTGTGGATGAGTACTGGTATCTTCTTGTGAATAGGATTCATTTTCAGTAACAATTCACTCTTGGAGACCAGATTCTCTTCTTGGTATTCATATTTGACACCTTTCTCTTCCAATCCAACCAAAACCCTAAGACCAAATGGACTGGCCCATAAGCTCAACACCTTCACCTGATCCTCCATCTTCTCCTTATCTCACTTAAAATGATTCAGACCAGACCACACTTATCTCTGATTCAGACCACACTTAACCTCTGGATCAATGGATATCTGTATCCTTTGCTTGAATGTTAAGTTACATCCCCAAATAGCTTGTTATATAGTGAGTGAGAGAGATGGATGCCGTGGTCCATAAGCACAAGGAAGAGGATGTGTATGATCCAGAGGGTGCTGGAACCCTCCATTGATACACCTGGGACACACCACACCACACCACACGTCACAGTGTGCTAAAGATCACCGCCATTATCTTTGTTGATTTGCAACCTTGGGATTGATGGTAGAAAGAATGTGGGTAACAGTGGCCTCCGTATTTCATAACTGCTCTTCACTTTTGGTTCATGTCAGAAGCGTGTGGCCATAGCTTTAACCCTAAAAAAAATTCAGCCAGTCTTTGTCCTGGGTCCTGGTCTCCGCCTTTATTAACAAGAGTGTTCAAAGTTGACACTCTGTGGGGTTGTGGGTTTCATATTTTTAAGTTTTCTTCAATATTCTCATTACTTTTATCATTTTTGTCCACAAATTTTTCAAAGTTGACGGGCTGAATTGCATGTTCTTCAAAAAAAAATTAAAATATTTTATGTCACCTGTCCCTAATGTGTAGTTGCTATACATTTTTCCTTTATAGTTATTATATTTTTTTAATATATTTTTAGGAAAATTTTATCTAAAATTATATAAAATTGGTTAAAATAATAAATTAAAATAAAATATTTTATGTCACTTGTCCCTAATGTGTAGTTGTTATACATTTGATCTTTATTCCACATGTATAGTTATTATATTTTTTTCACTATATTTTAACGTCAATTTTAATTAAAATTATATAAAATTAGTTAAAATGATGAATTAAATTTATATTAAAATTTTAAAATAATAAATGTTTGGTCAATTTAAATTAAAATTATATAGAACAAAAATAAATAAAAATTATTAAAAATAAAAATAAATTTTATTAAAATTATACTTTATATTTTATAAAAAAGTAATTAAAAATTGAGTGTTTTTTGAGTGAGACTTTTTGGAGTTTGCAGATTTTTAGTTGGAATCAGGTAAAAACATTTGTGGTCAGATCTTGATTTGTGTTGTTTAAATGGAGTTGTCTTTAAGTGAGACTTTTTGGAGTTTCTGGTAGATTTTTAGTTGGAATCTTGTAAAACATTTGTGGTGAGATCTTGATTTGTGTTGTTTAAACTAGATTTTGTGGTGAGATCTTGATTTGTGTTGTTTAAACTAGTTTTTTTTTACTGCATATATGGACAAATTAGATCGGAAAATAAACTATAAAACTTTTCAAATAACTAGATTAAATATTTAAAACAATTAAATTATGTCATTTATTTTATTGCGCATATACAACTTAGTTTGACCTCGATGTCAGGTATGTCACGTCCTCATACAAAATGTTGGCTTAAGTTTTAAATTTAAAAAAAAATAAAAAAAAATATCGCATTGTGCTAGAACATATATCAATTTCTAATACAAATATGTATTATTTATATAATTTGAATGGATAGTATACGTGAATTTGAATGGATCATAAATTTACCTTTAACAAAAAAATTACCACATTGAATTTCCAAATTAAGTAAAATTTTAAACATCTTTACTCTTTATAAAGTCAATACCATTTCCTAAATCAAAGGAAAATAGTTAATTCAACACAAACAATCAAAATCCAAAATCTTTTAATATTTCTTTTAATTAAATATTTGTAAAATGAATTTATACTTACTCCAGGGCTATGGTAAATAAATACAAATATATATAAACTAGATGTATGGTAAATAAATAAAAATTCTTTTTATATTTATTCCATAAACCTTTTTATATTTAAAAAAACTTTTAAAAGAGGTTTTATTTAGATGAAGCCTATGGGACGAATACCATGGGACAAATTAATATTGATACCATGGGCCAAATACCATGGGTAAGTAAATAAATATAAAAGAGGTATAAAAAGGTATGATAAATAAATAAATAAATATAAAATAGGTATAAAGAGGTATGGTAAATAAATAAATATAAAAGAGGTATAAAGAGGTAAGGTAAATAAATAACAATATATCAAATAGGATTATAAATAAAAATCTAATTATATAACAAGCCTATGGGCCAAATACCATAGTAAAAAAAAGGGGTATGGTAAATAAATAAAAATATAAATAAACTAGAGGTATGGTAAGTAAATAAAACCTCTTTTCATATTTACTCCATAATCTGCTTTATATTTACGAATATTTATGTTCATTATTTTACATAACTAAGAAGAAATAGAGAGAGAGAGTGATAAGGGAGAGATGGAGAGAGAGTGTGTATGTTTAGGGGTGAGATAAAGAGACAAAGTAAGATGTATGGAAAGAAGGGGGGAGAGAAGAAGAGAGAAGGAGAGAGGGAGGGATATAGTAATGTAGTTGGAGAGAGAGAAGGGTGGAAAGAGAGAGAGAAAGAAAGGGATGGGGGAAGAGAGAGGATTAGAGAGAGAGAGAGAGATATGGGGGAAGAGAGAGGATTGGAGGGAAAAGAGAGAGAGAGAGGTGGGAGAGAAAGGGAGCGAGAGGAGGAGAGTGATGGGGGAAGATAGAGAGAGAGAGAGAGAGATCAGGGAGGAGAGAGGGGTTTAGGGGAGAGAGAGAGAGAGAGAGGAAGGATGAGAGAGAGGAGGAGAGAGAGATCGATAAGAGAGATGGAGTTGGAGGGGGAGAGATGTAGGAAATAAGAAATATAAAGAGTGAGAAGTGGAGAGAGAGAAGGAGTGTCAAGGGAGAGACAGAGAGAGAGCATGTATGTTTGGGGCTGAGATAAAGAGAAAAATAAGGAGAGATGGAGATAAGGGGGGAGAAGGAGTAATAAGGAGAGAGGGAGGGATATAGTAACATAGTTGGTGGGTGAAGAGAGAGAGAGAGGGAGAGAGAGATGGGAGAGAAAGGGAAAGAGACGAAGGAAGAGAGAGGATGTGAGAGAGTGGAGAGAGGGAGGGAAAGAGAGATGGACTTGGAGGGGGAGGGGGAGGAAGGTAAGAAGAAAGACATAGAGAGAGAAAGGTGGAGAGAGAGAGTGAGTGAGTGATAAGGAAGATGGAGAGAGAGGGAGAGAGGAAAAAATGAGGAAAGAGAGATATTAGTGGGGGAGAGGGAGAGAGGGGGAAGATAGAGATATAGATGGAAGGTGAAGAGAGGGAAGAAGAGAGAGATGGGGAGAGGAGGGGATTGACAAAGAGATTGATATATATGGATTGTGAGAGTGTGTGTGTTTAGGGGGGTGAGATAGAGAGACAAAAAATAAGAGATGGAGGGGGGTATAGATATGGATGGAGGGTGGAGAGAGGGAAGAATATTTCTCACACTAGATGGATTGATATAAGTGGAGATTGTGATTTATAATCCTATTTGATTATTTGCACTATATGCATCGATTTTAGTGTAGATATTTATTTCTAATGATATTTGATTACTTGCACTAGATGCATTGATTTCAGTGTAGGTGGTGATTTCTAATACAATTTGATTGCTTGCACTGAATTTGTTGATTTCAATTTAGATGTCGATTTATAATTATATTTGATTAATTGCACTAGATGAATTGGTTTCAATGTAGATGATTTCTAATCCTATTTGATTGTTTGCACTAAATGCATTGATTTCAGTGTAGATGGCAATTTCTAATCCTATTTGATTTATTTGAGTAAATGCATTGATTTCAGTGTAGATGTTGGTTTCTAGAGAGAGAGAGTGAGTGATAAGGAAGATGGAGAGAGAGGGAGAGAGGACAAAAGGAGGAAAGAGAGATATTAATGGGAGAGAGGGAGAGAAGGGGAAGATAGAGATATAGATGGAAGGTGAAGAGAGGGAAGAAGAGAGAGATGGGGAGAGGGGGTGATTGAAAAAGAGATTGATATATATGGAGTACGAGAGCGCGTGTGTTTAGGGGGGTGAGATAGAGAGACAAAAAGAATAGATGGAGGGGGATATAGATATGGATGGAGGGTGGAGAGAGGGAGGAATATTTCTCGCACTAGATGGATTGATATAAGTGGAGATGGTGATTTCTAATCCTATTTGATTATTTTCACTAGATGCATTGATTTTAGTGTAGATATTTATTTCTAATGATATTTGATTACTTGCACTAGATGCGTTGATTTCAGTGTAGGTGGTGCTTTCTAATACAATTTGATTGCTTGCACTGAATGTGTTGATTTCAATTTAGATGTCGATTTATAATTATATTTAATTACTTGCACTAGATGACTTAATTTCAATGTAGATGATTTCTAATCCTATTTGATTGTTTGCACTAAATGCATTGATTTCAGTCTAGATGGCGATTTCTAATCCTATTTGATTTCTTTGAGTAAATGCATTGATTTTAGTGTAGATGTTGGTTCCTAGAGAGAGAGAGTGAGTGATAAGGAAGATGGAGAGAGAGAAAGAGGAAAAAAGGAGGAAAGAGAGATATTAGCGAGGGAGAGGGAAAGAAGGGGAAGAGAGTGAAGAAGAGAGAGATGGGGAGAGAGGGTGATTGATAAAGAGAATGATATATATGGAGTGCGAGAGCGTGTGTGTTTAGGGGGGTGAGATAGAGACAAAAAACAAGAGATGGATGGGGATATAGATATGGATGGAGGGTGGAGAGAGGGAAGAATATTTCTTGCACTAGATGGATTGATTTAAGTGGAGATGGTGATTTATAATCCTATTTTATTATCTGCACTAGATGCATCGATTTTAGTGTAGATATTTATTTCTAATGATATATGATTACTTGCACTAGACGCATTGATTTCAGTGTAGGTGATGATTCCTAATACTATTTGATTGCTTGCACTAGATGTGTTGATTTCAATTTAGACGTCGATTTATAATTATATTTGATTGCTTGCACTAGATGCATTGATTTCAATGTAGATTATTCCTAATACTATTTGATTGTTTGTGCTAAATGCATTGATTTCAGTGTAGATGGCGATTTCTAATCCTATTTGATTGCTTTGAGTAAATGCATTGATTTCGGTGTAGATGTTGGTTTCTAATCTTATTTGATTGATTGCATGAGGTGCATTGATTTCAATGTAGAAGTTATTTTCTAATCTTATTTGATTGTTTGCATTAAATGCATTTATTTCAATGTATATGTTGATTTATGATTTGATGTAATTGGATATATGACGGTACATTAATATTAAAGTGATTGGATTAAAAATATGCATTGATTTTAGTGTAAGCACAAAAAGTTATTAACAATGTAGATTGATTTTTGTGTTATAGTAATTTAAGCTATTAATATTGGAGAGCAAGAGAGACAAGTTATCATGTTTACTACAACAAATCGAGCTAAAGATTTAAATGGTTTACGATTTAAATTTTCTTTTTCATATAATCGATATGAAAAGATAACAAAACTAACAAGGGAGGAAATAAGAATAGTAGAAGAAAATATTTTGAGATTGATCACAATGAAGACTATGTGTAACATGAGTACGTTCTTATTATTCACATTTTCTATCTTTCAACACTATTATTGTCACTTTGCATTTAAAAAAAATATTTCATCATTTTTCATCATTATAGTTGTTAACAATAATTATCATCTCAACGAACTGAGGTAAATAAGAAAATTAAAAATTAAAATGACCAAGTTAATCTCAAAAATATTTAGCATATTTAAAATGATTATATTAATATTTGATATATTTACATATTACTGATAAAATTAATCATATCTTTGATAGATTTTCCTTGGCAGCACACGACTGAAACCAGCCTAGATCCATCTTACATCTCAAAAATATACAAAAAATTTAATAATCTGAAAAATGTGACGTTGATGCCTCCAACTGGAACCAGCCTAGATCCATCTAACTCCGGATCTATCATGCGCCGAGAGGGATCAAATCTCTCGAGGTGCAAACCTTTCCTCAAGTTTTGCACTCAAAAAATAGGTTTGCACCTTGAGAGATTTGATCCCTCTCGGCGCATGATAGATCCGGAGTTAGATGGATCTAGGTTGGTTTTAAGTTACATTAACACAAGTAATATGAATTCAAAGTTGACCACATGGGTTGCATATTTTAAATTTTTCTAAAATATTTTTCCCACTTCCAACGTCTTTAAGGACAAATTTGTTCAAAGTTGAGGGAAAGAGGGTTGCATATTTTTAAATTTTCTTCAATAATTTTTATTTTTTTATTTTATTTTTTATTTTTATTTATTTTTATTTTTTTACCTTTTTTTACTTTTTTTTTCTTTTTTTTTGCAGTGTGCTAATTGTTACAATTTTTTTGGTTCGTAATTTAAACATTATAGGTTTTGGAGTTCCCAATTTAAACTTGTGATTTTAATAAATTTGTGCAGATTTTAAGTACAGGATCCAGGAGAGAGAACGAGAGAGAACAAGAGAACGCCTAGGGTTCGAGGAATGGTAGGGTTCAGACAACATTCAAACCTGACAGGGGGATTTCGAGGTAGGTGAATTGGATCAGAGCTGCCTCTGAGAGATTCTATGGCAGCTTCCTCAGGGAGGGGGAGAGATCCCCTCCTACCGAAATGTTATATTAGGGGAGCAGAGCAGCAAACATGCAAGGCGCCAAGGGGGGTTTACCCCAAATGTAGGTTTGGTACTAGGAGCAGAATGGAAAGCTAAAATAAGAGGGCAATTTCTGCCACGATCATCCCTGCAAATAAATTGGATGAATACAGGAGTTATATGAAAGGCCATGCATTAATATGTAAATTCATATGCATTTGGCCAACAGAGAAAGATCTACTCAAATGGATACAGGAAAATGGTAACCCAAGGGTCATATAGATTTGAAATTTGACCCTAGAGGGTTCTTTATAGTCATATTTACCAACATTCTTGACAAAGAAAGGATCTTTGAAGGAGGTCCTTACTTCTATTACAATGTTGGGTTATTTCTGCGATAGTGGGAATAATTCTATAACCTTGACCAAGAACACTTTTTCGCTGCACCGGTCTGGGTTTGGTTATTCGTGCTTCCGATGGACCTCTAGGACCCTAAAATTTTGGAAGGCATTGGGAACTCTCTAGGTAACTTTGTCAAAATTGCTGAAACAACACGTCAAGGTCGGTATACTTCTTTTGCTTGCATATGTGTGTATATGAATATATCTAAATCGCTTCCAGAATCAATAGAACTTGAATATGAGGGTAAAATTTGGCACCAGCTTCTTGATTATGAACATATTCCATTCTGTTGTCGCAGATGCCATGAATATGGCCATCTTTACAAAACTTGTTCGTTGAATAATCCTAAACAAATGCAAGGGAAGACACTAGAGGAAACTGAAGGGTCACCTGAAAAAGGTGATGGTTTCAAAACTGTTACAAGTAAAAAGAAGAGTAATAAGCCACATGCAAGCCAAAACAATAACTCAAAACAGAAAAGTACGCAAAATAGATATGAGATTCTGCAGGAACTGAGGGGAAATTCGAATGAGGGAGAACAAATTCATGAAGAAGGACATGGAATGGTATCTCAAAAAAACTAGAAGGTGAAATGGAAGGCACCACAGGAATCAAACGAAATAGAATATTACGGGCAACCTGTGGAACAGTCACCAATGGAGATAGAACAGAACAGGGAAGATTTAAGTACATAGGAAGTAGTTTTAAAATGACTCCTGCAAGAATGAAGGAATCTTGATTATTGCTTCATCCTGGATGATCAGAAGAAGATGTATAAGGAAAAATTTGAGCAATACTTGACTCTCAATCTCAGAAACAAATAATATCTTCGGAAAATACTCCCTCTCAGGACCACAACACCCAAGCTAAAGGAGGAAAAAATAAAGGTCGTATGAACCTACAAGAATCAATCCAAATGGTAGGTGAAATGTTAGTTAACTCAGGAAAGGTAATACCATTAACAATGGTATTCCAACAACTCCACAAAGTTCATCAATGAAAGTGATCTCCTGGAATATATGAGGCTTAAATAGCAAAGGAAAACAGAGGTACCTAAAAGACGGATTAAGAATAGAAAAGACTCAAGTGATGTTGATATAGGAAATGAAAGTCTCTAGTAAAAAACTAGAAGAAATCCTTAAATTATCCAAATGGAAGGCACCACAAGAATCAAACGAAACTGAATATTACAGGCAACCCGTGGAACAATCACCAATGGAGATAAAACAGAACAGGGAAGATTTAAGTACAGAGGAAGTTGTTTTAAAATGACTCCTACAGGAATGGAGGAATCTTGATGATCGCTTCATCCTGGATGATTAGAAGAAGATGTATAAGGAAACATTTTAACAATACTTGAAATCTCAATCTTAGAAACAAATAATCTCTTCGGAAAAGACTCCCTCTCAGGACCACAACACCTAAGCTAATGGAGGAAAAAAGAAAGGTTGTAAGAACCTACAAGAATCGATCCAAATGGTAGGTGAAATGTTAGTTAACTTAGGAAAGGTAATACAGTTAACAATGGTATTCCAAAAAATCCACAAAGTTCATTAATGAAAGTGATCTCCTCGAATATAAGAGGCTTAAATAGCAAAGGAAAACAGAGGTACCAAAAAGATAGATTAAGAATAGAAAAGCCTCAAGTGATGTTGATACAGGAAATGAAAGTCTCTAGTAAAAAAATAGAATACATCCTTAAATTATCCAAACCTCATTATGAAGTAATGGTGATAGATTAGCGAGTTAGTGCCGGGGGAATTTCCATTATATGGAATCCTGAAGAGATTATGGTAGAAAATTGGATTAGGCTACCATGGATTCTTACAGGACTTTTCAAAAAAAATGGAACAAAAGAACAAATCCTAATTTCCTCTGTCTATGGGCCTCATATTCCAGGAGAACGAGAGGCATTTCTAAATAGTATAAGAATTCTTAGTAATATGCATACTGAGAAATACTGGATGCTGGAAGGGAATTTTAATATGATTGTGAATTTGACAGAGAAGAAAGGAGGTATAAGGAGAGAGGAGCCAGAAATGGAGCTTTTTAGGGATCTGATCATGGACTTAAAGCTAGTGGATATCCCCACAATGAATGGTAAGTACACTTGGAATAATAGAATATGGGTTGCTCATCAGGTGGCCTCAATATTGGACAGATTCCTAGCCTTAGAAGCTCTTGTGAGCACTGATGTTTTTCTATGAAGCAGTTATCCTCCCCACTTTGGGGTCGGATCATTGGCTGATAAGGATGGAAATTGACATGAAATAATGTCATAAAAAACGTCCTTTTCGATTTGAATCCTTTTGGTCGCAAGACCCTAGCTTCTTGGAAAAAGCTAAAGGGTGGTGGGAAGCAAGTCAAGTACAGGGCTAAAATACGATGCACTCTTTTCAACTTCGGCTGAAAAATTTGAAACAGGAGATCAAAAAATGGAATAAAACTGAGTTTGGAAACATTCAGCAGGATAAGGAAAGGCTACAGGGAGAAATGAAGTGGGTGCAACAACAAATGATTTCAAATGGAAGGACTAAGAATCTGGTCCTAGAAGAAGGAAACCTTCTAAGCAAACTAGAAGAACGCAGAAAGTAAGAGGAAATCTTATGGAAACAAAAATCTTGTGTTCAATGGCTAAATGAAGGGGATAAAAATACAAATTTCTTTCACAAGGCAATGATCCAGCGAGGACAGCATAATTGAATCTTCTCCCTAAAGGATCGAGCAAGAAATCAAATTCTCCAACATATCGAGATGGAAAATATGTTAGTGAATAATTTCAATGATATACTAACAGAACCTTATCATAATAGATCAGAAGCTATTGAGCGCATCACTCAAAACATACCTACAATTGTGAGCAGGGAACATAATTTGGCTCTCCTTTGGGAAATCACATTAGAAGAGGTTGAAAAGGTAGTTAAAAATCTGGCAAAAAACAAAGCCCCTACACCAAATGGTTTCACTGTGGAATTCTACCAGGCTGCTTGGGATTTTATGGGAATTAGTCGAGGAGTCTCATCGTTCATGACAGGTCTATCCAACCCTCAACCCCACCCTTATCTCCTTAATCCCTAAGCAGGAACACTCAAATGTTCTGGCAGGATTTAGGACTATTGCCTTTTGTAATGTCATTTATAAGATCTTATCTACTATCAGGGTTAACAGATTGAAACATATCCTCATGGCCCTAATTTCACCTGAACAGACAGGTTTTGTGAAGGTAGACACATCTCAGATGGTATAGTCACAACACAGGAAGCAGTACACTCTCTTCGCGCCCTTAAAGAAAAAGGTATGTTGATAAAGCTTGATCTATCTAAATGTTATGATCATCTAAGCTGGAATTATCTTAAAGTTGTACTCTAGGCCTTTGGCTTTGATCGAAGATGGATTCTCTAGATAATGTCTTTCATCTCTTCCCCTAATTTTTCCATCTTGCTCAATGGTGTTCCTTCCAATCCTTTCAAGGTTACATGGGGGCTTCGACAAGGAGACCCCCTATCCCCTTTTCCCTTTATCATTGCAGCTAAAGGCCTTGGTCGTCATATTTAAAATAATATTAATGGAGGTCAGTAGAAGGGTTTGAACATTTGTGGCCCGGGTCTAACCCTTTCTCACCAATAGTTTGTCAATGACATTATGCTCTTTTTTCAAGCTACTCTGAAAGAATCTAAGGCCATCTTATCTGTTTGAAAAGATTTCATAGAAGCCTCTGGAACTATCATTAACAATGACAAATCAAATGTTTATTTCTTTAATAAAAATCTATTATCTCAACACTTCCTATCTCTAACTATGGGATTTAATTTAGGATCCCTTCCCATGAATTATTTAGGAATCCCCCTCAGCCTTAATTCCCTCTGGTTTTTAGGCTAGAAATATCTCCTTAATCGTATACAAGGCCGCCTCCAAAATTGGGCTTTCAAGGTCCTCAATACTCCTAGTCAGGTAGTCTTACTATTCCATTTATCAGTTGTCTGGGTTGGCAGTCCCTAAAACCGGTTGTACTAATATGGTCAAGATATTCAAAAAAATTATGTGGCAGGGTTCTAAACAAATACATAAGTGGGCTCTTCTTTCATGGGATAAGCTTACCAAAATAAAGAGAACAGGAGGATTGGGATTAAGAGATCCATATGTGCTCAACCAGGTGATGGGAGCTAAACTTTGGCGGAGATGGCTCCAAGGGGGTGGGGATCTATGGAAAATTATTTGGGAAAGGAAATATGAAATGCTTCACACTACTGCAGGAAAATTAAAGGTTCAAACAACTCTGAAAGGATCCAACATTTGGAATTTGGCAGCCTTAAACAGAGATCTCATTCAAGAGCACAATTTTTGGGAAATCAGAGGAGGCAATACAACCCTATTTTGGGAGGATTCCTGGCAGCAATGGGAAAAATTATTCAGTCGATTAGACCTAGGAGAAATATTCCTCTTCACTAGTCGGCCAAACACAAGGTCAGTTGAAAATTTCTAGAGTGGGGAGACTGAGATGAAATTGAGACAATGCAAATTAAAGGCACATTGGATGAATGCCCCTGAAACTTGTCAATGGGATAATTACAAAAAATAACTGAAAACCAGAAAATTGATAGCGGAAAATAGAGAAGATATTTTGAGATGGGAATACCGTACTAAAGGAATGTTCACAATACAAGAGGGCTATTACGTAAAATAAAATAATTTACATAGTATAACAGTTCCTCTTTGGCAAAAAAATTTGATAGCTAAACATTGGCCGAAAATCGAACATTTTCTCTGGCTTGTTAGTCCCAGTAAAATCCTTACCTAGTATCAGTTGTAGAAAAGGGATGCATGGTCCATCATTATGCATAATGTGTAAGAAACATGATGAAAGTATTGAACACTTGTTGAATACCTTTGATCTGGTCGAAAATCTCTGGCTGAACATCACCATCATCTTCCAACAAACCGACAAGGACAATATGAGCATTGAACATACTATATAAATTTGGAGAAATGGGGGGTATTCTAGCGAAGTCCTTAACAGAGCTTGGAGGATATCTATGGGGTTTATTCTATGGGCCATTTGGAAAGAAAGGAACCAAAAAATATTTAGATATGAGTATAAGTAGAAAGAAGAAATCTGGCAACTGATCCTCAATAATATAGAGAGACCATACTAGCCGAGAAGTGGGATGAAGAAGACTAGAAAACAAATGAAAATGAGGTTCGTATCCTAGATATGCTTAACCTAAAACCCCAAATGTTGACCCAGTCATTGTGGAAACAAAAACAACTAGGGTGAAACCCAAAAGAAAAGTTTTATTTTCCACAGCAAGGGTTTCTGAAACTTAAATATGATGGGGCCTCTAAAGGCAACCTGGGTCAGGCAGAAGCAGGTGGTATATTCCAGAATTTGCAGGGTTGTATTTGTAGAATATATGCGATGGACCTAGGGTTTTCCATGAACAACGAAGCGAAATTGATGGCAGTCAAACAAGGGTTTCTAATAGCAGTAAGAGAAAGATACCACATAATCATAATAAAAGGGGATTTTTCTATGGTGACAGGGGTTCTACAGAAGATGCAACAAGGGATACGATGGGAGAAAATTAGCCAAAACTGGAGAATGACACACCTAATCCATGAAATCAACATGATCATCTCTGACATATGCTACCTCATTCCATCGCATGTCTGCAGAGCAGGGAATGAAGTACTTGAATACCTGGAAAATTGGGGTTGCACTCATGCGGGAGAAAATTTGGATATTAACCAAGTAGATATGGCTCGTGAAGGAGAACTACAGCCTCTTCAAACAATCATCAATAGAGACATTGAGATTTCTCAAGATCCCCGATCAGGGTGCCATGCGGGAGATGGGAGGAGTGAGGTGGCATGCGGCGGCGTGAAGCACATGGACACTTGAGGATAGTTGACGACAGATGATCAGAGGGGAGGTACCACCACTCACATGATATAATGATTGGAAACATATATGGTGGAGGCCAAATAAACCCGTCAGAATGGTATGGGAAATAGCGCTGACACGTTAAAGTGTTTATGAAGGTAGGTGAAGGTAAGCGCAGTATCTTTTTCCATTAGAATTCAGAGGAAGGAGGAGCAGACACTGTGCGGGAGAAGGTTGGAGCACTGCGATCACACCCTGTCACCTGGGCTTTGGCTTTCTTATCCTAGAATTAAGAATTACAGTGCATGGCTCTGAACAACTACCCTGCCAAATGTGCTCGATGCAATTTGCATTTTGGACCTGTTCCCCCTCATTCATTTCATCATATGGCTGGTTCTCTGCAAGGGATGTGGGTTGATCTTCATGTCCTAAGTTATAAGCCAGTTCCTAAAAGATTTAATTCTATTTACAAAGGTTGTAGTTTGGTTTCAATGGGCCTCTAGCTTATTGTGTTGAAGTTTTATCCTTACCTTATCAAATTTGTGAGTCGAGAGGGGTTTTCCTGTTTGAGGGTCTATAACTTGTGGGTGTTGAGGAATTTCAATTTTTCTATTGGAATGTTGGAGTTGATTCATATGCGTCTCGCCATGCATTTCCATTCTTGTTAGAACAATTTTTTCAATCCTACCACCCTTCTCTATAGTCTATTGTTGAGAAGGTGGAACATTGACGACTATTTCTCTACTAATTTTCAGGATGTCACACTCGATAGTGCGGGTCCTTTTCACTATTGTTTGTATAAAATAGTTATTGAATTTATGCTGCAATATACATGTTTCTATAAATTTTATATAGGTGTTACTCAACCACTGGGCAAAGACTTCCTATAACACTGTCAATTTATTCAACGGTCGGTACTACTGCATGCAAATATGGTTAAAGGATAGACGTCCAAGAAGGAGGCTAAAGACAAAGGGAAACAAAAACAAACCAAGCCTACTATGGGACCTATCAAGAGAGGAAGAAAGTCAGATAAAGAGGTAATGGAAAACCTCTTTGATGCCTATTCTACAGGCATTCTATTACAAGTTTGAAACCTTATTTGTGGATGGGAGAGAGACTGTAATACCAAGGAGGAAGGAGAAATATAGGAGGAGGCAATGGACTTCCTAAAAGACCTCATTAACACAAGAAATAGATTGTCACTATTCCACCAATCTATCTATACCTACTGGACACTTAAATGCTTTCTGGCCAAGGAAATCATGAGTATACAGGAAATTGGAGGAGACCCAAAAGCCACCCCCATTTTACTAGAGATAAGGAGAGAGATCCAAGAAATTCGCATGTCTCAGCATCATGGTATTGTTCATCTTGGCTGCATAGATCGTCAACTGCAGGCCATGCACCAAGTGGATATGCTCGGTTCTAGTGTAAAAGGACCCGACACCAATTGAGTCATCGGATGATTGACATGGCATTTTCTTTGGTTTTTGCCTATGTATGTTTTTAGATAACATTTACTATTTGAAGTTAGAGTATGTAAGAGATAATAAAGTTGACATAGTTGATAGTAGAAGGTTTAAAATTTTTTAGTACTGGTTGGCTTATAACTCTTTAAGGTGGCCAAGAGACCTGGTTTCCTTCGGGCAGGTTGAGGCCATCCAGATTTGATATGATGTAACCTGTTATTTTTTTATCAATAGGAAATAGAAAGGACCTACTAAATTTACAAAAAATAATTGTGCATATTTTAGGTAAACTAGACCAGAACATATGTTAGAAAAACCTCCAAAATATATATAGACAGATAGAATTTTTTTAGATCAATTTTATTATAAATTTTGTAGAGATTCTAGGCAAACTAGACTAGAAAATATGTGAGATTTCAACAAATTCGTGCGAGATTCTAGGAAAATTAGACCATAAAATATGTCAAAAAAGCGTCCAAAATATATACAGATAGATAGACTCATGTGACTGTTTTAGATCAATTTATTATAAATTTTGTAGAGATTTGGCAAATTAGACCAGAAAATATGTGAGAAAAAAACCACAAAAAATAAATAGATAAACAGATTACAACTTTTTTAGATCAATTTAATTATAAATTTTGTAGAGATTTATTTAAATAATAAATTTGAATTGTATAGTCAAAATGTTGAATTCATTTACACCTTTAATTTTATTAAAAATATATATCATTTCAACTCCCAACACAATAACATGGAGTTATTTTATTTTTATTTGTTAAAATAATAAATTTAAATGTTATAATCAAAGTGTTGAATTTACTTATACTTTTAAAAATAAAATTTAAAAAATTATAATTTTATCAAAAATTATATTATTTTAAATTAAAAAAGCACAATTAACCAAAGTTAATTTAATTATTATAAAAATTGATATTACAAAAAAAAAAAAAATGTTATTCGCTTGGATTATTATTATTATTAATTTTTTATATTCTTTATATCTCAGAAAATAATTTCTTAATCAATTAAACATAATTTAAAAATTTATTAAAAAATTAATTTAATAATAAAATTTAAATAATTTCTTAATCAATTAAATATAATTTAAAATTTTATTAAAAAAATTATTTAACAATAAAATTTAAATTTTTATATATTAATTATATTATTATACTTTTTATTTTTAAATTTTTTTTTCTAATATAACAAACTACATCATTTTTTAACTTATAAATAAAAATAATATATTTCATAACGTTCAACATCATACAATAACAAGATTTAAAATTATAATCTGAGCATATTACTTACTTGAAAAAGTTTATCATTTTTCCTAATCACTCAAAATAAACCTAACTTATAATCAAAATCTTATTCCGTTCAATGTTACATTTTTAATTTTTATTTTTTTTCCATTTACAACGAAGGATCATTAACCTTCCATTATAGTTTCTCATTCATGTCAAAAGAAGAATAAAAGCGTCACAAAAGAAGATAATTGGTATTTTTTTCCACCCTCGGAAATTAAAAGTAAAAGGGAATATCTGAAAAGTGTAACACAAATTATCTTGAGATAGTGCTTTTGTTTTTTTTTTTTTTAAATGTAAATATTGTTTTAATGAAAAAGAAAGTTTTAAGTGTGATTTTTTGAAACATTTTTTTAATGGTGTAATTTGTTTAGAACTTGGTGGGGATTTATTGAAATCACATGTTTGATGGGTGGACTCTTGACAATCCAAGTGCTTCATAGATTTTTAAGGGTGTTAAATCCATATATACAGTAAAAAAATCAGTTTACACAATGGCAAGATTTGGCCACAATTTTTTCGTCGGATTTTGGCTAGAAATTCACTAGAAACTCCAAAAAGTTGCATTTAAAGACTACTCCAAAAAGAAAGTATATACAATATTCAGGGTCCATGATTATCATGGTTGATAGTGAGATATTAATGAGATATATTGGGTGAGGGTGGCGGAGATTTGTCTCCTCATTCAGAGGTGTGGGTATTCAAGGTTTCCCCATGCACATGTGACAATTGACACATATTGGGATCATCATTTTGTAGCTAATGCATATTTCCAGGCTATTTTCATAGCAACGATAGGGGTTTTAGCATGGAGACAAAGAAATTTCCAGAGAAGTTCGGTAAGAAATCCTCCTAGCTTCTAGTTAATTGAAGTCATTTTCATGTATTTGGCCTATGTTTTTAAGATAGAAAGCTTCTCTATCATCTGGAATTTCATGCTCTTCAAAGCAAGTTTCATTTCTTAGGCTGATAACACTTCTAGGAGAACATCTCTTCATACTAATTATGTGAACAACAAAGAAAAGTGGTTGTAAGAAAGAGGAAAATGCAATTTCCTTCATATGTGCAATAAAAGACATCCTCTAGGTGGTTATCATATGCATGCACACCAGGTTATAGGCCCAAGTTTCATGGCTATAGTCTAAGGTTTCAGTTAAATTTTCCATCTCTAACCTAGTTTTTCTCTTTGGTTGTTTCTCTCCTATCTTGTTGTCTTATCTTTGTTTCACAAAGCATGCTTTCTATTTTCTAGGGATTTTCTAGGGAGAAGTTATCCCTTCGCATCCTCGCTCCATATTTCTAATTTTATTTCAATTTTTGCGCAGTTGTGTCTATGGAATCCAACTTAGAGAGGGCATTTTTAATCTATTGTTATTGTTTGTCTCTCATGAGCCTTTTTTGGTGTTTTCAAGGCGCTGGTATTTTGTCTTCATCTTTTCCTTTGAATTTATTATTCCACGTCTCTTTCCCTGGGTCCCTAGGTAGACTTTCCTTTGGTTTTTTCGCTTTAGTTTTCTTACCCATTCACATATTTTGGACTTGGTTGGTCCCTTCACTATCATGGTTCGTTTAACCCATTTAGGATGTTGTAGGCAAATAAGTCAGCGTAATTTCTCCTGCTCATGGGTCCAATACTTAACGAAGAGGTTAACAATTGTGTATATGTGATCTACCCCTCATATTCACAAGGAAATTGCATAAGCATACCAAGAAGATAGAATTGAGTGATGATTCATCACTAACGTTGATGTAGATGAAGATGTTAGAGGATGGGTGCCAAACATTAAGAATACCAGGACTAGACAAACAAGATACATGCAGATTGTGGACATTTACTAACAATGGAAAACCATCCTAGGGAAAGTTTTAGTAGAATGTTCAAAAACCCAATAGGAAATCCTCTTGTGCATTGATGAAATGCAAAGGCATACAAAGAAGTTGATTGATAGGATATCAATCTTAGCTAAGAAGTTGATACGCATTGAGTTCTCCACCTTTGATGAGAAGGATGCTATATTTGACACTATTTACGTTAATTCTTCATCTAAATAAATATTCTTACCTTTCTTTTTGAATAACATGCTAAAAGTATATTAATTACAATCAATATGTTAATAAATCTAATTTACAAGATCGTTTTTTCAGATTAATCATATTATATTTTTTTATTGATATTTCAAACAAATTAATATAATTCATCCTCAACAAACTATTTTAAATTATATTATATTTTTTATTTTGTTATCTAATTTAAACTAAAACATAATTTGATTTTTATACCCATTGCACTTGACAAGTGTATTGTATCTTTATTTTAGATAATGTTCATGTTGATATTTTATGAGCGCTATATTTTTAGTTGATCTCACATTTTGAAAGTTTTTTAAACGACCTTAAATGTAAATATTACATGCTAGTTCTCATCATTTCCCGGCTCAGAAGCTTGGGGTTCTCAGTACCCTAGTCACCAGAGCCTTTAGAATCTCTGATGTGAACCACTTTGAAGGTGAAAAATCCCATCTCATTAATGTCTTCTGTAAGAACGGCTATAGCAGAACTCAATGTCTTAGAGCTTTTCAAAAAGCTGAGAAAGGTCCTAAGGTTAAGAAGGATCCTTGCGATCGGTCATCAGGAGTTCACCTTCCTTTTATCCAAGGTACTACTGATAAAATCGCAAGGATCTTGAAGAAACATAATGTCTCTTCAACTTTCAAGCCTCTCCGCACTATCCGTAGTTCTCTTAGATCTGTTAAAGACCCGATTTGCCCGATGGATGGTAAGGGTGTTTATTTGATTCCGTGTTCCTGTGGGACACCTTACATTGGTGAAACTGGTCGATCAATTAACCAAAGAATTCATGAACATGTTGCTGACCTTAGACATGGTAGATCTCGGTCCTCTGCCTTGGCAGAGCATGTTGAAAAAACAAATCACCATATTTGTATTGAAGATACTAAGGTTATTGCAACAATTGACCACTTCCACCACCGAAAGTTGAGGGAAGCCTTGGAAATAGAAAAGAGGCCGGTTAACCTTAATAGGGATGATGGGTGGGATGTTAGCAGATGCTGGATTCCTGCGCTTCACTCTTAAGTTTATTTATTTATTTATTTATTTTTATATTTTTTAATCTCGATCTTGATTCCTCTATCTAGTTGTATGCTCCTTTTATTTTATTAATTTGGTTTTGATTAGTAATTTTGTTTTGTTTTTATTTTAATTTTAATTTTTGATTTATTTATTTATTATTTATTATTTATTTATTTATTATTTTTTTTTTATTTTTTTTTTTATTTTTTTTATTTTAATTAATTAATTAATTAATTTATTATTATTATTATTATTATTATTATTATTTTTATTTCTATTTTTATTTTTTATATTTTTTAATTTTGATTTTATTCATTTTTTTTTTTTTTTTTTTTTTTACAAAAACGGTTAGTAGAGTATATTGATTTCCGGCCATAAAGCCTCTATTCAGGTTACAGTATGGAAGGGAAGAGTCCAAATCACTCCAGCAGGGCACAATAGAACCCTTTCACTTACAAGCCAGCTTTGATTACAATCCATGATATAACTGATATCCACTACCTTACCAAGTATGAAAATGCAAACGAACTGAAACAGCAAAAGACAGTAAAACATTAAGCAAAAGATTTAAGGAATGGCATCCCAAAAATCGACTCCGTCTCTTTGAAGAATTCCATGGGAGAGAAGGACTGCCTTATTGGCCTCTGCATCCGCTTCTTTGTTGAGATCTCTCTTGACATGCAAGAAGTTCAAACTCTGAAAGCAATTGACTAAAGAGTAAATTCTGATCATCAATCTAGAGAGACGTAGGTCAGAGGGAGGGGATCTGTCAACCATAATTTTAATAAGGGATTGGGAGTCTCCAAAGACCGTAGCTTCAGAAATACCGAGAGAAAGCAGTTGTTTAAGGCCCTGAAGGAGGGCCAGCGCTTCAGCTTGGAAGCTGGTGTTGAAGCCCACTCCCCAGGCAAATCTGGAAACACTCATTCCATCAGCACTTTTGATAATACCTCCCGCACCAGAAGCTCCAGGATTCCCCTTAGCAGCTCCGTCGAAGAATAAGGTAGGGCGGCCTAACTTAGTGCAGAAATCTGGAAAAACATCTGCGCTCAATCTGATTTGCCAATCTAAGAGGCGGATAGAAGGACGAATAGTGCCATTGAGACGCAGGCCGAGCATATCGACCCAATCAGAAACCTGCTTGGTCGGAATCTCACTGTCCTGAAGATCGCCCACACAATCTTTTATCTGACATTTGATTTTTACGATCACGATTTTGCTGTCTGACTTGGTGCTTCTGAAAATCCGCTGGTTCCGTTCCAGCCATACCTGCCAACAAATTATCTTAAGGAGCGCGAGCCAGACAGAAGGAATGGGACTGTTTTTGGAGGAGGTTCCCGGAAATTTAGCCCTCCAATTCGAGAACAAATCTGGAATGTCTGCGGGAAAGACAAATTCAGCAATCCAAGGATATAGAAACTCATGCCAAATCTCAGTCACATAGCTGCAGTGGAGCATCAAATGAGAGGCAATCTCCTCATTCTCTCCACACAGCGAGCATCTCGAAGGGCCCTGATAACCCCGTTTTTGGAGACGATCATCGGTCAGAATCCTCTTATGACAGAGGAGCCAACAAAAAATATCGATTTTTGGAAACGAAATGTGTGACCAGATTCCTTTCCAGGGTTCAGGATCGGGGGGGACATGGGGGCGAGTCATCAATTGTTTGAAGCCCTTAGAGACAGCATAGTTTCCAGGGATCGAACCCCAACCCCGAACATCTGGCTTTCTTCTGTTTAAAGGGGCTTTGCCTTGTAGACAACCCAGCAATCTTTCGCGCTCCATGAACAAGTGAGGAGGGACATCTAGCTCAATCCAGCTCTACCAGGCATCGCCCACCCACTGGGAAATATCCCACAAGGTAAGGAAGCTGGCTCTAGTCATCCAATCTTTCAACCTGCTAAGAGAATTGTCATCAGCAATAGGATCACTGGCCATGATGCGATCTTCCCAGATTCTTACGTGTTTGCCATTGCCCGGAATCCAGTGAGCATGATGACTGATAAGAGGGTGGGCTTTAGCGCAAAGCTTATGGATCATCGAGCCTGATTTAGCAATAGGGTTGTCCAGACATCTTTTCCTCTTTCCCCGGAAGTATTTTTTCCACAGAGCCAGCTGCGCCCATCCCGGATTAGGAGCAATAATTCTCCATAACAGCTTCGCCCCCAACGCAACATTTTGAGTACTGATACTCTTGAAGTAAAGGCCACCTTCCAGTCTTGGCAAAGAGATTTTATCCCAGCTGATTAAAGGGATCTTTTTTTCATTCGATTTTCCTCCTTTCCAGAAAAATTTCCTGATATACTCTTCCATCTTTCTCATAATGCCCATGGGAGCCAGCATGACAGCAAATTGATAAATGGGGAGACTGTTTAAGACAGCCTTTATGAGCACAGTTTTGCCAGCCAGATTTAGCCAGTTGTAACCCCAGGCCAGAATCTTGGCTTTGAATTTATCCAGCAGAGGAAGCCAGTCTCTGCTAAGGGAGCCTTTTTGGAAAATGGGAAGACCCAGGTACTTAAAGGAAGTCCAAGAAGAGGAGGCAGCAACACCGAAACAGGAGGAGATTGCTTGGAGGGCAGAGGCCGACGTGTTCCAGCAATAGATGTGGCATTTACCTTCATTGAGCTTACTTCCAGAGATATCACAATACCCATCCACCGCCTCTTTAAAATTTTTGGCAGAGGGGACTGAGGCAGCGCCCAGTAAGATGGAGTCATCAGCGAATAAAGCATGATTTATACTTTTAACCCCCCTAGCAATGCACAGACCCAAAATTTCTTGTTCCTGTTGCTTCTTGTTCAAAAGAAAGCTGAGGACAGAAGCTTGAAGCACAAAGAGCAGGGGCGAGAGAGGACACCCTTGCCTCAATCCTCGAGAAGCTCTAAAGAAATCCGTTGCCCTCCCATTCACCAGGGGAGCAATCCAAGGTTCTCTTATGCAAGCCTGAATCCAATTGATAAATTTAGAGCCAAAACCAAACCTTTGCAGAGTATCCCATAGAAACCTATGTCTCACCCTGTCGAAGGCACTTTCAAGGTCGAGCTTAATAACCATTCCTTTCTCTTTCCGGAGCTGACTGGAGTGGATTGCCTCCTGCACCAAAATGTAATTGTCAACAATCTGTCTTCCTTTGATAAAACCCCCCTGATTCTCCGGAATTATGTCAGGCAGAATGGTTTTTAGACGGTTTGCAATGACTTTAGTAATCAGTTTATATCCTATATTACAAAGAGATATAGGCCTAAATCTACTGAAAGTGTTGGCCCCATTTTCCTTGGGGACGAGGGCTAGGAATGAAGAGTTAGTGCTTCCCCCAATTTTATGACAGTTTTGAGATTTCCTAACCATCCTACATAAGTCTTTTTCAATGAGCAGCCAACAAGCCTGCAGGAACCTGGCAGTAAACCCATCTGGGCCTGGCGCCTTATCTGGCTCCATGGCAAAGAGAGCAACTTTTATTTCGGAGTTAGAGACCTCTGCTTCCAAATACTTATTTTTCCTGGGGGAAATCAGAGCGGGAACTTCATTCACCAGGGCTGGATTATACCCCAACCCCTCCTCTTCACTGTACAGATTCTTAAAATGGAGAAACGCTGCTCTCTTTATGCTTTGAATGTCTGAGTGCTTGCTGGTCTCAGTTTTGATTTCAGAGATGGAATTATAATTCTTACGAGCCTGGGCTTGTTTATGAAAAAAAGCGGAGTTCCTATCTCCAGCCTTAATCCAGAGACATCGAGATTTGAGCCTCCAAAATTCTTCCTCTGCCAAGCTAGCCTTATGAAGTTGTTGCTGAAGATCGGCCTCCTTGTCTAATATTTCTTTGGTAATCTCTTCATTGTCCACTTTCGAATGATGATTCACTAAACAGGCTTGGATCCGTTTTCGTTCCACAGCAGGATGGGGAAGGGACTTTACCCACTGTTTAATAGCAGCTTTAACTGTTCTTAATTTTTCTTCCCAGACGTAGAAGGCCGACCCCTTCACTGGGAGCTTCCAGCAGTCTTCCACGAGATTCATGAAGGACGGCTCTTTGAACCAATGGGCATTGAACTTGAAGGGGATAGGGCCGTGCTCCATGTTGGCCCTTAGCTCGAGCTTTATAGGGCGATGATCAGATACGGAGGAAGGCAAAATATGCATACTCGCTTCAAGTCCATAGAGCAGAAATGAACTGTGAACCAGAAAACGATCAAGTCTTGCTGCGATATGCCCCGGGCCCAGTCTTTTATTGGACCATGTGTATTTACCGGAGGCTGGCTTGATATCAATCATATCCCAATCTTGAAGCAGATCCTCCACCCACTCCCTCGCTGGGTCTCTAACAGAGCACCCGCCTCGCTTTTCAGAGAGAGAAAGAGTAAGGTTAAGATCACCAGCGACAATGATATTGGAAAGGTTTTCCGAGTCTGCCAGACCTCTGATGGAGTCCCAACAGGCTCTTTTCTCCCCTGCGCTGACAGGGGCGTAGACATTGAAGAGGCAAAGAGCGTCCTGAGTGTCAACGTGCTGCAGCTTTAAAAAAAAGCCAATGAGTGTTGCAGATTACTTTTAACTTGACATATTTGCTGCCATTCCATATAGTGCCCAGGCCTCCGGAAGCGCCTCTTGCCGAAACAGCTTGGCTTTCACTATTTTTCCACAGTTTCTTGCTAATCTGGAGAAAATCTTTATCCTCCATTTTGGTCTCCTGGATGAGGAGAAAGTCCGGGGATTCTGATCTTATAAGGCTTCTAACTGCTTCCTCTTTCATTCTTCTCCCCAAACCCCTACAATTCCAGGAGACTAACTTCATTATTTTCTTTTGGGATGATGAGCACCTCTCGTGCTCTGAGTCTGGTTTCGAGTCACTTTCGGAGTTTTTGCCAGGAGTTTCTCTAAGGTGGGTTGGCTTCCTTGGAGCTTGTCCTTAAAGGTTTCCTGTTCTCTTTTTTCTCGTGTAGATTTCCGGCCTCTCGTTGATCTTCTGGCCGAGGATTGCGAGTCTCCTATCTCACCTTCTTCTTCAGATTCCTCCGAGACTTGCACTTCCTCGGTCTCATTTAAAAGAATCTCTTTCGATCTTTCTTCAATGCTTTCTACATGCTTTGAGGCCGAGGGGGTCTCATTGTGTGGCAAATCCTCCTTCTGCTGTTCGACCTCAGGGGTTTCTTCGTTTGCTGAGCTTAACTTAGCGAACTTATTGCTATGCTCTTCCATATGGGGAGTTTGGATCACCTGGTTGGCTTGAGAACCCTTTCCATTAGCGTTTCCTGATCTTGGCCCTTTGTGAGAAGTTTTATTTCTTTTTACTTGGTTCCATCTTTCTTCACTGCCTTTTCCAGCTTCACTGTTTGACGGACAGCCTCTCGCAAAATGGCCATAAACATGGCATTTTCGACATTTAAACGGAAGTTGCTCATAGTCCAATTTTTGGACGTGAGCCCAGCTACCAACTCTGATTTCTATTGCCTCAGGAAGACTGACCTCTAGATCCACTTCGACACAGATTCTCGCACAGTCATATTGGTCTTTACTATTAGCACGGTCAATAAATTTGCCTAAAGTATTCCCGATGTGCTTGAGGGACTCCCAATTCCAACAGTGCACCGGCAGATTAGGGAGCCGAACCCAAACAGGGATAGCAGTAGGGACGTCGACTGCAGGGTCGAAGTCAGGCGTCCATTTGTTTAAATACAGCCCCTGAGGTCCCATAAAATAGGGACCGTTCCGGAAAATCAAATCCTTGTCCTCTTTATCCGAGAATTCGAACAGGAAGAAACCCCTCCCTAAGAAATACGAGGTGACTCTGTTTTTAATAAGAGGCGCCCAGTTTCGAGTAACCCAGTGTTCCGTAGCTTTAGGGGAGGGCCAAAGGCCTGTAAACTGGCCAACCAAGGCACATTCCGCTAACGTAAGGGCGACCTTGATCGGCCCCTCAAGCGGGAGCGAGATTACAGGGATGTCATCAAGCTTTTTTACAAACTTAGAAGCCTCAGAGGCTTTCTTCTTTGGCATGGAGGCGAGGAGTTTAATGAAAGCTTCCGCATCGGGAGGGGGAGGCGGGGACGGGGGGACATGGGCATCACCCAGGGTCTCCATCACAGCCACGAGGCCAAGCACTGAGCCGACAGATCGAGCTCAGGGACCACCCACACAGCAAACCATAAGCACAGAAAACAACAACCAGAGGTGAAGGACCCCTTCGAAAACCAGAGCAGGGAAAGAGAGATACCACGAGAGGAGGCCGGTGAGCAGAGTCACCACGGAGCACCACGCACTTCGCCGGCCCAAGACAACAGCCCCGAGCACCTCAGGGCTCCGGAGGCCCCTCGAACCAGAGGTAGGCGCAGCCAAGCCCTTCACAGCGCTAGCGAAGGCAGGCCAGCGGCCCCGATCACAGAGAACAGAAGCGCCGGCGGCTAGGTCAACCTCGCGCGCCCTCTGCAGTTTTTTTCTCCAGCATCATCCAAATATTTTTGCATTATTTATTTATTTATTATTATTATTAGTTTTTATTAATTTTTATTTTTATTTTATTTTTATTTTTATCTTATTTTTATTTTTATTAGTATTATTTATATTTTTCTTTATTTATTTGATTATTTTTTGTTTACTTACTTATATTTATATTCATTTACTCATTTATTTATTTATTTTTTATTTTATTTATTTATTTCTATTTTTATTTTTAATTTTATCGGGAAACTTACCTCTCTAGTAATCTTAAATTAATTAATTAAGTATTATTATTTTATAATTTTGCAATTTGTCATTTTATAAGATTTTTATATAGAAATTACTTGTTTTTATTAGAATTATGATTTAAAAAAAAAATGATTTCTATACATGAATTGTGATTTTTTATTGTTTCCATTTATGAATTACCAAATTTACTAATAGATTTTTATATTAAAAATAAAAATAAAAATAAAAATTTGGAATCTAGTTGATATTGGCATTACTGTAATTAAGTATTATTATTATTACTTATGTATTTATTTGATTAGGTTTGATTTTTTATTTTATATAGAATTTATAATTAAAATATAATTAAAATTTTTGAAATATAATAGAATTAATACTATAAATAAAATTCTTCCTATTTCAGTTAAACTAGCCGTTTTTCCAACGGCTAGTTGGAGATGTCCTGATCTACTTAAACTTGTTCTTGATCAGATTGCTCATCTTGTCCTGATGATGAACCACACTGGTTGGTTCGAAACGCGTCGACAGAAATTTATGTTAAGGAGTTACATTTTTAAGTGGTTTTTTTTTTTTTTTAATCAATAATTTTTTATTGAGTAATTTTATTTTTATTTATTTTTCATTTTTAAATAACAGAATTATTTTATGGGTTATAAATTAAAAAATATATATAGATGTTTTAAGTTAAGTTTTAGTTTTTAAGGAAAATTAATCTTATCAATAGGGAATTTAGGCCCAAATAGAGTTGAAGGACACAAATGACTAATTTAGAGAATGTGAGACCACAGGGTTAGTTTTCTAGTCAGGAAACCAAACTCTCCCCCAGTAGAAGTTCTTTACTATAGAGACAAAAAAGAAATTGATAGCAGAACAAGCAATGACCAAAACAAATATTATGAAACTAGAAAATGATAACAAAATTGAAGTTCCTATGATTTCTAAGTTGAGGTGATGTTGATAGGATTATATTGAGACATCTAGCTAAATTCAAAAGAATAATTCCACCACCCTTCTTCACTAATCGGGTACAGAAAGTAAAAGGAAAGCGACTCTATTTCTCCAATTTCTCCAATGCATGCATTGTTTGAGTTCAAATCTATCCTCTTCCTAGGAGTGAAGAGCGTGAGCCACAAAGGTCTGGGTATTGCAATACGATTCAAGGGTCCGGAAGAGTTTAGTGTCTCGGGTTCAACTAGTGTTGAAGTTTAGGATGAAATATTTAACCACGAGATCAATTTTTGCATCCTCCCAGTATGCCCTTTCCTTCCACTTTAACATCTCCTTCTAATGTCCAATGATTTTTTTGATAGCTAGTGAGAACGTGCAATCGAAGGCAATCACAACCTCCCTTACAGTCAATTTCTCCTTGGTATATTGAGTGGAAGCCTCACCACATTGTGCAAAGCAAGTGGACATGACAATATAAGATAACAAAGTATATAGAATAGGAAAACAATAGAGGAATCCACTACAAACTCTAAAATTTGGTAGAATGGGGCACAAGGACTTGTGAGAGGGGTTCAAATGTTTCTATCAAACTATGTAGGAGGCAGAGTAAGACAATCCACATATGTTTTGAATTGATGACACTACCTTCCATCATTACTATTGCAGTTCCATATTCATAATGCCAAAATAGTGGCTTTGTCCATAATTAATTTCCTTGTTGTCCCTGGTTCAAGCTGTGAATGATGGTTTTTGGATTTACATTAGGTGGAGATTGTGTGTGATGATATGTGACCTATGTTCGTGGTGCAACAACTCTTGAGCATGCAACCAATCATTTTTGGCCTTCAATCATTCGATACAGGATTTCAAAAATAGGGACATTGGCCTATGGGCTTTGATCTACTTAAGTGTGCATGGGTCGTGAGACCATTAATATAATCTCTTTGGATGCATCCACGTGTTTGACCAATACCTCAATATTCCCTCATGGCTTCTATGGCAAGTGGTTGTCACGAGAATTGAACCTTACCAATGGTGAAAAACTCCTCGCTTTTCACCATTGGATCCAACCCCTTTGGCCATTGAGAAAATTCTTAATACAATATATTACAACTTTTAAAATTTTCTAGATTGCACTATGTCACAGTTTAAAGAAAAAAATCCTATATCCACATAAAGTTGCAACTAAAGTTATCTTCATTGTGATACAATGTATAGTTATACAAGTTTCATGCATACAATGAAATACACTTCTCAAGAAAAGGGAAGTCCAAAATTCATAACCTCATGATTTTTTTGAAATTGTAATACATCACAACTTAGAAATTTTTCTATTTTATAATGTATCGCAACGTCAATTTTTTTTTGATCCTGTGAGTATCATAATCTTAAAGAATTTTCTATCTTGAAATGAATTATAACCTCAACAATTTTCTATATTGTGATGTATGGTAGCCTTGATTTTCGTTTTTCATTGCGACATATCACAAGATGAAAAATTTTCTTCTTGCAACATAGCATAGCTTGAAAATTTTCTCTCATACAACTTAGTGCAACCTAAAAACTTTCTTTTAAGCAACATATCTTATGCCAAAAAAAATAAAAAATTAAGTGTGTAACACAACAATATTATTTCACCCAAAGAAAACATCTAAGAGTGCGACACACCACAATAGTAGAAAGTTTCTCCAAGCATGACATATGTCGATTGTCCCTTTTAAAAAGGGTAATAGAGGTGAAAAATAGTCATCTCTTCTATATAAAAGTCACAAAGGTCTTTTATTATATGCTCCACATTTCACCAATTAGGGAAAATTTTAGGGGCCAATATTCGCAGATGGGCTAATTTTCCATTCTTTTTCCAAAAACAATATTCGCAAATTCCCATTTTTTCCTAAAAATGATTCACCCAAATTTTATAAGAAAAATATTTTACCTTTAAAATCGCCAAAATGTTATAGATACTATATAATATCATTATAAGTTTGAATATTTTTACTAAAATATCACCAACCATTTTATAGTTTCCATATTATGGATTAGTAATATTCACCAACGTTTCTAATATTTAAGATAAAATTCCATCCTTAAAATTTTTCCTGTCACCAATTTCTTTAGAGTATGCTAACCATCAATTGAGACTAAGCAATCATCGAGATCCCCTTGTGTAAGATGCAACGAAAGAGGATGAAATAGATCTACGTTCTCATTTAGATGGTGTGGGTATTCAAGTTTTTCCCATGCATGCAAGGAGTATCACCTTTGAATTTTAATAGTGGCTTTGTGGTTTAATGCAACAGTTGACTCATATTGGGATCATCATTTTGTAGCTAATGTATTTGTCCAAACTATTTTTGTATTTTTGGAGCAATTATAGGGGTTTTACCATGGAGACTAAGGAATTTCTAGAGAAATTTGGTAAGAAATACTCCTAGCTTCTGGTTAATTGGGGTCAATTGCAAAAAGTTGGCCTAATTTTTTAAGATATAAAGCTTCTCTGCCATCTGGAATTTCATACTCTGCATAGTGAATTTCATTTCTTGGGTTGATAGCACTTCTATGAGAACGTATTTTCATACTAATTATGTGAAAAACAAAGAAAAATGGTTGGAAGAAAGAGGTCGAGGCAATTTCCTTCATTTGGGAAATAAAAGAAATACCCTAGATAAAGCTTCTCTATCATCTGGAATTTCATACTCTGCATAGTGAATTTCATTTCTTGGGTTGATAGCACTTCTATGAGAACATATGTTCATACTAATTATGTGAACAACAAAGAAAAATGGTTGAAAGAAAGAGGTCGAGGCAATTTCCTTCATTTGGGAAATAAAAGAAATCCTCTAGGTGGTTATCATATGCATGCACATCAAGTTATAGGCCCAAGTTTCATGGCTATTGTCTCAGGTTTTGATTAAATTTTCCGTCTTTTACCTAGTTTTTCTCTTCAATTGTTTATTTCCCCTCTTGTTGTCTTATCTTTGTTTCACAAAGCATGCTTTCTATTTTCAAGGAATTTTCTAGGCATAAGCCATCCCTTCTCATCCCCGCTCCAAATTTCCAATTTGCTTTCAATTTTTGCTCAGTTGTTCCTTTCAAATCCAACTTAGAGAGGGCTTTTTTAATCTATTTCTATTGATGGTCTCTCATGAGCCTCTTCTAGTGCTTTCAAGGTGGTGGAATTTTGTTTTCATCCTTTTCTTTCAATTTATTATTCCTTGTCTCTTTCCTTGGTTTTGTAGGAATAATTTTATTTGGTTTTTTGCTTTATTTTTCTAACCCATTCATATATTTTTCACTTGGTTGGTCCCTTGACAACCATGGTTTTTCTAGCCCATTTAGGAGGTTGCACACAAAGAATTCAACTTACTTTCTCTTGCTCCCAGGTCCAGTACTCAACATTGACGTTAACAATTTCCTATGTGTGATATACCCCTCCTCATATTTGTAAGGAAATTGCATATGCATAACAAGAAGATACAAATGAATGGTGATTCATCACTGACGTTGATGTAGATGAAGAGGTCAGAGGATGGGTGCCAAACATTAAGAATACCAGGACTAGACAAACAAGATACATGCAAACTATGGACATTTACTGATAATTGAAAACCATCATGGGAAAAGTTTTAGTAGAATGTCCAGAAACCCGATAGGAAATCCTCTTGTGCATTGATGAAATGCAAAGACATATAAGAAAGTTTAATGGAAAGGTATCAATCCTAGCTAAGAAGCTGATAGACCTTGAGTTCTCCACCTCTGATGAGGAGGGTGATATATTTGACACTATTTAGGTTGATTCTCCATCTAAATAGATGTTCTTAATCTTCTTTTTTACTATACATGCTAGGAGTATCTTGACTGTAATCAATAAACTGATAAATCTAGTTTATGTAATCGTTCTTTCAAATTGATCACATCATCATTTTTTGATTGATATTTCAAACCAACTAATATAATTCATCATCAACAAACTATTATACTATTTTAAATTATATTATATTTTTTATTTTGTTATCCAATTTAAACTAAACCTATAATATTAATAATAAATCAATAAACAAAATATATAATATATACACTATATTGAAAAAAATAATATAATCACTATCTAACTAAAAACTAAAATATACTTTAACGTGATATTGCAACAAAACACATTTCACATCACAAGTGTATTGTATCTTTATTTTAGATAACGTTAATTTTGATATTTTATGTGCTATATTTTTAGTTGATTTCACATATTGAAAGTTTCTTTAAATGACCTCAAATGTAGCTATTAAACTTATATATATATATATATATATATATATATATATATATATTCTACGTAATTCCAACTTGTTAAGCAAGGCACATCTCTTTTCTGCTTTTTTTCAAAAAATAGGTTTGATTTTTTTTCCCATAAACATCATGTTGATATTTTAGGAAAAGTTATATTTAGTTTAAGGTGATCTCACATTTTGAATGTTTCTTTAAATGTATTTTAAAAAAATTGCTACTTAATTCTAACATGTTGAGAAGGAAAAAAATCATATTAAGAAAAGCTATATTTATTTTAAAGTGATCTTACATTTTGTATGTTTTTTTAAATGTGTTTAAAAAAAATGCAAATTAATTCCAACTTGGTGAAGGAAAAAAATCACATTGTTTTTGGCTATTTTTTATTGAGTAATTTTATTTTTCATTTTTAAATAAGAAAATTATTTTATTGTTTATAAATTATATATATATATATATATATATGTAAGGAAGTTTCAAGTTTTTGTTGCAAAAGGAAAACTCAACTGATTATAAACTAGCAATTGTATTGGGAGGTGCAAGGGAATGCCCAAAAGAGGAGCCATGCATATCGAAGGAAATTTTCTCATTGTGCTACATAGGGTACACAATTAATGTCAACCTATGGGGTGCAAAATCTCACATTAAAGGGTAAAACCTATGAAATGGACATGTTATTGATTACATGGATTATTGGCTTTTAAACTATGAAACATAATTTTTTGTGCCATCCCCACTTAGCCAATCTGAAGTTCTTATGCCGTAAAGATGAATCTTAGTTCCTATTTATTTGTTTTGGATCACAATGCCCCCATTTGAGGAACTTTTAGGTCCCACAACAGGTCAGTGTTGAGAAAAGGTGGGAGGTCATTGCTCTTAACCTTTCTTTCAAGGCCATGTTTAGATCATATTTGAAATATTAGTCTTAGGGTTGAAGGAAATTAGTGTTGTTATATGGAATTCCACCTTATTAACAAAAATAAGATCTATTTCAAATTCTATTAGCAAAATTAAGATTTATGTGAAACTAAATTTTATATTGCATTATGATTCTTTGAATGCAAATCTTCTCTAAACAACCCTAAAATGTTCTCTAAAGAACCCAATGAACATGGATGTGGATGTTCATAGAATCCATTAAGGACTCACTCATTCCCTATGTATCAAAACTAAAGTATGCAAAAGAAATATATGAGAAATTGGTGGATTTATTCTCTGTGAGTACTACAGGAGAAGCAATCTCTCTGAGACAAGAACTATACAAAATGAAATTGTCAAGAGAAGAAGGAATCACTTCATACTTTATGACGATTTATGAAATAAGAGACCAACTACAGGAATTGGGAGAAGTAATGTCTGATACTAAGATGACTACAGTGGTGTTGAATGCTCTACCGGAAGAATGGTGAAACTTCACTTCAAGTTTATACGAGAAGAAAGAAGCAATACCATTCCATGATTTATGGTCTCTATGTAAAATAGAGGAAACAAGATTGAAATCCAAAGCTAATACAAGATCAAGTGAAGGGAATCAAGCCTTTATAGCCATATCTAGGAAGAAAGGAAGATTCAGAAAATTCGGTCCTCAGAATAAAAGAAGAAATATGGACAAAGTACGATGCTTTGGATGAAATGAAATTGGGCATTATAAAAGAGATTGTACTAAATCTAGAAAGGACAAGAGGAAAAAGGAAGAAGCCCATGTTACTGATGAAAGGGTAGAACCTGATGTTAAGAAATCTAAGAAAGAGGAAGCAAGAGATCTCAGAAGTGAGAGATCTCTATTATGATTGAGATCATCTTCTTCTTTAAGTGATTTCTGTTGGTTGTGAAATAGTATGATAAGAAGCAATGTACATTAATAACATCATGATAGAAGCATGGTAGGAGCTCTTGGTGAAACAACTCTTGGAAAACTTCACCGATAAAAATGATGGAAGGCAGTCATCAAGATTAAGGGTCATCATGGAAACAAGTGCTCACACTCTCTAATGAAATTCTCTATGGATTCATTGATTAGAAAGAAAGAAGATATGTTTCATTTAGAATTCCATGCTATAGAATTTTGGGATTAGGATGTGATGACATTATGATAAAGCAGGGCAATGGAATGAAGTTCTTCATTCAAGTGAAATTTCTATAGGATGAATCAAAGGAAAAAGGTATGAGATATATATGTATTTATATGCTGACATTGGATGTTGTGAAGTCATGTCACATGATTGTAGGTAATGAACTTATATATTTATAATTATGATCTATGGAGGAGGATATCTCACGGTGCACTGACAGATGAAATCAACATAATAAAACCTCGTATGGAATATGAGGTGATTGTATATGAACAAGGAATTGGAAATTAGAAGTTCCTGGGAATGAAGATGTGTAGAAGGGAAGAGATCATGAAGTGAAACCATGTCAAGAGGAAATTATCATTTGGAATCCAAGAATATGTGACTAGAATATATCCCGGAGGATATGTAGACTCTGATAGAAGTCTGGTAAAGAAGAAGACCCTTGACAAAACATATCATTAGGAGATGTTTCAATCTGAATAGAGGATGTCGATGCCTACAGGAAGATGTCATGGTGAAAGATCATCACTGAGTTAATTTTTTATTTAAAAATTGATATGTATATGTTTATCTGGATGAATTTATGCAGGGCTTCCAATCATATGAAAGGATGCAAGATCCTTGGAGATGGTTCAAAAGAAAGCAACATGGCATAAAATGTGGACCAGATAATGAAGACATATAAATCAATGTCTGATAGATGACATGAATCATGGGTGAAAGTGATGGATGATATGTGCCCTATGAAGCCAAAGGTTGAAGATTCCTCAATATCGAAATCCATGACATCGAGGGGAGGAATTCTCATGAGCAGCTGGTTGTCTCACCATTGTTGCTGCAAGTCCCTGATTGAGAGGGAGCCTGGTAATAATTTTCTTACTTGGAAGAAACTGGGTTAATTCCTAAGAATGAGCTTAGGTACATTACTCATACAGGAATGAGTACATTCCCTTGTGGAATATATCCTCCCTAGCTAAGAGGGAGAGATAGACACATAATTTTGGTCTTCACTTGGGAAGACAGTATGGAGGATTGGGTAATCATATGGAATTTGATACTCTTTGAGAATGTGATAGGGAATTCAAGATAAGAGTAGTTGAGGACCGATATTCTTTGAGGGCTAGCTACCCAAGAGAAGAATAGTCCAAGGAGGTCATACTTTGAGAACAACTGGGTGGAGTATGTACCTTGGAGAGACAATGACTATGGTGTCTATAAGTCATGTGTCTCGCCAGCATTGTAGCCCATTGTCTTGTTGAGAGATGGGGTTGTTAGTCAAGGCCTTGCACTAGGACAATGTTGGTTGATATGATGCTATACATATGCGATTACCAATCTGACTCTTCTTATGATATTCTTCAGCTTGAAAGTGACCATGTACTTGTATAAATACCTCCCTATTTAAGAGGGAGTGTTGAAAAGTGTAACTAGGATCAGTTTTCATATTGATTATGTAATTATGTATTTATGTAAGAAGAATAAAAGATAATAAAATGTATTTTTGTTGTACTTGCTTCATGGGTTTCATGAGAAATATTTTATTATAGGTCAATAGACTTCTTCTTGATGTCTATTAGGGTTATCTTATGGTGTTACACAACATTTTGTCATCGTCCCTGCAATCCCTCGCGCCACATATTGGAGAGTCTTTCCCATGACCTGTGAGCAGTGTCATACTCTGCAAACACCTTCTTTTCATCCTTCTGCATAAGGACATCATTTCTTCGGTTGAACATTTCCTCAGAAAGCCCACAAAAACCTATGTTTTGGTATTGGTGCGGGTAGCCAGTTCACCCCTCGCGCTAGTGTGGAGGATGTACACTAGATGCCGCGCCAGCTGGCGCTCTGTCTCTTTGTTGTGCCTGCGCCAACCTTTTTGGGAATGTTTTTTAACAAATTAGAGGCAAAAGTTTCCTTTAACCACCTCAGGGATGAGTCACAGGAAGTGGTTAAATTAGATGAGCCACGAATATCCCTCTTTAGGTAGTGGTTCCTTCTCCCATGGAACACTCCTTGAAGATAGGTCTCCCTTCCTTGATTATAGGGATCCTAACCTCTCCCTCTCCCTCTATATAAACATGCCTTCTCCCTTTATGAAAGCTAGCTAAACATATAGCCAAGAAGTTAAACTTGGAGAAGAGATACTATAGCTGAGTAATCGCTATTGAGAAGGTAGAACCAAGGAGAATTCGGTAGAGAGAGCCCTGTCCGAATTCCCGAAAAGATTTTGTGAGACGCACTCTGCTAGAACCCTGCTGGAGGAGACCGCAACGTAGAAGCTTAGTTGTACTCTTCCTTCCTTTCATTAATATACTCGACTATGGTATTTGTTCCATCATTGTGTTGTGTTTATTGATGCAATTGATTTAGTCTTCTTAGACTGACTGATAGTTACGAATGCAAAATAGTATGTTGTATATTGTCTTTGTCTCTTGTGTATGTGCAGGTATTCAAGCGTGAGAATGAGCAGATCGTGATCTGTCAAACCAGGAGCAAGAGGCAGCCACTCTTCCGGTGACAACAACAGCGCAAGATATACGGTAAGTTATCTATCGAGTCTCTGTCTATTCGTTAACTAGGAATTGATGTCATAGCGTGTCTTGTTTGTGGCTAGACCCACTCTAGGGCTAGTGGGATTGCCTTCGTCCGCAGAGGGGATTTACCTCACCAAAAAATTGGCGACTCTATTGGGGACATTGGGTCCTGATTTCCAAGATGTTGTTCTGCCATCCTGTGTGGAACTCTTGGATGCCATGACTTCTTATTCGACATGATAAGTTGTTGTCGGAGAAAAGTTCATTTTTCTTGTGTCAAGCTCCTCAAAAAATGAAACAAGGTCCTCGGAGCAGAGTTCATTTTTCTTGTGTCAAGATCCTTAAAAAATGAAACAAGGTGTCATGAGGATGGTTCGTCTTCTATGTCAACCTTGTTAAAAAATTAATTAGCTCACGAGGATAGTTCTTTTAATGTGTCCACCTCGTTAAAACATTGAAACACATTCCCGTTCAATTCGAGTCTTTGATTAGATCTTGTAAAATCCCAGTCGATTCTTTCTCTTGATCTCATAATTTGAATCTTCACTCCATCTACCTTTCATATGGACTGAAGCTTGGGGAGAATGTACCTCAAATTGAGTCACCATGCTGGGGGCATGCTTATTTTTTCAAGCATAGTTTTTTTCCATTTGAAACTTGTGTAAAAATGGAACCTATTTCAAGCATAGTTTATCATTGTTTCAAGCTTGTGTAAAAATGAAACCAACTTCAAGTAGAGTTTCCTAATTTCAAGCTTGTGTAAAAATGAAACCAACTTCAAGCAGAGTTTCCTAACTTCAAGCTTGTGTAAAAATGAAACCATTCGCATTTTACCTCTCGTGATTTCCATTTTATCAGCCTGTTTTGCCAGATGAGCCTTGGTTTTTTCATTCCATCGTCACTATCTGCTTGGCCGATCATATGCCCTCACTTGATTATTTTACCCATTCCTAAGGAACCTATGCAATGAGTGGTCTTGTTAGCCAGCCTCTTAACCTTTACTTGTTTTGAGCAGTTCCACCATTACTGGAACCAATAGCTACCCTTAATATCACTCGTTCCTCCAGGAGGAGTCATCTTTCAGCTTTTTTCTGACTCTCGAAAATTGAAAATATTGCCGAGACTCTTGTCGTTTTGAACTTGTTAAATGGCTGCGAAACAATATCTACCCAGTATACGTTTACCCCTTTTTCGAGCTGGGATAGATTATTTATGAAAAAGGAATACCTTAGCCTATTGTGACTATGAGGTTCTCTTAGACACAGTTTTATACCTTTTCGGATCTGTGAGACTACCTATGAAAAGGGACTGCTGGAGTTTTCTTTTTCGCCTTCTTTTCAAACTCTCTAAATATGAAAATATGCTGAGTTATCCCTTTTTCAGACTCGTTAAAACCTGATGACTTTGGACTTTGTCGTCATGATGTTACTCGAGTTCCTCCTTCCTAGGGCTCGTAAAATGTGCTAGGTTGGATTTGTCCGAAGGACAAACTTACATCGCAAGCATATGATATCCCCTTCAAGTTTGTTTTAAAAAATAATTGGGGTACTCGCCAGAAATGGTGGGGGAAAATGAAACCACATTATAGTCGTGTTGGCAATATGTCGCTCTTGAACATGGCACTTGTATGCATTCGTGTTGAGTTGGGGACATCTCATCTCCTTATTTGTTTTCCTCCAAGGGTTTGGGTAATCTCTTTTGACCGCTCATCTGCTCTTTCACGTCACCATGACCTCAAAGCCCTTGATGTCAAATACTGCCAAATCTAGTGTCGTGCCGTCGATATGTTCAAGAGAAGTTTGCCTCTGAATTTGTCAACCTCCCTCTGATTCTCTGTTGGTCTTGATTCACAAACATCATATTCCTCTATCTCGTGTTGATGATTTGAGAAACGTTATGGCCCACCTTCGATCAAGGTCACTTCTTGTCAACTCCAGCTCATTATCTAGGAAGTTGATCTAGAGACTCCTTTCAGGTACCTTGGAGCCTGCATGCCTCAATGGCAGGTTCTTCGTATTTGACGCAAGGTCCACATCATTGGCCTTCAATTGACTGACTCTGTGGGTGTTCGACGTCAGATCACTGTTCACATCTCATGGATTGTACCTTTTGTACCTTGAGAGCCATTATCATTATTGGTGGTTTCTCTCACGTCTGTTAATAACTTTCATCATTGGTTGGTAATCAGACGATTTTCTTGCATGTTTGACTTCAGCTCACATATTCGCATGCTCGAATTTGTACTTTGTTTGGGTCGAGATGGAGCACAAGACCTTGGGTTTTGTTTGATGAAATCCAGGCTGCGAGTTCTTTGTGGATTACTATGAATTATTATATGAATCTTCTGATTGGATGGCTGTGACCATACTGTTTTATCAATTTAGTGTTTCTAAATTGATATCATAAATCATCGACCAGGGCTAGTAAACTATTGAAGTGAAGTGCACCATATGTGCCTAAGTATCATCTTCCTACTTCGTTGTGTTTAGTGTTTTTCTAATGTTTTTGATTTTATGTTTTAATGTTATTTTATGCTAAGGGGGAAAAACTAAATTAATAGCAAAGATGAAGAAAAGGAAATGTTACTGAATGCACTAAAACATAATTTAATTGCAAGATCTATTCTAAACTAGGAATGATTAAAAAAAAGAAGAAGAGAATGCTTATCCATAGATTGTAAAGCTGCTAAGAAAGTAACTCATAACATTAAACTTAGTCCAATTCGTTTAATTAGAGATATATTGGAACAAACTGAGAAAAGGATTAGTTCTGGTGTGATGAGGATCTTCTAGAAAACAATAACTTAAAACATTACAGAGAAATTTTATTCATTGTTAGAGATTTTTTGGAACAATTTGTGAAAGAGATCAAGCCTAATGTAACAAAAATTTCCTATAAACAAATAATCTGCAACTCACAATATTACTATTAAGTCTCATTTAGGAATTAGAGATTTATTGGAACAACTTGAGAAAAGACTGTTTGTAATAACATGAGAATCTCTTACCTAATTGTAGAACAGAAACTGCCAATAACTCAAAATAACATAACTAATTCTTGTTCATATAATAGTGATATGTTAGAAGAGCTTGAGAACAAGAATAGCTTATAAAATAATGAGGATCTTCTAAATCTAACTAACAGAACTAAAATGCAATTAACTCAAAGTACTACAGCTAGATCTCATTCATGTAATAGAGATATATTGGAACATCTTATGAGAACAAGATTGATTGTATTACTATGAGGATCTTCGACACAAGTAAACGACGTAAAACATAATGCAAAAAGACGAACTCAGAAAACTGCCTGAGTAAGGAATATAACAAAAAAGAATTAAAGGTTACTTATCTAGAAAGCGTGTAAAAGCCTCTTCAGATAGTAGGGGCCCTCTACTATCAGATTGGCATACGAATCTTTAACTCCTTAAAATTGTCTCCAGAATAGCATCAGAGTTATTCTCCTTTAATTATAATGCTTAGAAATAGAGTATCACAGTATTTGAAAACTAAAAATCTCAACTGTATTTCTTGGTTCATCGAGTTATTTTTATAGGAAATTACATAAATGATATTGAGTAAAAATAGGAATAGGTGTCTTCTATAGTCAAAATCAAACTAGAACTCCTGTTGAGGAGTCCTTATCCTTATAGAAATCTGCTTCTTGGATTTTAGCTTTAACCACGTGCATAATCACTTCCAGTTTTTTTCTCAGCCTTCGTGGATGACAAGGAATGATGCAGGAGAGTTTTGGAGTCTAACCATATACGTATTTCCATCAAATGACACCTGTAACTTGTTTAAAAACCAAGATGGCTATGGAACATATGACTAGCTATAGAATGACTGCATTCTGTAACTAAAACTGCTCAGAAATCATTAAGACAACAAAATCACAAAAGTACAACAAGTTAGTCATTGCATGTATTCTTAAAGTGATTTTAATAATTCTTATTGATCTTTTAGGCCTATAAATGATGAAGGATTGATGGAATGAAGCGGATTTTGGTGAAAAGAAAAGGCATTTTTAGGGCTCAACATACCCCCACTGCAAAATAGTTGCATGTCCTCATGCAATCAATCTATGTATTCTGAAACTTCAGCAAGGACATCTAGCTTCCTTTTTCTGCTTTGCTTGGTGTTCAGTGGCATTCTAACCTTCCTCATAAACAACTTGAACCTTAGAACTATAAGTGCTCTATTCAATTTCTTGTTTTTCTTCTTTAGCTTTCTACTAGCCTTATACAATGTTTTCATTTTCAGAGATAGAGTTGTGTTCATGTCACTTTTCAGTTTGACTTGTCCCCTCAAAATTTCATTTTCATTTTTTATATGCCTATTCAGTATCTCCAATTCATATTTGTCTCTTTTCAGCACTTCAATTGGAGGTTCTTGTGGACTGGGAGTTCTTTCTCTATTTTCTGAGGCTCTTCTTTCTAATGATTCAACATAATCATAGATCCGTTGTTGGGCTGGATCTACATATGGAGTTCCTCTATCAGAATCTTCTTCATACTGGTATTCAGGAGATCTGTCAATTGGTGTCTCTTCATCTTCAATATCTATGATTCCTGATTTCTTGACTCCTGTCTTTTTTATTATGCCTTTAAGCCTGTGGCTTCTTCTCAGTTTAGATGGTCCCTCATTTTTCTCTTTAGCATCCTTTCTTGTTACCTTTTCCTTTCTGAGTTGTTTCTTAATTTTGGCCAATTTTTCAGAGATTATTTCCTCACTGTCTTCTTGTGTTGATATATCAATTTTGATCTCAACAGATTTAGCAATTTTTCCCCTCTTGCTTCTCCTTACAGGTTTTTATTCAGACATAGTTTCTTTAGGTTCTTCAAAATGATTTCTCAAGAGGAATTCATCCCAACTATCTCCTACCTTCTTCAAATGATACTCAATTAAAATTTTAATTAAGCCATGATGATATAAGGTAGTTTCTAAGAACTGAACCCTTTTTTGGACATTAGAAGCCATCATTTTTAAACTATTGAGCAGGAAAAAGGGTAGATTTATCTCTTCATCTAAAAAATTCATCATGATTCTAATGTGATAAACATATAAAGTGCCAAATCTCTCCTCACAAGTTATGAAATTTTGTAGAATCAACAACATATTTCTCCATTTATTTTTCAAGGCTGAACTAGGAATGCCTTTCTTAAATACTAAAATGTCCATACCTAGTATTTTTAGCATCTGTCTCCAGGCTTCATTGTGAAATTATTTGTTTTTAAACCAACGCTCCCCTTGCCTCCGTAACTTTGTTGCTTCTGCTATGAATGACTCTGTGACAATGAACTTGATATCACAAATTTCGACCTCTGACCCGTTGAATGACCGGGCAAATGACTTGGTGACCTCCTTGTGAAATCCATTGAACTTCTCCATAAAATTTAGCCATCCAACCTACTGTAATAACTCTTTAATCTGAGGGTAACCTTCTAGATATTTAGTTCCGATTGGCTCTGACCTTACAATAAGTCCCATTGCTTCCTTTCCTCAACTTCAATTCACTGCTTTGTTTCTTCTCTCCTGTTTGAGGATGAAAATGGCTGTAGAGGGTTGTCTCACTCTAAAAATGGCTTCTCTGTTTTTGTAGACAGGAATTGGCTACGGAATATAATGGCATTGAGTGGATACGAAATGAGTGAAATAGGATAAGGGTAAATCATAAGAATGATTGAGTTTAAGAGTTTGTCATGGAGTAAAAGACCGCAAGGAAATATCATGAAGATTTTCAAAATCATCAATGAATGTTTCGGTCTGATGACGTGACCTAATAGGTCACTTCTAAGTACTGACTGTTAACTTCTAATTAATGATGGTTTGATATGGAGCGGAATGGAAGGGATTTTTTCAAGGATTTTATGATAGGCTTGATCAATTCGAATAATAAAATAACTTTATGAAACATACATATGACTTAACCATATTATATCTTTCATAATTTGCTATCAAAAATAATTTCACACATAGTTTTACCTTATCCCTTTTTTTTTTTTTTTTGATGCTTTGATATGCTTTGTCTTTCATCTAAAAATTATTGATCTTTTAGACTTCATAATCCTTTTGATTCATCTTCTATTTTCTGAAGTAATTTTGCAGGATCAATTGGATGCAGAACAGGTGACTGCTGAATAGATGGCTGCAGAATGTACCTGTAAAAAAGTTGAGACATGGAATGAAACGTAATGAAATATGGATGGAATGAAGTATGAAATGAAATGACATGGATCATGAAATGGAGTGAAATGAAGTATGAATGAAGTGAAATATGATGGAATGAAATGGATCATAAATGTGGAGTGGAATGAAATATGAAAAGTGAGCCTGCAACTTATGATTTTATGATAATTGATTGCAGAAAAAGAATAATTTTGAAAATCTAAAGTGTCATAAGAATTCTGATTTTCACCTTATCTTTTCTGTATAAACATTCTAATCAATGATTAGGTTTCATGTTTATACTTTTTTTTTTTTTAGCATCTAATTAAGATAAATACAATTAATTTAATGAAGAAGAAGGATTCTTCTTCATTAACTTCACATCACTGTTCTCTTGGAATTTATTGACAAATTCTTCTCTTGAAAGTGGCTTATGATACAATTTCAATCTATGACCATTTACAAGAAAAGTCACCTTATCTTCATCTATTGTCCTGATTTTTATTGCTCCATTGTTAAAGATTTTCACAATTTCATATGGCCCAAGCCAATGAGATTGGAATTTACCTTGGAAATATTTAAACTTTGAATCAAATAAGAGAGCCCAGTCACCTTCTTTAAATTTCTTTTCCTTAATGTACTTATCGTGCCATCTAGTCCTTTGTTGTTGGAATATAATTTTTTTCTAGACTACATCTTGTCTGATCTCATCCAATTCATTAATCTGCTCCAATCTGTGCTTTTGTGCCTCTGTTAGATCAAGTCCTAGCTGAACTGCCATTTTGAAAGTTTGAATCTGAAATTCTATGGGAAACAAGACTTGTTTTCCATAAACAAGTTCATAAGGGGTATGAACTGTTGTATTTCTCCATGTAGTCCTGTAGGCCCACAAGGCTTCAGGAAGCATGTCTGCCCAATCTCTTCTATGTAAATGAACAATCTTTGTTAGGATCCCTTCAATGACATTATTGGTAGATTCCACTTGGCCATTTTCTTGTGGATGGTAGGTAGTGGATTTTCTGTGTCTGATTTTGTACTTCTCTACCATTTGTTCCACCAACTTCGATGTGAATTGAGCTCCTTGATCTGTAACAATTTCTCTTGAGACACCAAAATGAGTAAAAATATCCTCAAAAATAAAATTAACTACAGATGCTTCAGTAGCAGAAAGTAATGGTTTGGCCTCTACCCATTTGGTAACATAATCAGTGCAAACTAGTATATATTTCTTTTGTCTTGATGGAGGACTAATAGGTCCTACAAAATCGAAATCCCATTTCTCAAAAGGTTCAATATGTACTTGAGGCTGTAATGGCATCTCACCTGAAGGAGAAGGTTTCCCTACCCTTTGGCAGTTGTCACACCTTTTGACATACTCTTTAGCATCTTTAAAGAGGGATGGCCAATAATATCCTAAATGAAGGATCTTATAAGCTGTCCTTTTTATAAGCATCTCGTCTTCTCGAACACATCTCCTAATAATAAAGTCTGGAACTATTTTGTATGACTCATTAGCAACCCATGAATATTTTGCACTGTCATAAATAATCTTTCTTTTATCTCTTGCATTCATAATTGAAAGAAATTTCCCTGAAAATAGATAATTGGCAACGTCAGCAAACCAAGGAGTTTGAGTAGAAATTGTAAAAATATATTCATCAGGGAATTGATCTTCAACTGGAGTAGTCTTTAATGTTCTGGAGTCTAGATAGGAAATCAACTACTGTATTTTGTTTTCCAGGCCTATCTAGAATGGTGATGTTAAATTCCTATAAAAGTAATAACCATCTTATGACTCTGCCATTAGTAACTGATTTGTTCATTAAATATTTAATTGCAGAGTGATCTGTGTGAACAAAAGTTTCATAGCTTGTTATATAGTGTCTAAATTTATTTATGGTATAAAAAAAACTAAGAACTCTTTTTCAGTTACAGTATAATTTAACTCTGAAGGGGTCAAATTTTTACTTGTATAGTAGATGGCATAAGGAATCAGGTCTTTTTATCCCAATACAGCTCCTAAAGTTATATCTGAGTCATCTGTTGAAATATGAAAAGGTAATTTCTAGTTAGGTCCCCTCAAAATAGGTGCTTCAGAGATTTTTGTTTTTAGAGTCTCAAAGGCTAACTGACAGTCAAGATTCCACTTGATTTCACAGTCCTTGGTAAGTAGTTTGAAAAGTGGAGATGCTATCTTGGTAAAGTTTTCTATAAATCTTCTGTAATATCTTGTAAATCCTAGAAAACTCCTAACATGTTTTTGACAACTTGGAACTGATAAGTTAGAGATGACTTCAACTTTTGACTCATCAAATTTGATCCCATCTCCTGAAATGTGATGCCCTAGAACAATCCCTTCAGTAAACATCATGAAACACTTCTCATGACTTAATGAAATATTTGCTTCTTTACATCTCTTTAAAACTTTTTCCCAATTTTCTAAGGCTTCTTGAATTGTGTTTCCATAGACTGTGAAGTCATCCATATATACCTCTACACAATCATTTATTAGATCTAAAAATATTCCTAATCCTGCCCTTTGAAATGTTGCAAGTGCATTGCATAGTCCAAATGGAAATACTCGGTAGGCATAGGTACCCCAAGGACAGGTAAATGTGGTTTTGTCTTGATCTTCAAGTGCTACTTGAATTTGATTATAACCATTGAACCCATCTAAAAATGAAAAATACTTTTTGCCAGCTAATGTGTCTAACACCTGATCTATGAAAGGCAGGGGAACTTGATCTTTAAGAGTGGCTTTTTTTAATTCCCGGTAGTCAATACATACCCTCCATTCACCATTTTTCTTTGGTACAACGGGGCCAAAATGTTTTGTCAATTTAGTGTTTCTAAATTGATATCATAAATCATCGACCAGGGCTAGGAAACTGTTGAAGTGAAGTGCACCATATGTGCCTAAGTATCCTCTTCCTACTTCGCTGTGTTTAGTGTTTTTCTAATGTTTTTGATTTTATGTTTTAATGTTATGTTTAGTGTTTTTCTAATGCTTTTTATTTTATGTTTTAATGATATTTTATGCTAAGGGGGAAAAACTAAATTAATAGAAAAGAGGAAGAAAAGGAAATGTTATTGAATGCACTAAAACATAATTTAATTGCAAGATCTATTCTAAACTAGGAATGATAAAAAAAAAAAAAACAGAGAATGCTAATCCATAGATTGTAAAGCTGCTAAGAAAGTAACTCATAACACTAAATTTAGTCCAATTCATTTCATTAGAGATATATTGGAACATACTGAGAAAAGGATTAGTTCTGGTGTGATGAGGATCTCCTAGAAAACAATAACTTAAAACATTACAGAGAAATTTTATTCATTGTTAGAGATTTGTTGGAACAATTTGTGAAAGAGATCAAGCCTAATGTAACAACAATTTCCTATAAACAAAAAATATGCAACTCACAATATTTCTATTAAGTCTTATTCAGGAATTAGAGATTTCTTGGAACAAATTGAGAAAAGACTATTTGTAATAACATGAGAATCTCTTACGTAATTGTAGAACAGAAAATGCCAATAACTCAAAATAATATAACTAATTCTCGTTCATATAATAGTGATATGTTAGAAGAGCTTGAGAACAAGAATAACTTATAAAATAATGAGGATCTTCTAAATCTAACTAACAAAACTAAAATGCAATTAAATCAAAGTACTACAACTAGATCTCATTCATGTAATAGATATATATTGGAACAACTTATGAGAACAAGATTGAATGTATTACTATGAGGATCTTCGACACAAGTAAACGACATAAAACATAATGCAAAAAGACGAACTCAGAAAACTACCTGAGTAAGGAATATAACAAAACATAATTAAAGGTTACTCATCTAGAAAGCGTGTAAAAGCCTCTTCAGATAGCAGAGGACCTCTACTATCAGATTGGCATATGAATCTTTAACTCCTTAAATTTTTGTCCAAAACAACGTCAGAGTTATTCTCCTTTAATTAAAATGCTCAGAAACAAGGTATCACAGTATTCGAAAACTAAAAATATCAACTGTCTTTCTCGGTTCACCGAGTTATTTTTATAGGCAATTACATAAATGATATTGAGTAAAAATAGGTATAGGTGTCTTCTACAGTCAAAATCAAACTAGAACTCCTGTTGAGGACTCGTGATTTGCTGAAGGCAAATCAAGAGTCCTTATCCTTATAGAAATCTGCTTCTTGGATTTTAGCTCTAAGCACGTGCATAATCACTTCCAGTTTTTTTCTCAGCCTTCGTGGATGACAAGGAATGATGCAGGAGAGTTTTGGAGTCTAAGCATATACATCTTTCCCTCAAATGACACCCGTAACCTGTTTAAACATCAAGATGGCTACAGAACATATGACTAGCTATAGAATGACTGCATTCTGTAGCTAAAACTGCTCAGAAATCATTAAGACAAAAAAATCACAAAAGTACAAGAAGTCAGTCATTGCATGTATTCTTAAAGTTATTTTAATCATTATTTTTGATCTTTTAGGTCTATAAATGATGAAGGATTGATGGAATGAAACAGAGTTTGGTGAAAAGAAAAGACATTTTTAGGGCTCAACATACCCCCACCGCAAAACTGTTGCATGTCCTCATTTAATCAATCCATGTATTCTGAAACTTCAGTAAGGACATCTAGCTCCCTTTTTCTTCTTTGGTTGGTGTTCAATGGCATTCTAGGCTTCCTCATAAACAACTTGAACCTTAGATCTATAAGTGCCCTGTTCAATTTCTTGTTTTTCTTCTTCAGCTTTCTACTAGCCTTATACAATGTTTTCATTTGCAGAGATAGAGTTGTGTTCATGTCACTTTTCAGTTTGACTTGTTCCCTTAAAATTTCATTTTCATTTTTTATATGCCTATTCAGTATCTCCAATTCATATTTGTCTCTTTTCAGCACTTCAATTGGAGGTTCTTGTGACTAGGAGTTCTTTCTCTGTTTTCTAAGGCTCTTCTTTCTAATGATTCAACATAATCATAGATCTGTTGTTGGGCTGGATCTACATATGGAGTTCCTCTATCAGAATCTTCTTCATACTGGTATTCAGGAGATCTGTCAATTGGTGTCTCTTCATCTTCAATATCTATGATTCCTGCTTTCTTGACTCCTGTCTTTTTTATTATGCCTTTAAGCCTATGACTTCTTCTCAGTTTAGATGGTCCCTCATTTTTCTCTTTAGCATATTTTCTTGTTACCTTTTCCTTTCTGATTTGTTTCTTAATTTTGGACAATTTTTTAGAGATTATTTCCTCACTGTCTTCTTGTGTTGATATATCGGTTTTGATTTCAACAGATTTAGCAATTTTTCCCCTCTTGCTTCTCCTTACAGGTTTTTCTTCAGACAGAGTTTATTTAGGTTCTTCAAAATGATTTCTCAAGAGGAATTCATCCCAACTATCTCCTACCTTCTTAAAATGATACTCAATTAAAATTTTAATTAAGCCATGATGATATAAGGTAGTTTCTAAGAACTGAACCCTTTTCTAGACATTAGAAGCCATCATTTTTAAACTATTGAGCAGGAAAAAGGGTAGATTTATCTCTTCATCTAGAAAATTCATCATGAGTCTAATGTGATAAACATATAAAGTGTCAAATCTCCCCTCATAGGTTATGAACTTTTGTAGAATCAACAACATATTTCTCCATTTATTTTTCAAGGCTGAACTAGGAATGCCTTTCTTAAATATTGAAATGTCCATACCTGGTACTTTTAGCATCTGTCTCCAGGCTTCATTGTGAAATTATTTGTTTTTAAACCAACGCTCCCCTTGCCTCGGCAACTCTGTTGCTTCTGCTATGAATGACTCTGTGACAATGAACTTGATGTCACCAATTTTGACCTCTGACCTGTTGAATGACCAGGCAAATGACTTGGTGACCTCCTTGTGAAATCCATTGAACTTCTCCATAAACTTTAGCCATCCAACCTGCTGTAATAACTCTTTAATATGAGGGTAACCTTCTAGATATTTAGTTCCGATTGGCTCTGACCTTACAATAAGTTCCATTGCTTCCTTTCCTCAGCTTCAATTCACTGCTATGTTTCTTCTCTCTTGTTTGAGGAAGAAAATGGCTGTAGAGGGTTGTCTCACTCTAAAAATGGCTTCTCTATTTTTGCAGATAGGAATTGGCTACATAATATAATGGCATTGAGTGGATACGAAATGAGTGAAATACGGTAAGGGTAAATCATAAGAATGATTGAGTTTAAGAGTTTGTCATGGAGTAAAAGACCGCGAGGAAATATCATGAAGATTTTCAAAATCATCAATGAATGTTTCGGTCTGATGACGTGACCTAATAGGTCACTTCTAAGTACTAACCGTTAACTTCCAATTAATGATGGTTTGATATGGAGCGGAATGGAAGGGATTTATTCAAGGATTTTATGATAGGCTTGATCAATTCGAATAATAAAATAACTTTATGAAACATACATATGACTTAACCATATTATATCTTTCATAATTTGCTATCAAAAATAATTTCACACATAGTTTTACCTTAGCCCCTTTCTTTTTTTCTTTTTTTTTTTGCTGCTTTGATATGCTTTGTCTTTCATCTAAAAATTATTGATCTGTTAGGAATTTACTAGAGAACATAAATAAAGAATTTACTGAGAGAGAAATAAACATTTACTAAGAGAAATAAATACAAAGAGACCAGCAAAAAATCATGAACACAAACACAAATATTTATCCGGGAAAACCCCAAATATGGGGAAAAACCCAACCAATGAAATTTCATTAACCATTGGCCAAAACCTTGGCCAATACATCCAAGTGAGCCTTCAATGCTCACCTACAAGCCTACATTACAATGAAGTATTCCCAGCCTTTTATAGGCTCCATTACATGCAATACCATCGGCCAAAACCATGGGTGCACAAAACCATGTGCCCCAAAACCACTACTATTTACTCTAGTCAACTTTGACTCTATCCCGAGTCAAGTTTACCTAACAATTCCCCCCTTAAACTTGACTTGGGTATTATTGACTAAATCCAGCCAAACTTGCTAAGTGAGACAACCCCGCTCACTCTAGCTCTTCCCCCCTCAAATTTTTTACCCAGGGTAATTGTTTACTTGACATCCCCCCTATCACCTAGGTCTAACCCAGACTTTACCAGTGATTATCCAGGGGTACGCATGCCATACCAGTTCTTACAGCAGTATGCCCATTTACATGTAAAATTAACTCCATTATAATATATATTTTTGTTTCATTGTTGTTGTCTTTGTACAACATATGAAATCAATGTCCATATAAAAATAACCCATCTACCGGATTACATGAATCACCAGCCTCTGTAATTGTCAATCCTCTAGGAATTCTCTTCAGATACATGGTTCATCAATTTAATTAATTCTCCTCAAATATTCTCTCTCATTTCACGTTCTTCAAAGCATTTGATTGACACATTCTGTCAAACACTTTGCATGTAACCAATCCTCATAGTTTCTTACTCTATAGATTTAGAGACCAAGACCTTTCTAAAGTAACACCACTATAATGCTCAAGAAGCTCAGAATGAAGTTTTTTACATTGCCATCCATTCACCTAGTCCACAAAGATCAGAAAGCACAGTTGCTACAGCTGAAACAACATCTTTTTCTTCTTTCTGAATCTGCTGAGAATTATCAGCTTCATGGTCCATTCTAAACATATCCTGCAATCATAGTTGTCCACGAGATCACATTTCTTTGAGGCATTTTATCAAATAAATGACAAGAAACCTCCAATTTTCCACATTTTGCGTATATGTCTATAAAAACAACAACTACATAAATATCAGACTCAAGCCACATCCTAACCATGTGATGATGAATCTTCTTGTCCTGTTGCAAAGCTTCTAAAGATGCACATGCCTAAAGTACATCACCAATGGTGACCGCGTCAGGTGACACTTCTGCCAACCGCATTTGATGAAAAAAAAGTATCAATACGTCAAAAAACAAGCCCACTCTGGGCATATGCACAAATAATCGAATTCCAGGAGACCACATCTCTTTCAGACATTTTTTCAAATAATTGGCACACAAATTCAAAACATCCGCACTTCGCATGCATTTCCAGGAGGGAATTCCCCACAAATACATCAGACTCAAATCCAATTTTGACAACTTGGCCTTGGTTTTTCTCCCCTTCTCTTAAAGCCGACAAGTCGACACACGCCTTGATGCAGAAAACCTGAGTGCGCACATGCTGGTAGCACGATAACCATGACAACAAGATCAGGCATCACTCCTTCCAGCATCATCTAATGAAATAGCCTCAAGGCTTCATCCGCTTCTCCACTCTGAGCATAAGCAATAATCAAGGCACCCCACGAAATGACATCTCGTTCAGGAATTTGGTCAAATAGTTGACGTTCAAACTCCAAATGCCCACATTTGGCATACATTGTAACCAATGAATTACCCACAAGTGTATTTGATTCAAAACAACTTTTGACAACATGGGTATGAATCTTATTCCCCTCTCGAAAAACAGATAGCTTGCCACATGCCTTGAATACAAAGGGAAATGTAAAATTGTCCGGTCGTATGCTAGCATTTTGGCATGAAGTTGCTACACTCAGAAGCTTCATCGAATGTCGCCAGCGCATCAAAAATGCTTCCACAAGCATCCGATCTGAAATATTTAAACAAATTCACACAATATCCAGCTTCTTTACATCAATGGTTTCACCATGCAGCAAAAAATTTACATTTCTATCTCAACGTTCTCGTCCACGTTACTTTCATGAGAGAACTCCTCCAATGGGTTATGCATCGATCTCGTCCTTCGGTTTGAGATCCATATCTGTATCAATACAACCGATCATATCTCTATTCACAAGCCAATAAAACCCTTGGCAATAGAAAACGTCCATCTGAAGCCAAAACCTGTACCATAGCTCTGATATCAGTTGTTAGGAATTTACTGGAGAACATAAATAAAGAATTTACTGAGAGAGAAATAAACATTTACTGAGAGAAATAAATAAAAAGAGACCAGAAAAAAATCATGAACATAAACACAAATGTTTATCTAGGAAAACCCCAAATTCGGGGAAAAACCCAACCAATGAAATTTCATTAACCATTGGCCAAAACCCTGGCTAATCCAACCAAGTTAGCCTTCAACGCTCACCTCCAGGCCTACATTACAATGAAGTATTCCCAGCCTTTTATAGGCTCCATTACATGCAATACCATGGGCCAAAACCATGGGTGCACAAAACCATGTGCCCCAAAACCACTATTATTTACCCTAGTCAACTTTGACTCTATCCCGAGTTAAGTTTACGTAACATGATCTTTTAGACTCCATAATCCTTTTGATTCATCTTTTGTTTTCTGAAGTAACTTTGGAGGATCAATTGGCTACAGAACATGTGACCGCTGAATAGATGGCTGCAGAACAGATGGCTATTGAATAGATGGCTGCATAATGTACCTGTAAAAACTTTGAGACATGAAATGAAACGTAATGAAATATGGATGGAATGAAGTATGAAATGAAATGAGATGGATCATGAAATGGAGTGAAATGAAGTATGAATGAAGTGAAATATGATGGAATGAAATGGATCATAAATGTGGAGTGGAATGAAATATGAAAAGTGAGCCTGCAACTTATGATTTTATGATACTTGATTGCAGAAAAAGAACAATTTTGAAAATTTAAAGTGTCAGAAGAATTCTGATTTTCACCTTATCTTTTCTGTATAAACATTCTAATCAATGATTAGGTTTCATGTTTATACTCTTTTTTTTTTTAGCATCTGATTACAAAAAATACAATTAATTTAATGAAGAAGAAGGATTCTTCTTCATTAACTTCACATCACTGTTCTCTTGGAATTTCTTGACAAATTCTTGTCATGAAAGTGGCTTATGATACAATTTCAATCTATGACCATTTACAAGAAAATTCACCTTATCTTCATCTATTGTCCTGATTTTTATTGCTCCATTGTCAAAGATTTTCACAATTTCATATGGCCCAAGCCAATGAGTTTGGAATTTACCATGGAAATCTTTGAACTTTGAATCAAATAAGAGAGCCCAGTCACCTTCTTTAAATTTCTTTTCCTTAATGTACTTATCATGCCATCTAGTCCTTTGTTGTTGGACTATACTTTTTTTCTGGACTACATCTTGTCTGATCTCATCCAATTCATTAATCTGCTCCAATCTGTGCTTTTGTGCCTCTGTTAGATCAAGTCCTAGCTGAACTGCCATTTTGAAAGTTTGAATCTGAAATTCTATGGGAAACAAGACTTGTTTTCCATAAACAAGTTCATAAGGGGTATGACCTGTTGTGTTTCTCCATGTAGTCCTGTAGGCCCACAAGGCTTCAGGAAGCCTGTCTGCCCAATGTCTTCTATGTAAATGAACAATCTTTGTTAGGATCCCTTCAATAACCTTATTGGTAGATTGCACTTGGCCATTTGCTTGTGGATGGTAGGGAGTGGATTTTCTGTGTCTGATTTTGTACTTCTCTACCATTTGTTCCACCAACTTCGATGTGAATTGAGCTCCTTGATCTGTAACAATTTCTCTTGGGACACCAAAACGAGTAAAAATATCCTCAAAAAGAAAATTAACTACAGATGCTTCAGTAGCAGAAAGTAATGGCTTGGCCTCTACCCATTTGGTAACATAATCAGTGCAAACTAATATATATTTCTTTTGTCTTGATGGAGGACTAATAGGTCCTACAAAATCTAAAACCCATTTCTCAAAAGGTTCAATATGTACCTGAGGCTGCAATGGCATCTCACCTGAAGGAGAAGGTTTCCCTACCCTTTGGCAGCTGTCACACCTTTTGACATACTCTTTAGCATCTTTAAAGAGGGATGGCCAATAATATCCTAAATGAAGGATCTTATAAGTTGTCCTTTTATCAGCAAAGTGTCCACCACAAGGTTCATCATGACATGCCTTGAGAATCTCAGGCATCTCGTCTTCTCGAACACATCTCCTAATAATAAAGTCTGGACCTGTTTTGTATGAATCATTAGCAACCCATGAATATTTTTCACTGTCATAAATAATCTTTCTTTTATCTCTTGCATTCATAATTGAAGGAAATTTCCCTGAAACTAGATAATTGGAAATGTCAGCAAACCAAGGAGTTTGAGTAGAAATTTTAAAAAGATATTCATCAGGGAATTGATCTTCAACTGGAGTATTGTCTTTAATGTTCTGGAGTCTAGATAGGAAATCAGCTACTGTATTTTGTTTTCTAGGCCTATCTAGAATGGTGATGTTAAATTTCTGTAAAAGAAATAACCATCTTATGACTCTGCCATTAGTAATTGATTTGTTCATTAAATATTTAATTGCAGAGTGATCTGTGTGAACAAAACTTTCATAGCCTGTTATATAGTGTCTGAATTTATTTATGGTATGAACAACAACTAAGAACTCTTTTTCAGTTACAATATAATTTAACTCCGAAGGGGTCAAATTTTTACTTGTATAGTAGATGGCATAAGGAATCAGGTTTTTTTGTCCCAATACAGCTCCTAAAGCTGTATCTAAGGCATCTGTTGAAATATGAAAAGGTAATTTCCAGTTAGGTCCCCTCAAAATAGGTGCTTCAGAGATTTTTGTTTTCAGGGTCTCAAAGGCTAACTGGCAGTTAGGATTCCACTTGAATTCACATTCCTTGGTAAGTAGTTTGAAAAGTGGAGATGCTATCTTGGTAAAGTTTTCTATAAATCTTCTGCAATATCCTGTAAATCCTAGAAAACTCCTAACATCTTTTTGACAACTTGGAACTGATAAGTTAGAGATGACTTCAACTTTTGACTCATCAACTTTGATCCCATCTCCTGAAATGTGATGCCCTAGAACAATCCCTTCAGTAAATATCATGAAACATTTCTCATGACTTAATGAAAGATTTGCTTCTTTACATCTCTTTAAAACTTTTTCCCAGTTTGCTAAGGCTTCTTCAAATGTGTTTCCATAGACTGTGAAGTCATCCATATATACCTCTACACAATCATGTATTATATCTAAAAAGATTCCTAATACCGCCCTTTGAAATGTTGCAGGTGCATTGCATAGTCCAAATGGAAATACTCGGTAGGCATAGGTACCCCAAGGACAGGTAAATGTGGTTTTGTCTTGATCTTCAAGTGCTACTTGAATTTGATTATAACCATTGAACCCATCTAAAAATGAAAATTACTTTTTGCCAGCTAATGTGTCTAACGCCCGATCTATGAAAGGTAGGAGAAAATGATCTTTAAGGGTGGCTTTGTTTAATTCTCGGTAGTCAATACATACCCTTCATTTACCATTTTTCTTTGGTACAATGGGGCCAAAATGTTTTGTCAATTTAGTATTTCTAAATTGATATCATAAATCATCGACCAGGGCTAGTAAACTGTTGAAGTGAAGTGCACCATATGTGCCTAAGTATCCTCTTCATACTTCGTTGTGTTTAGTGTTTTTCTAATGTTTTTGATTTTATGTTTTAATGTTATTTTATGCTAAGGGGGAAAAAATAAATTAATAGCAAAGAGGAAGAAAAGGAAATGTTACTGAATGCACTAAAACAAAATTTAATTGCAAGATCTATTCTAAACTAGGAATGATAAAGAAAAAAAAAACAGAGAATGCTAATCCATAGATTGTAAAGCTGCTAAGAAAGTAACTCATAACATTAAAATTAGTCCAATTCGTTTCATTAGAGATATATTGGAACAAATTGAGAAAAGGATTAGTTCTGGTGTGATGAGGATCTCCTAGAAAACAATAACTTAAAACATGACAGAGAAATTTTATTCATTGTTAGAGATTTGTTGGAACAATTTGTGAAAGAGATCAAGCCTAATGTAACAACAATTTCCTATAAACAAATAATCTGCAACTCACAATATTACTATTAAGTCTCATTCAGGAATTAGAGATTTCTTGGAACAACTTGAGAAAAGACTATTTGTAATAACATGAGAATCTCTTACCTAATTGTAGAACAGAAAATGCCAATAACTCAAAATAATATAAATAATTCTTGTTCATACAATAGTGATATGTTAGAAGATCTTGAGAACAATAATAGCTTATAAAATAATGAGGATCTTCTCAATCTAACTAACAGAACTAAAATGCAATTAACTCAAAGTACTACAGCTAGATCTCATTCATGTAATAGAGATATATTGGAACAGCTTATGAGAAAAAGAATGACTGTATTACTATGAGGATCTTCGACACAAGTAAACGACATAAAACATAATTGAAAAAGACGAACTCAGAAAACTGCCTGAGTAAGGAATATAACAAAAAAAATTAAAGGTTACTTATCTAGAAAGCGTGAAAAGCCTCTTCAGATAGTAGGGGCTCTCTACTATCAGATTGGCATATGACTCTTTAACTCCTTAAAGATGTATCCAGAACAACATCAGAGTTATTATCCTTTAATTAAAATGCTCAGAAACAGAGTATCACAATATTTGAAAACTAAAAATATCAACTGTCTTTCTCGGTTCACTAAGTTATTTTTATATGCAATTACATAACTGATATTGAGTAAAAATAGGCATAGGTGTCTTCTACAGTCAAAATCAAACTAGAACTCCTGTTGAGGACTCGTGATTTGTTGAAAGCAAATCAAGAGTCCTTATCCTTATAGAAATCTGCTTCTTGGATTTTAGCTTTAACCACGTGCATAATCACTTCCAGTTTTTTTCTCAGCCTTCGTGGATGACAAGGAATGATGCAGGAGAGTTTTGGAGTCTAACCATATACTTCTTTCCCTCAAATGACACCTGTAACCTGTTTAAACACCAATATGGCTACAAAACATATGACTAGCTATAGAATGACTGCATTTGGTAGCTAAAACTGCTCAGAAATAATTAAGACAACAAAATCGCAAAAGTACAACAAGTTAGTCATTTCATGTATTCTTAAAGTGATTTTAATCATTCTTATTGGTCTTTTAGGCCTATAAATGATGAAGGATTGATGGAATGAAGCAGATTTTGGTGAAATAAAAGACATTTTTAGGGCTCAACACATACCTGAGTCTGTTTGGTGATCCCTACTGCTGGATGGTTGTGTCCATACCTTGGATCTCACTATTTATGTACTCTATTATGTATGGCTGCACCCATGCCACATGTCATGTATTATATGTATCAGTTGTATTCGTATTTTCAAGTTTTCTGACAGCAGTGTTTGGGTCGAATGTGTTCTCATAAATCATTTCACCCCTCCCTCTCTCTTGGACCTCATGCTTTAGGGGGCATCTGTTACACAACATTTTGTCATCGTCCCTGCAATCCCTCGCCCTGCATATTGGAGGGTCTTTCCCATGACCTGTGAGCAGTTTCATACTCTACAAACACCTTCTTTTCATTCTTCTGCATAAGGACATCATTTCTCCTGTTGAACATTTCCTTAGAAAGCCCACAAAAACCTATGTTTTGGCAGTGGCGCGGGTAGCCAGTTCACCCCTCGCGCCAGTGTGGAAGATGTACACTAGAGCCCGCGCCAGCTAGTGCTTTGTCTCTTTGTTGTGCCCACGCCAACATTTTTGGGAATTTTTTTTAACAGATCAAAGGTGGAAGTTTCCTTTAACCACCTCAGGGATGAGTCACAGGAAGTGGTTAAACTTGATGAGCCACAAATCTCCCTCTTTAGGTAGTGGTTCCTTCTCCCATGCAACACTCCTTGAAGATAGGTCTCCCTTCCTTGATTATAGGGATCCTAACCTCTCCCTCTCCCTCTATATACACATGCCTTCTCCCTTTATGAAAGCTAACCGAACATATAGCCAAGAAGCTAAACTTAGAGAAGAGATACTATAGCTGAGTAATCGCTATTGAGAAGGTAGAACCAAGGAGAATTCCGTAGAGAGAGTCCCGTCTGAATTCCCAACGAGCTTTTGTGAGACGTTCTCCGCTAGAAACCTGTTGGAGGAGACCGCAACGTTGAAGCTTGGTTGTACTCTTCCTTCCTTTCATTAATATACTCAACTATGGTATTGATTCCATCATTGTGTTGTGTTTATTGATGCAATTGATTTAGACTTCTTCGACTGACTGATAGTTACGAATAAAAAATAGTATGTTGTATATCATCTTTGTTTCTTGTGTATGTGTAGGTATCCGAGCATGAGAACAAATGGATCATGATATGTCAAACCAGGAGCGAGAGGTAGCCACTCTTTCAACGACAACAACAACGTAGGATATAGGGTAAGATATCTATCGAGTCTCCGTCCATTCGTTAACTAGGAATTGATGTCATAGCATGTCTTGTTTGTGGCTAGACCCACTCTACGGCTAGTGGGATCGCCTCTGTCTGCAGAGGGGATTTACCTCACCAACATATGGTCATAAATATAATCAAGTGTCATGTATATGAAGTAGCTAGAGAATGCTCCAAGACCTTGTCATAAACAAATAAAGAATGGTTCATGTCCACCCTCATTAAAAGTTGGAATAAATGAACTAGATGTCAGCCTAATAAAAAATGATGAAGTCGACTTACTAACTGGCAGTATGGCCGGCCTAAAACATTTACATGATGCCTATATATACAGTCAGCTCTGCGGTCATTTGAGGCAAGGATTTACGGATCACAGGACATGAAACAATGTAGATCTCAATAATGGATACAGTGCGAGTTAAGGATAGAATGTAATGTAGATATTTCTGAAGTATAAATTGTGCTTTGAATGCGGGTCTAATACAAAGATAAAGGTGGATTATTCTGTGATTAAGTATGGGTCTAATACAAAGATAGATGCGTTCAAGTGTTGTCTCCAGAAAAGGTATAAGTGCGGGCTCAAGAACAGAGAAAGATGCAATGTCTCTGAGACATTGCTGTGTGTTGAAGTTTGGAATAAATACAAAGTTTTGAATGTGAAGGAGGTGTGGTTAGTATGAAGGAAAGTTCGGATCCAGTGAAGTAAGAACTTACCCATGGTGATGTGAACTCAAAAGTTCAAGAATAGAAGGAAGGTAAATCTCTGTTTTACCTTCCTATCTTCAGTACACAAGAAAAAATATATTTCAAGCAAGAAGGAATGTTTTGATAAACAAACATGATATCAAGAAAGATCGAATTAGAGACCAAGTTCTCTAAGGTTGGTGCACATCAGTGTAAGTTGGTGCATGAATGAAGGATCAATGTTGGCGACAGTCAAAGAAACAGTGTCAAGGTCTTGGAGGCATTCATAGGTCAAGGGTGTGAGTGTTGGTCATGGTACTTGTCATTTGAATATCTATAAGAATAATTCCTTACGGGTTTTCCTCTCCAATAGGGAGAGGTTTTTCCCTGGCTCGAGGAGCCTAACTTTTTGTCTCTTCTATTTTGGTGATTGACTTGATGAAAGACTAAATAAGTTAAGAACATAAAACATAAGTAATAGAAGTAAGCTCACACATAATTATCAAGTAAGATAATTTGAATTAATCTTCGCCACTCTAAATTCTCCATACTAACTAGATCTCACATTGTTTGGAATAGGAGCCACAAACAGATAATAGGCCTGACTACCATAACTTAAATGTTTTCCTTGGCTACAATAAACCACATAAGAGTGTATGCATATAAAATTTGAAACAAGCAAGTAAGTTAACACTATGAAGCATGCAATTGAAATGTATATAAGGTATTGTTGAGGCCTAGAAATGTCTTGGCTCAACACATGAGGAGTTACATGGTCATAGTCCCAATTAGACTCTTATTTTTTCATGTTGCAATCCCGACTTGTATTCTTGGATCAATTTACCCTTCAAAAAATGGTTCTCCAATGGATGGAGACTTGGTTTCAAAGCAAGGGAATATTTACAATCAGATGGTATGATAAAATGGTTTTAATTTAAGACTATTTTGAATGCATCTATTTATTCCTACTTATCTTAGTGATTTATATACAAGGCCAAACATAAAATTATGTTCATAGATATGAAAGGTGGATAATACATTCAAGAACTAGAGGTTAATCGAAATATTATGATGAAAAACATTACTACAAATAGAAAAAACTTTTTCAATTAGCCAAAAGTCTAATTATACCTACATTAATCCAATGAACATGTTAAATGCATATAAAAAATGACTTGATATGTATATGAATGATAAATGGTATACAAATCTAACAAAAGGTTAGTTAAATTCCCCCTATAAGTTATTAGAGTCCATTCAAATATGTTGAAAAAGGTTTATTACAAAATACAACATCGATGGACATGTCACGAATAACATATATGTATTGTAGGTTTTAACCCTATACAAAAATTATCTGCAAACGAATCTTAAAAACAGAAAATAAACAATAGCAAGAGAATAAAACATAAAACATATATACACAGAGATTTTTCCCTTAGATCCAAAATCCAAACTACCAGCTTGACTTCTCATTATATTCTTTTAGTGTTACAACACATATATATATGCCGAAGAATTCATAAACCCCAATCCATTAACCCTGGATTAGAACATAACCGTAGTTCCCTTGACCAAATCTACAAAATACTAGGGGTTGAAAACCTTCATGCTGCAAAACCATGTGAAAACCCATACACAAAACCATGGGCGGGTCCGCCCCCCTGTGACCCCCCCGCGCGTGTGACTAATCGTGGAAAGAATATAACACATACCCAACATTCTCCCACTTGTTGTTTTCTTTCCATAGGGGGCCACAAGAGAGCTTAGTCATTATTCCAGCTCTGCAGCCCCCATTTTTTCTCTAAAACAAGAGAAATTCTGAGTGCTCACAGAATTCGTCAATGCATATGCAACATTCTTCAAAGTGTCCACCTTTACCAACAACACCCTTTTATCATCAACCATATCTCTCACAAAGTGACATTGAACATAAATGTGCTTTGTCTTTGAATGATAAGAAGGGTTCTTAACCAAGAAAATATCATTGTGGCTATCACAGTCTATCCTTATAGCTTGCTTCACCAACCCCATACTTGAACACAATCTCTGCAACCAAACTGCTTTTTTGCTTGCATGAGTGGCTGCCATGTATTCTGCCTCTGTAGTTGAAAGGGCCACTACAAACTGTCTTTTACTTATCCAGCTAACTGCACCTCCAAATAGGCTAAAAACATACCTACTTGTAGATCTTATTTGGTCCAGATCTCTAGCCTAGTCTGCATCAACAAAATCATAGATGTCCAAAACTGTACCCAATCCTAGTCTTCCCTAGTAGCACAAACCATAATCACTAGTGCCACGCAAATATCTGAAAACCCGCTTCACTATTGTCCAATGCTCCTTCCCTGGTTTTGACATAAACCTGCTCAATACTCCCATTGCATGTGCAATGTATGGTCTAGTACAGACCATTGCATAAATCAAGCTACCCACTGCACTTGCATATGGAACACGGGACATATACTCCTCTTCTTCTTGTATCTTGGGACACTATTCAGAAAAAATCTTTACACCTACAAGAATAGGAACCTTCACCGTTTTACTATCCTGCATATTGAACCTCTTCCATATTGTCTCGACATACTTCCTCTAGTTTAACTATATTTTCCTCTTTTCCCAATCTCTCTTAATTTCCATGCCCAAAATATAGTTTGTAGCACCAATATCCTTCATGTCGAATTTGGAGAACAATTGGGTCTTCAAATCTTGGATAATTTCTTTGTCATTTCCAATCAGCAACATATCATCCACATACAAGACCAAATAAATAACACGGTCACCAATTAATTTAAAATATACACAATGGTCCTCTTTGCTTCCGGTGAAAACAAGTCCCTGTATATATGTATCAAATTTCTAATACCACATCCTTGGTGATTGTTTTAAACCATACATAGAATTTTTTAACTCGCATACCAGTTCTTTCTTACCCTTCACCATAAATCCTTCAGGTTGCTTCATGTAGATCTCCTCTTCCAGATCCTCGTGAAGAAATGTTGTCTTTACATCCATCTGTTCTACCTCAAAATCAATGGCAACAGAAACAGATAAAAGTAATCTAATATAAGTAACCTTGGCAACAGGAGAAAAAGTATCACCAAAATCAATTCCCAACACTTGGGAATAACCTTTTGCTACCAATCAAGCTTTGCATTTATCCACCTTGCCTTCTACATTCATCTTCTTCTATACACCCATTTGCTCCCGATGGGTTTCCTTCCATCTAACAACTCCACTAGATCCCATCATTACAAGGAAAAGACCCTCTAGCGAATGTTTTTGAGGAACCCCTTATAAAAATACCCCATACATCCATTTCTAGTGGAGGTTACTAGAGGAGGTTGGTGGGCGGAGGGTTTTGCGAATGTTTTCCACTCAGTGCGCTTATCATCCGAAATCGCAATAGTGCCCTCTAAAAGCGAAAGCACTAGTGCACACAAAACATTGGCACACCAGACACCGTGCGCTCCGTACACACAAGCCTAGTGCGTCATATTACTTTAAAGCACTAGTGCTTCACAACTCTTCTGTACCGGTGCATCATAAAACACCACGCCAAAATAGAAACCGCTTGGTGCAGTATTAATAAACCGCACCATTGCATCATAAAACACCGCGCCAAAATAGAAACTGATCGGTGCATTCGTATAAAATAGCACCGGTGCACTTATAAATTCTGTGCACCGGCAAAGGGTTAAATAAAAAAATACAACCAAAAAACCACATTTTTCACTTTTTCAGTGCTCCAGAGCTCTCAATCTTTGGTGCGCTCTACAAGAGAACGCACCGGTGTGCACAAAACATTGGCACATTGGACACCGTGCCCTCCGTACACACCCTCTTGGTGCGTCATATTACTGTAGAGCACCGGGGCTTCACAACTCTTCCACGCCGGTGCATCATAAAACACCATGCCAAAACAGAAACCGCCTGGTGCGGTGTTAAGAAACCACACCGGTGCATCAGAAAAAACCGCGCCAAAACAGAAACCGACCGGTGCATTCGTAGGAACAGCACTGGTGTGCCTATAAACCCGGCACACCGGCACATGGTTAATTAAAAAAAATTACGGCCAAAAAACCGCATTTTTCACTTTTCTCAGTGCTCAATCACCGGTGCGCTCTACAAGAGAAAGCACCAGTCGCACAAAATATTGGCACACCGGACACCGTGTGCTCCGTCCACACCTGCTCGGTGCATCTGATTACTGTAGAGCACTGGTGCTTTCCAACTATTCCGCCCTGGTGCATCATAAAACTCCGCACCAAAACATAAACCGACTGGTGCAGTGTTATGAAACTGCATCGGTGCATCATAAAACACCGTGCCAAAACTAAAACCGCCCAGTGTGGTCTTAAGAAACCACACCGGTGAACCTATAAAACCCCGCGCACCGAAATAGGGTTAAATAAAAAAAAACTACGGCCAAAAAACCAAAATTTTCACTTTTCTCAGTGCTCCAGAGCTCTCAAGCACCGATGCAAATTATCCTTGTCTGAACTTCCCTTAGATCGGTGCTCCCATTGCACCCATTGAACGCACTGCTGTTGTGCATTTCCCACCAATCTCCAGCTTGCATTTTGCAAAACGGTGGGAAAATTTTCTTTTGCAAATTATACAGCCAATATGCCTCCTTGACGGTGAAATGTATAGGTATTTTTCTTTTTTTTCCATAATTAACCTTTTTAGTGGATTAGAATTTCAAATAGCCTTAAAATTAACCATTTAAAAGATTTTTTTTTTTTTTGGTCGCGCAGTGCACATGAGCTGTTCGGCTCGCATTGGTAATTGGTGCTGCCTATAAAATTTACATGCCGCACTACAACCAGTGCTAAGGGTAACTGCACCGTATCTGGGGTGGTACTAAAAGGCGCCCCGGGTTATTTTAAAATTAAAAAAGAAAAGAAAAGTGCGATGCGTTCATTTAGCCGGTCGCACTATTGACCATGGGAATAACAATGCGGTGCGTTGACGAAAATATCTGCCCTGGTATCTATCAGTGCACCACATTCAAAATTTTGAGAGGGTTAACAGTGCGGCCTCGTAAAATACCGCACCGTTGACAATATTATTTTTCAGGAAGTCGGTGCGCTGACACAACTATAAGCGTCGAGGCATATAATTTAGTCATCGCACCGCTCTGCTGAAACCATATATATAGTCAACGACCCTTTAAAAAATTTTAGGTGCATCACACAGAAAATTTTAGGTGCACCATATGACATCTGGGTCACCGCCCCTGGTGTGTTAGAAACAAGAACTACACTGGAACCGGTGCATGACTGTTTTTCTGGCGCACCGACTAGTCTGTTTTTTTTTTTTTCCAAAAAAAATTATATATGTATATTCCTAAATACATGTATGATTTAATAAAAAAAATTTATTTAATATGTCAATGATTCAGAGAGAAGAGGAGGAACAACAACAACAACAAGTGGAGTAGTATGACATGGTTTGCCTGTGGGAGACACAAGAGAGGGAGAGAGATGCGTACCCTCGATCTATTACAACAGATACTCAGGGGCTCCTAAGGCAGGTAGGCCTCCTCAAGTTCTATGAGGAGGCTACTTCCCTAAAGGCCCATAATTTTTTTTTGAGACATCTTATCTGCAGGTGGAATCCCACCAATAGGCTTTCCAGGTTGGTCCTGACCAATGGTACACACCCATTGAGGAGGATATATATTTTATTACAGCGCTATCGAGGAGAGGGGTGGATTTTCCCTCGTTCCCAGAGGTTCCAACTGGTTGTGTAGCAGGGAGTCGATTAGTTTACTCCTAGAGATACATTGGAGCAGATGTAATGTCTCCTTCATAGTTTCAGGGACCTGGAGGTCAGTTACGTATTGGTGCATTTGGTAGACAGGACATGCAGTGCCTCTCACTCATTTCGACCATTTCACACAACACCAGTGACGGGCAATGCATTAGTTGCCCACTTCTATATTATGTTGATTATTTAGTACAGGAGCCACGACTTGTCAGGTGGTATGCCATTTTTTTGCGGCAGTTTTGTACAACCTTAGATAGATGTTGTGCTCATGCACAAGGGATGGTCAACTTCTATTTTTCTTTAGATATTTTTTGTTTATTTTTTATGAGGTTTCTAGAGATGAGGCCTACTTTTGTTCGGCAACCTTGTAGGCCGATGTCTGAGGCACGTATGCATATGTGGGGGTAGATGATGCCCAAGAGTGGAGAGACTATGTTTCCAGCCAGGATATCACATGATGCACTGGACTTACTATCCAGTGTTGACGAGCTGCATCCCTTCATTATGGTCCCATGTCCTTATGCTGGATTGGATTGGCGAGGGCGTGTGAACATCATCTTCACAGATGATAAGCTACTAGATGATAGAGGTAATATTACTATTTTATTTATATTTATTCTAACATGTTCTTTAACTTGTTTTCATTAAATTGTGTAATGAAATTGTCTAATTATTGTTGTGTACTTGTATATATTTTTCAGACATTGGCTCTTTTGATGGCAGGAGATGCTGGCACCACCACATGATCCAGGTGTGGATCCTGATGATGATGAGGGAATGCCAGATGTTGAGGGTCATCAGGAGAGCACCGGTGCAGAGAGACATGCTCCTGGTGGTGCACCGATACCACCTTTACTAGGCGCGATCGACTAGATACTAGATATAGGATGAAGTTGGGCGACCAACTCATTGCATTGATTGTTGAGGCGGGCATTAGGCCCGCTCATTACAAAGATATATAGGCTAATGATACGCTATTACAAATGTGGAGAGGCATGTCGCGTGACATGTACAGACTGATGCAACATGTCGTAGGAACTACGACAGTTGTTACGAGACTGAGGAGGATTGTTGCACGTTATAGGTGTGGTCGAGCCGTAGCACGTGATGGACAATCCACGAGCAGCGACTCATCATCTCATGATCGTTCACCTCGCGCCGTGCCTGATGAGGATGAGGCTCCATTAGCATCTAGCAGCCATCATGGAGATGAGGCTGGACCATCGGCCATGTCCAGTCAGCAGCCTGCAACATCCATCAGTACTAGTCATGATCATGAGCAGGTTGGACCATCGACCGTCGAGGCTGCACCATTGACTGAGCTGGCCTCCACTATTAATGCTTATATTGATGTTGTACTACCACCAAATGATCCATCCATAGTACTAGTCATGATCATGGGCAGGCTTGGCCATTGACCATCGAGGCTGCACCATTAACTGAGCAGGCCAACACTAGTATTGCTATTGATGTTGTACTACCACCAGCTGATCCATGAAATTTATGTTACACTTGTATATTTTTAACATTATTCAGTTATATCCATGTATTTTATGTTCTTGTTGCAGTTGTACTTAATTTACATGTTGGTGATCATCGTGATGTGTATATTGTTAGGTCATGTTAGATATGTTCATTTAATGTTTAGCTTGCAAATATATGTGTATGTGATAGCATGAGTTATTTGACATGAGATGTATATTTGATGTTTGCGTTGTGATGATGTTAATATATAATGTTAATTTGATGTTTGAATGTGTTTTTTAGTTGAATATGATGTTTGTACGATGGTTATCATGATCATGATGTTTATTAATTAATTTAATATTAAATGACCATGATATTTATTAAATATTATGTCGTGATTGTAATTGAAATTGATATTTTAATTGTATGTAAAATTGTATTTGTATTTGTAATTGTAATTTTAACTGTAATTGTATGTAAAATATTTAATGTAAAATTTTAATTGTAATTGTAATATTTAATTTATTGTGAAATGATTGTAATTGTAATTGTATATATTTGTAAAATTGTAATTGTAATTCTAATTGTATGTAAAATTCTAAAATTGTAATTGTAATTGTAATTGTAATTGTAAATGTAATTCTAATTCTAATTGTATGTAAAATTTTAACTGTAATTGTATGTAAAATATTTAACTGTAATGATTGTAATTGTATATATGACAAATTGTAAAATTGTAATTGTAATTCTATTTTTAATTGTAATTTTAATTGTAATTGTATGTAAAATATTTGTAAAATTGTAATTGTAATTGTAAATTTAATTCTAATTCTAATTCTAATTGTATGTAAAATATTTGTAAAATTTTAATTCTATTACTGTGAAATGATTGTAATTGTAAAATTTTAATTGTAAATGTAATTGTACGTAAAATTAAAATTGAAATTGTAATTCTAATGCTAATTGTATGTGAAATTGTAAAATTGTAATTGTAATTGTAATTCTAATTGTATGTAAAATATTTGTAAAATTTTAATTGTATTAATGTGAAATTATTTTATTAAAATATTTAAATTTGTAAATAATTGTAAAATAATAAATCTAGAATAATATGAATTTTTGTAACATAATAAAGTTTAGAAAATAATGCAAATAAATTCATGTACTTTAGAATTATCATTATTTTATTATGATCTTACATACAAAAAAAATAACTTTATACATTTCGGTGTGCTTATCATCATAACACGCACTGGTGCATCTTATTACTCAGACGCATCAGTGTTTCACAACTCTTCTACACCAGTGCGTCATAAAATACCACGCTAAAACAAAAACATCGATCTTACAAACCGCCCCGGTGCGTCGATAAAACAACACACACTAGAACAGGGTTATTCTGTAAAGTGCAGTAATGGAGTAGTGGAGGGTTCCTCATTGTGGGTAATAATTTTTCTGAGGAGATGAGGGTTTGAAAATACGAGAGTTCAAATTTCGGCTGAGAATTTTATAGCAGAGAAAATGAGTGATTCAAAACAGAAAGACAGACAAAGATGCTTATAGGGATGCAGACGGCTACAGAGCTCGACAGAGTACGAAAGGAGAAAAGGAGTACAGGTTGAGACCGACAG